>KZ308188.1:56547-379391 GCA_000376725.2 Ladona fulva | reverse complement strand
TCTTCTGTCCAGGGAGCTTAACAATTTACGGTGACCAATTATGATGGCTTGTGATTTTGACGGATTAATTGCAAGAAAATTATTTTTACTCCAATTACTTATTTCAGCTAGATCATAGTTTATACGATTTATCGATTGGTGAAAGTCAGCCGTTTGCGTATCTAAGTAGATTTGTAAGTCATCAGCGTATAAATGGTATTTGCAATATTTTAAAACATTGGGACAGTCGTTAATGAGAATGGGAATCCAGAATGGGAATCTCTAAATGAAATAATATTTAAACAAAGGCTTAATTTACTTAATAATATGAGAGAAAGTACGTTCTATGAAGATGTAGCTGAGACTAGTCCTTCCGGTTATATAGGCCGTTCTGATATCTAGAGAAATATAAGAGAAATAGATGCTAGAACAAATCGTATCAAGAATTCATTTTTTCCACGAACGACACGCGAAAGTAATCGATTAGGGAAGTGAAGTCACGGTGCAGGGTAAATATCTAGATGTAGAATTCAATTTTTTTTATTCTTGCCGTAGTGAGGCGACAGAGGTTTCTGTCGTATAATTTTAGGTATTTTCTGAAAATTTCGAATATTTTCTCTCATAATTTCTATTGAGGGCCTCAATCTGATCTTTGCGCTTAGGGCCTCTGATGGCCTAAATTCGCGCCTGACTATCGATTGATTTGTGATAGCTCGTACCTTTAGTATTAAGTTGTTCTCACCTAGAATAAATCACGTGGCTCTTCTCTGAACTCTCCAATGATTCCTTTTGCGTAAGAATGAGTAACGCTTTATCTGCCGTTCCCTTGACCTTAATGCGAGTGAATCGAGAGAATCATATGCATCAACTGATACCAAAATGGCAATGGCATTCAGTGGCTGATTCAAGGGTGAGCTCAGTAATTCTGCCTCTTGAATCTTAAATTTGATACACCAAAAGTCGAATTACTCGTCACATATACAAAAGAACTTTTATTTATTCGATTATCTGCCGTAGTTCTACAGGTCAAATAGAAATGCATATATTAGCCGAAAGATGGAAATATGATATAAATCTTGTCAGTCCAAATATATCTTACATTTTGTAAATGTGAGTCAGTCGCGATCGAGGAATTTTTTTTTTTCGAAGTCTATCGGAATAAGGGACATAATTAGGCTGATCATATTCCAAGACGTAAACTGGATGTTTTCTATCGATGAACCTGGACTAATTTTTAAAGGATTTTTTTGTAACCTCCGTAAAAATATATTTTTAAGAGCAATTTTTACGACGAAGTTTTATTTTGATCAGAGATAAGGGACTCCTGTGTCCTAGGCGCAGAAAGGTTCAAGAATTTCTTTTTCAAAATTTAATATCTCATTTCTTTTTATACGTTAAAAAGCTCATTTTTGAAAGCAAAGGTTACTCTGAAACCTCTGTATAGCGTTTGCGTTAAAGGCAGCTATCCCATAATGAATACCATTTACTAGGAAAACCTATCTTTTCAGGCATCGATTTCATCTATGGTACAACCAGCTTCGGTACTAGAGCCAGATCGTGTTTGATTTGCTGTATTTTTAAGTATTGATCACAGTTTATTTATAAAGATTTAAAACGGGGCGATATATATTTTTCGATGATAGTGACGAGACGGAAGGCTACAAAACAGCACTTGGGTTCCTCCAGCATATGACGTTTGATCTATCGTGCATCTGGATTTGTTAAACCGTAAATATCGCAGAAACGTAAGCCTCCGCTTATCAAGCCACAGAGAAAAACAAAAGACTATCATAATACCATATCTGATCGAAGCATCATCGCACGTCTCGTGTTATAATAAAAGGGCGCCAACCAACATCTTGTAACTCACGTAAACCTCTAACCTGTGTCGCGAATGTAACGCGTCCGGCACGCTTCTCTAGCAGTTTCATACCTAAGGAGGTCACGCAATCTGCATTCCCAACCCTTATAAGGAGTCGGAGCGAATGCTTGGCGTCACGACGGAGGAAAAAGAGTGGGTGCAGAATGGGAGGCGAAGATGGCGGGTGCAGTGTGGCCCCGGGGGCCTCTTTTTCCACCGATTGGTTCTAAATTGACCAAGGTCAGGCAGAGATGACAGAAGGCGCTTAATAAGGTGTTGTGAAGGCGCGGGGCGAGTTCCAGAAAGAGGCGTGGGAGGATCAAAGGAGCCGATTGGAAGAGATGACGTTAAAGAGCCCTAATTGTTTGTCGGAGCGGAAAAGCTAATCAAATTTCGAGGAAGGTAAACAAAGCGTAACCCGATACTAAATGATGAGGTCTCCTTTACGTGCTCTCCAGAGTGGGTGACATTATGTTTGAAGTGTCCGGGTGAAATGATCGAGTGTGAACGACATTCAATTGTTTAGATCCCACCAAGTAAACAGGACTGTGCGTGAAAACATATTGCCGGAAAAAGCAGACTACTTGTCACGAGTTATTATATTTGTCTTACTTATGTGTAATATATTTATTTTTTATCAGTACGTATACAGTTATCACGTAGGCAGTGATGAGTATATTATGTTTGTATACTTATAGTGCAAACATCACCTAATGATGCTCGTATATGACTGCCGCCAAGCGTATAGCTTTACCACAGTTTAGTCAAAATAATAATATTTTCGTTCGACACTCTTCAACTGTGTGTGTGAAAAACTTAAACTTCGATGATTAATTCCCCATTAAATAAGTAAAGCTCTCAAACTGCATTTTGTACATCAGGGTTTAACCTAAGGAAAAATGGACACGAAAAAAGGGCTGACTGGACCGGGTTTTGACCAAGATATTCCACTTTTCAGGCAGCTGCTCTAACCAATGGAGCATTGTTATCAGAACATTCAGATAAGCCGTTCTGGAAGACAAATTTCAGTTATATGGTAATCAAAAAACTAAGGAACAACGTTTCAGGAGTAACATTGAGCAAACTAATTCTTTGAATAAACTACACAAATTCATATAATAATGACATCATTAAAATTATGATATGATAAGATTAGCGATGTATTTGTGGAAGACGTATGTCTTTTATTTTTATATCCAATGTTTCCTTAAGACCTCGTGGTCAAAGTGTAATCTTCTTTCAAATAATTAACGTTAGGCTCTATTGATTTCGGTCTGTTTTTTGAAGAGTTTTTACTGAATGTGTCAGCATTTGAAATGAATTTGACGCAAACATTTGCGTCTATCCAATAAAGATGATTTCTAAATAGTTTTTGAATATTGTCTTCAGCGTCAGTTATTAAAAATTTACTTCGGCTGCGTCACTGTAATAAGGTATCCTTTGCTTAATGAGTACTTCATTCAGGAAGTGAACTTCGGGAAGAAATAAGACTAAGGCTAAAGTTATACTAATAATGCGTACTTAAAATATTCACTTTAAGTCCAGGTATTACAATGGGTTTTTAAAGAGAATATTAATCTTAATATTCATGCTTATCCATCGTATATGTAGGAGATTGACTATAATCTTCCCTTTTAACTCTAACAAACTATTATAATACCAAGTCCTAAAAGAAACATTAGTTAAAGTCCATTTTAAATATATGTTATAAAACCGGGTCTAATTGTAAGACTCGTTTCAGCCCGTACACTACAATCTCAGGAGCTTTAGTTTTTACGCTGTATGAACCCAAAGAAACTCACAGATATCGAGATATTTATTTATTTTAGGTATAATCATACTTTTTAAAAGATGGAGGAAAATTTACTCTCGTCTTGGCGACGTAAGAAAGCATTCTAAGGTGATTTGTGCAGTTTGCAAGCACATCGGATTATTTTTCATGAGCTCGGGTAAAACGATCACGAAAAAGGTGTGAAGTGTTTCGAGAATGTAAATATCTAATTTTTCTTAATTATTCCGAGCTCTTAGGAAAGAGAGATTTCAAACAACGGAAGTGGTTGGATATACACTTCCCAAACATCGCATTGAGCTGTGTTCAAGTACACTTCTGTGTCACCTTATTTGGGTCGAGAGCTGGTGAAAAGAGTTTTTCTCTAAGTGGAGATTTTTCAGCCTCTTGTTCCATGTCCACACACGACTGCAAGTTCTCCTAATTTTCTTAATTGATAAAGAAAAGCTTATGATAAACCTACACATATTTTATTCATGTTTCAATATCTCACGAGATAAGGATTCCAATTAGATTTTAAGCATTGAGTGAAAAATCGGTTCCTTCTTTCTGGAGTTTAGTTGAATGAATTTCTACATTTTATTGAAATGAAATTTAATTTACCCTAACCGCATTTCGGACACAAAGCTTGCATCATCATGGCTGTCCGTAAAGAGACTGATGATTAAGTGCTACGCTGTTTCCAAATATTATCGTAAAAGTAGTAGAATATTCGAAAGTGAATAGTATACGTAATTTCATGTCTAGGTTCTTTTCGATTCTTTTAGAAAATAGACAATTTAAAAATTCAGTCATCTTTGTGTCTATCGTAGTTTTAAGTGGTTTACACATCTAGGAATTATTCATAGGAAAAGAATAGCAATTGAGTTGAGCATTAACCTTGGAATTTCGCCTATCGTAAGAAACGATTTTCATCTTCCTCGTAAAACGTGATTTCTATTTCATGTATTTTTATTTACTGTTCGCGTAAAAGTGAAATTGCGTAACATGCCTTGTTTTGATATTTGTGCGAAATGTCGAATACTGGAAAAATACTTTCTGGAAGATGCTGGGCTGGCGTTTGGTTGTTTTCTAATATTCTTCTCTTCTTTTAAACTACGCCACATTCCTAAGCATGTCCAACTTTAAGTTTTCCCAAACTTATTTTAAATTTTTTTCAGCAAAGCCAATTTAAAGCTTCAAAAACTCGCAACCAAGGATAGAATTAATTATAAATGAAATAACTTCATATATTTTTAGCTTCAGTCAATTATGTTATTTAACGGCTTTCATAAATTATTATTCGCTAGATTTATGCGCATATTCAGTTCTCGTCGACGCGAAGCCATTAAGTCAAATTTATGTAAATATTTTCGAAATATTTTTGGATTCCGAAATGAGATATTTCCTCTCGAATCTTCATAAATCTTGAAAAATTAAAAAAATATCTTCGAAAGNCGCTAGATTTATGCGCATATTCAGTTCTCGTCGACGCGAAGCCATTAAGTCAAATTTATGTAAATATTTTCGAAATATTTTTGGATTCCGAAATGAGATATTTCCTCTCGAATCTTCATAAATCTTGAAAAATTAAAAAAATATCTTCGAAAGGAACCGAAGCCACGGAAAGATAACCATCTTCAAACTCATTCAGTAAAATAATGATTAAAAGACGTTCAAAAAGGTTGATGGTTAAAATCATGCAGTAATTGAGAGAATGCCTACACGTTGTCTAGTTTGTTACGCTGTTAGTCTACAGTTTGTATAAACTTATTTAGTTTAGTATGAAACATAAATGACGCTCCGTCTTGTTTTCGTCGTTGGAATATCGGATCAGCGTCCGAGCGACTTAAGTGTAGATATCACTCAGTTAGAGCAAAAAACGTTTAAAAATATATAAATGTTGAATAATAAACGGAATATAAAGAGTATAGCCACCATTGCAGGTTTCTTTTGGTTTAAGTTACGATATAATCTGTCGTTACAGTTGTTCTGTGTATTACCATTTAAAAAAGAAAATTATTCGTTATAGCACGGTACACCGTATAGTTTGTGGCAAAATTTCGCTTTAGAATAATTTTGTAATAGTCTTTTTTCAACTTTTGTTATCAGCTTGAGTTATGAAATTACTCGAAATGTTGCTGACAGTTGGTACTTTATGATAATGCGATACATTTTCACCGGATGATTTTAATCTGAAAATTTTTAATTATTATAAGTAAGAAATCCAGGTGTAATTCGAATCAATAATTAATCTTTCAAACTTTCCTTCTACTTGAATTCATTCTATCTTCTTACCGAGTCTTCATATGCTATCATTGCAGTTATACGCAAATTTTTACCTACAGATGTTCAATCTTCAGTTCCTTTCATAACTTTCGGGAAAGGAAGACTGTTGATTATTCGTATCTTTTCTTACGAAACGCTGAAGGCCTTCCGTATTTGGGCCCTTGTTTTGATTTCGTAACGCGATGTCGGGAAGAATCAGCTGTGAGATTCCGCGGCGTGGAAACCCAACTATTCGCAGTGCCGCCCACGAGTTTCAGTGCACACTTCTCAAACCTGCGATCACTTCGGAGATACCTTTTGTCGAGCGTTAAAATCTCCATAAATAATCGTCTCCCCGTATTCATTCGAGATATAAATCATGAAGTTCCCTCGAAGCCGCTCGTTGCTGGTGGACGATGCAATCCGCAGATTAACGAATGAGGAATTAACTACTTGAGCCGCTCGCTTATCGCTCTTCTTGATAAGTCGTGGGCATCAGACAGCAAAGTCCTTTAAGGTCATTGTTTATCAATCTGGCGTAATATGTAACAATATGATATCTAGATAAGGGATGTTGATAGAACTTGTACCTAACAATTAAATAAATACTGCGGTATCTTTGTATATCTCGTTAATTTTCTGTTCAACTTCATGTTATTTTCGTCTTTAATTTTTTCTCGTCGAAGTTGCTGTTTTCTCCTTTCGAAGCAACCCCAAGAGCTGTTTTCATTTTTCAAGCCGAGGAGCCTGCTTCTGGTTGTCGCCTGTCAGTGTTGTTTTTTCCTCCCTCTTGCCATATTTAAGGAAGATTTATTTCCGCGCTCTCCCAAATTCAAATCGCAGTACTTCGGAACCGGTTGCTAAATTCACCTCAGAGATGCTGTGAGTTGAGGTGCAGCTGCATCTTGCGGAACGGGAATCGATTCCAATTTTATTTCAAACCAGTTGCCATAAATTAAAATCTCTTGATTGGTGCAGCGGTGTACACTTGTAATCTTGACGTGATGAAACCTGGGAGCAGTTTATTTTACGTGGTTACAGAAGGAGATGTTAGTGGATTGTATATTATTAATAGTATAACTTTCTGCTTGGTATGCACCTTCAATCCTGAACAATTTAGTCTCTTTTGATCTATGTTAGTAGATGTTTCCGATACATAATTTGCCTGAAATATGAATTCCAAGGATTATGCCATCGGCTGCAATAGTCTTTCTAATAACCAGAAATTACATTTATATTAGTATGACAAGAAACGCGTTGCAATTGAAGATTCTTTGCATCTTCAAATTGGCAAACTGTACCAGTTAATTTTCGTATAAGAATCATAGAAAATAGTATATCATTGCAAAATTTGTAATAATTATTTATCAATTAATTATTATTTATTGTCTATTAACTATTATTTTTTATTAATTTAAAGGTAACAAATTTTGCATTAGCAGTAATTGTTTTCTTGTATTTAGTACTAATTAAATGCTTATTTTCGAACTTCTCCAAGTATCTCCGGAGAATGTTCATTTTAAAGAATCAGCGCACTAAGATAGTGAAGTTCGTCGAAGCTGGCCACCTATTTTGAAAGGTATTGCTAAAGTGTTATAATTAATTTCTGCATTCTGTTTTTTATTAATCTCTTTGTCTTTGGACTAAACTTTCTTGTAAACCGTATTAACTGCTGTTTGAAGCGAAGATGAGAGGAAGACTTAGTCGAGTTTTTTGAGGACGTGAGAGACTAATATTCCGCAATCTTAATTGAGCCGGGCGAGGACGCTTTATTCGTGTCGTTGACTAATTGGATCAAGCTGATTTGAGAAGACAGGGATAAATTAGAGGAGTGAGTTATAGCCTGGAAGTGTCGTTTCTTTTTGAGACCTCAGAGTTGCTGCACTCGAAACAGCTGCGTCTACAGCTACGCTCAGAGAGGTTTTCTTCACTCCTTCCGAGAATTTATGACAGTGGAAATATTTTTTAGAAAGTTACGTTTGCGTTCAGCGACTTAAATTATACGTTTAAAGCTTAATTTTGCTCTCGACTCTTTGACATATCGGCAGGAGTTGGTGATAATTAAGTTTCGAGTCCGGTGGATATTCGAATTTTATGTTATTTAGTAAATCTTTTTTAGTGTTCATTGTCAACACAAATCGTATATCGTAAATTGTAAGAAATAATAAATTGTATTTTTTATGATAATTTTGTAAAACATAAATGTTTCTGTATCTTTAACGAAAGGATATGATCATCAAATTTAGGACTTTTTTAAATAGCGAGTTTTAATCTTTGATAGTTATGTAAGGGTTTTATAAAATTTTTGGATTTTTTACTGTGCTTCACTAAGCTTACCGTTAATTTTATTTATTTTTACGTGATTTCGTACATCTATTGGTATCTTTATGGTAGTAATCACTGCGGGAGTATAAGGAAATTGATGGACAATGTTTACTTGTAGGGATCTATTGCTCAAAGGAATGACCGAGGAATTTTAAGATGATATCACATCTATACTTATCTCCTCTTCCATAAATTTCCCTCGATTAAGAATCGTCTTCAATATTCATTATCTTATGTAATTGAAGTACTTAAAAAACGTCTGTCAGATTTTAAGAGTAAGCCTTTCGTCATATTCGAAATGAACTGCATGGACCCTGATGGCTTTTTTCAACAAATTGTTTAATAACGTGAATCTCTTTGATATATAAATAGTAAAAATTTTGATAACAATAATGAAAATTATGTTCTCCGTAACTCCTCTGATTCCCAATTAGATTCTTCTTATTTCCATTTCATCTTCTCCATGAGCAAGCGTCTTTGCCATCGGCGCCGGCGAGTGGCTGCAAACCGCCAGAAAGCATCAATCAAATGCTCTAATCGCGTAATTTGCTATGTTAATAGATTCTGCAATCCTCGACAGTAAGTCGCTTTGTAATATGGAATCCTATTCGCTGTCTGAATACATTAGTTTTAATCGCCCACTCTCGGTGTTATCACTGCAAATGAAACAGCAGTGGAAATTGAGAGACGAAACGGCCCGCGACGGAGGCATCGGTAATTTTTTCGCGATGAAAGACTTTACTCTTACGATGAAGACTGTGATTATGCAGCAGTGGAGAGGGATTGAGAGGAGATGAGATGTATGAATGGATTTATGCTCACATACGAGTGTTTATTTTTATATTGCATATTCAGTGCTTTGAAGTAACGAGATTCCGATTTACTCTTTAAAAGGGAATAGTCGCCTTTCACGTCAAGCAGATATAGATTCCTTTCGTATCTCAATCATTAATTGTGGTTAAGATTATGTGATATCTTATGGTCATATCGCCTTTTCAAGTGGAAATCGTAATTCCCTCTCTGCTTCTAAAGTAAGGTTATTACGAAAGAATAGATTAAATGTTGATGATCATAAATAACTAAATGATATGTTTTCCCATCGTAAAATGGTTCGAGTCATAGTTATAAACCGAAAGCTTTTGTAGTACTTATTCAAAAGACTGAAATTCTGATTTTTTGCACCTTGGAGGTGATTATGTTAAGATAGTTTTAGGAAAAATTAAGCACTCAAAGTTAAAATACATAAATAAGTACATACAATTAGATTTATTTGGATCGGATATATTCCATTTAAGCTTTGATATAAGGCATAGTTAAAGAAATTAATATTATAAGGAAGTTAGTTAAAAGTAATTTTTATATTTCCATATTTTTTTTCTTTCTTTATGCAGCAAAATATGGACTTTGAATATCCTACTATCAACTAGGATAGAATTGGGAGAGTTTAAGGTTTTGTTGGTGATAATCAGTTTTTAATCTCGGTTGGGTTGGGTAGTTTTGTGGACTTCTGTGTTATTTTCCGTCAGAAGGAGATTTTCAGAGGGCTTTTCCTTCCTCGTTGGGAAAAGCCGTGTTGCCTAACGGACATTGTGTTTCCCCTCAATTTCAAATTCTATTACCTCTCTTACCTAGCGTGAAAGTTGAACTAAGTATCTCAAGTCACTCAATTTTCAATCTATATTTTAAGATTAGTTTTTATATTTAAATTTTATTTCAAATATGTGTCGTACAAATGTAATTTTCCTGATTTTGATTAGTTTGATTGTTTTTCTTTTTGTTGTTATCATTGTAAGTTGTTTTTATTGTAAGTGTGATTGCTTACCAATATTACATCTAGATTTTCTATAAAAACGTAGGGTTGTGTGGGGTCTTGCATTGCTTACTGGAAGTGAGGGCGATTCATGCTTTGCATTTAGCTGAACTGTGGACTTTGTGAAGAACATAGCGAGTTTATATTTATATTGTATGATCGATGTAAAGGAGTACAGAATATTAGTGTCACTAATTTCTTCATGGTTTTATTCTGTTACTTTCTAATCAGAAAGTATGTTGAATCCTTGCCACCTGAACATTTTTCTATTTCCAAGGTTAATGTATGATAAATAAAAACAATTTACTCGGAGTATGATAAATAAATATAATATGTAGTATATTTGTGACTACCCTTTGGAGGATAGAGTAATTTGGGATCGAATGAACCCCAAGAAATGCAATAAAAGCAAAAATTCAAAAGAGTAGGCGGCTAACTTTAACCATATCATCATTAGTCAACATAAAATGGCTTAGAAAAAGCATGATGAGTTAATGCAAATCGGATCTCAATTTTCTCACCGATGATTTGGTTAGACGTGTCTACTGACCGTCATTAGACACGCAAAATATAATCTTTCACGGAGTCGGGCTTCGCTTCACCTATTCCAGTGCAAATACCCGAGGCAACGAGTGGTTTCCGTGCTCACTTCTCTCAATTATCAGTGCAAAATGGGGGCTTTGAACTCGACCCCGCCTCCCCCGTGGGAGTGGACGGGCAAACCCACGAGTGAAGCACACGCGTACCCCATGCGCCCACGCGCACACTTTCTTTTATTCCACGCGATGGTCAGCAGAATGAGCGTGGGTTAGGCACGGCGGAGGAACTGTTTTCATCACTATTATTAGTAGATTTGAGATTTATTCAGAAGTTCGCCAGATAAAACCATAGTACAGTTCGTAAGACAATCCGCCTCTCCACTTCATCGCTTGATTATGGCAACGCGTGTACATACAAAATTAGAAGCAGTAATGTAAATGAAATTGCGGTAGGAGTGTAATATCGATGCAATCAGCGATGAAAATGACTGGAGGAAGGAGGAAGTAATTGTGAGAAGCAACGAGAAATAAACGGTTCGACAATAACATCCTGTGATTGATATTTTCTCTACAAGGTAATTTCAGTCAAAACACAACACAACGGTACTTACATGGTACACTTACAACGGTACTTACTTAAACATTACACAACGGTAATTTCAATTAAAAAACAAAAGAATCTGAGATCGTAAAAGAACATCCATGCGTTCTATCGTTTTAACATCGACAGTAATATTTCTGAATATTAATTTTGGAAGAACTTTACTCGAGCTCTCCTAAGGGAATGTTATATAAAACTATTAGGACTGCAATACAGCGTAAAATCAGCTGTATTATTATTACCAAGGTGACTTATGACTAATTGAGACGGAAAGGCTCTTCTCTCATCTAGCCTGTCGTCAGTGATATTGATAAAAATACAAACGAATTTGTAAATGGAAGTGCTCATAGAGAAGAAAACTTAATGTTATAAAGAATTATAAGAATTAAGCTTTAAAGCTATTCTAATTAAAGAATTATCTATGACGAATTTCAGGTCGAGAATTCGAACTTAAAACTTCGACTTTTTTGATCCAGCTTGTTGTTCGTTTCAAACATAATGTTATTTTTAATCGCCTTACATTTCATCGGATTAGTCATCCTGTACATTGCCGAAACTAGAGTCTGAGACTATCAATGAATTACTGTAGACTACGAATAAAAGTACGCAATATTAGAGTTAGATGTAAGAAGAGACTTACTAGTCTCAATCTCGCCCTGAAATAAAGTCGTTTTATTATTATTATTATTATATTATTTGGTTTATGTACAAAAAGACACAAAAACATAGCGGTCGAAAATGAAATAGATTTATCGAAGATCTTTAGGTATCACTACTGCTTAAAAAAGACATATTTGATGGTTTTCAAAAGGATTGAATAAAGGTAAATTACTAAGCACGGAAGAGTGTGCGGCTATATCCCAATGAATAATAATGTATGAAAACTCCCCAATAGTGTAGAATAGACGCGTCATTGTAGTTCAGTGGTTAGAATAACTTCCCTGAAAGTGGGAGATCTGGGTTGGAGTCCCAATCATGTCGTTATTTTTCACTCCTGTTAATCTTCGATGGTTTTTAAACTTATTTTATCAGAATCTATAAGGGAAAGTAACACGGCTGTGGTAAAACATCAGAGTTAGATAAAAGCTCCAAATAGCCGTTGTATAACTCTGATGTTATTTTATCAGGATCGTTATTGTCATTGTAAGTATCGAATTATGATGTTATTCTTGTTCATTAATGGCCTTATCTTTCTTTCCAGGTAAGTACCTCATCTCTCAGCCAATTATCTTCGTCTACCCTTTGCTTTCTCAGGAGGAAATCGTAAGTACCACGGTTTATCTCAAATGCATCAGTTAATCAAAAATCATTTGCGAAGAAAATCGAGAAACCTTCCCAAATGTTTTTTTTTAGGAAATTGATATTTGTGAATGAATGAATAATGGAGTTATTTCATTCAGGTCCGATTATATAATGTATGTATACTTAAAATGGACGTGAATTAATGTCCACTTTGGGCCGGGTATTATGATAGTTGTTTACTCTTAAAAACCATTATAATACCGAGCCCTAAAGTGAACCTCCGGTAAAGTCCTCCGTTTTACGTATGCATTATAATTGTGGGTTTTAGAGTTTTTTGCCACACACCATTTAGTCTTATAATTCCTTAGGTTCTGTTTAACTCACTGCTGTCCTCTACGGGAATGTCGCAAACTCTATCAGCCATTCGACGAGTTTTATCCTTTCAACGGGTCAATGTCTTTCCATGTCAAGCTTAATAGCCTGATAATGAAATCCACAGCAGATTGGTCCGCATAACCATTTCTGTCTTTATATGTACTCAATACGAAAAAGAAACGCTTTCAAATTGGTTGCATAACTTGTTCAGTTCCATTTTCTCATTCGATTATTTTTGGCTAGTGATTCTATCTCCTCTCTAATTTCTGCGACATTTTCAGACTAACCTCGAGAAGCGAATTGCCTTAAGGTTGATGTTCTGTTGCAAGAACCTGCCTTCGGAATCTCCCACGCTTCTTCTCAACGCTTTTTGTTATGGATTTCAGCTATGCAATAGAAAAAAATGAAAACATTTTACGTCAAGCGAGATATGCGGGTTCTGAGATGAAAACGAGGATGAAATAAACCGTGGAAATATCCTGATAAATGTTAGTAATAGAATTACATCTTTAGTTTTAACTAGTGAAAAGATTTTCGGTGAGAATTTCACGAAGAATAAAAATCCTGAACTTAAAGAGTTTGAGTATAAAGCGTCACAGTAAATATTTGAGTATAAGCGTAAACTTAGTTTTGGCAAATTTTACCCCTTGGGATCACGGTTTAAGAATCACTATATCTTAGAATGCTCCACTATCACACAGTGATTTCAATTCTATTTATTTAGATAAAACTCATGTAATCTTCTTATAAAATTGTTACAATATCCACGTTTAAAAGTATTTAAGTGAATGGATCATTGTTTTTCTCCATTTCCGGTAACTAGGCAATTGTTAATTGACCGTTCTCGCGCTTATTTTTGTAAATAAACTTTTCTTTGCGAAAGAAGAGTCAGAAAAAAGTGTTTTGAGCTTTTCAACAACTGTGATCAATACAAAAGAAAAACGAACATTTTCGTCTCTTAAAAACGATGCGCTTTCCAAAATTGGTCAGCTGCTCGAAAATCGGACGAAGTCTTTATGTTTCTTTTCTAGTTTTTCAATTCCGTTTCTGGGAATTATTTTCCGAATATCGAGGTGAAGATTTGTTTCAGAAGCAGCTAGTTACATTTGAAAAAATTTGTTATTCGCTACTTTTTATCTCGTACGAGCGGTGCTTTCCGCTGGGGCGTGGGCATCTCAAGTGGGAGGAAATGAATTTTGCCCTTTCTCACCTACGCTCTTCTTACTTTCTCAGTTCTCCCTCATTGGCTTTCGACTTGCATATGCAAGTTGCGTCTTCGCGTTCGCGGCGTGGTCGTCTTTTTTTATACGTGAAGGTAGGCGGGTAGTAAAATGATAGAAATAACGATTCGATCATTCCGATTTAGTTATTCTGTTGGGTGCGCATACTTAAAGCGTATTAATGTTTAACTGTCTTCTTCCAGTCATAGCAGAATATAAAAACCAAATATTCTAATCATTGTCAGAAATAATCTCAAATTTTGTAGAGAAGTGTATTTTAAATAGATCTATTTTTTGTTTGTTTTCTATTTTTCTCTTCTCCCTCTGAATAAAGAAGTATTTTCTCTTTGTATTTTTATTGGGTTCTTTTTATTTGAAAATCTTTACAGCAGATTTTTATTGATTAGTTTCGCGAGCGAGTTGGCATCTTTAGGCCTGTCAAGCTGAACCAACAGCTTATGTAACAGGAAGGACGCATAATATCGGCTACATCTTTTAAAAAAGTACTTCCTCTGAACAAATTTAGCCTTTCTTTAAATCTTCTGTATTTTTGAGATTCCCATCCTTCCTGAAGCACTGATTTGTCGTAAATGTTTTTACGCAATGCTTCGCCTTTTGTTGTACCTTCTCTAATTTCCGAATAAAAAACTCGTCGGCTAAAGTAATAAATACTCGGATCCCATATGTTACATGCATACTGAAATAAGGCCTAACTAACCTTGTGTTGTTACTTGTACAATCTAAAAGAAGCCCTCCATTGAAACCTGTAAGCAAAAATTCTTTTCTTGCTCTCCTGTCATCTCTCTTTGTATCTGTGAGCATTATTTTACTGCTATATCCAAAGCAGTAGTACCTCGATTTATACATAATACCTATTCGGTTCAGTTCTCGAAATTTATTTCGTAGCTAGAGGTCGAAATAGATAGTAGAGATAGTTTTGTTTCAAAAAGTTCGTATGTAAAGCAGTTTGTAAGTCGAAACCCGGTGATGTTTCCGCGAAAGCGAAACCGGTCGCGTACGCGTAAAAGTATCGTGGGAATTACTAAGTGTGCTTCTTGTCATGGCTTTTCACGAAAGTACGCCTTCCCGCATTGATCACTATTTTTTACTTCTGTTAGCTTCCAGATTTAGTATCTTTATAATTCATAATCTTTCATTATGAATTTTGGTCCATTTTAAATTCTTTTTTGTTTCACAACTGAATTCCATAAGCATGAAGAAGGTGTAAAAAGATATTTATTTCAAGTCCGTTTTCGATTTTTATTGGTATAATTTACTTATTTACATGACAAATTTTATTCCATGGTTTTTGGTCACTCTGGGCATGTACTGTATTACATACTGAAGCACTCGAGCGCGAATGTTTCGCCTCTTATTCATACTTGTAAATTATCTTCTTGGTTATTTGAATGCTGTTTAAATAATCACCAATTAAAGCATTTAATGACATTGGAAGCATGATTCTGAGAGTTTTACAGTTTTTTGTTTTAGGGCAAATGATGTCTGAATTTCCTTTGGTTTTTACCGTCTGATTTGTCAACTGTGTATAATCTCTCTTCCTTTTTTCTCCCAAAATGTTGATGCTATCTCCTCGGACGATCACGTAATTTTTTGTTTGAAATTCTAATTTCACCCAAGATATTTAGAATTTACGAAGTCGGCAAGGAATTATCGAATGACATGGAATTTCTTGAAGTTTTTCTAGGATAGTTTTGTTGAATTGACTAGCGGTTTAATGGAAGATCAGGGGTTTACAAGAGGAAAATGACCTTTATTATATAATAATAGGGCGATCGGACGTGATAGGTATGATAAAAATCTAAAGTAGAATAAGCGATTTGAGATGAATTATTTTTTGTCATGGAAGATAATTTAAGATACCTTGCTTTATATAAAAGTAAAGTACTGATTTTCTGCAGATTTCACCGTACATATATTATTTTTTCGGTCTTGGTTTCTTGAACCCTCGACAGTCTTCGAGGATTGTTTAGTTCCATCGATGAAATGCAAATGATGCATTTCAAAGGAATGAATTCCATTGGATCTTTGTCGGCGTCGTAGCGGGCAGGGGGAGAGGGATTCTGGGCACGTGCATGTCCGGGACGTGATCTCTTTCTGCTCACGACAATGAGACTCGTAAATGAGAAGGTGTGTGTGTGGGGGGGGGGGGGGGGTGGACGCCGTAGGAGGGCCGTCCGCTGCAGCTGTCCGGAAGATGGTTTGTCGCTGGAAAGGAATCCAGCCACTGCTTCCACGTGTCCTACCACAACGCCATCCCAGTGGGGTGCTTGCCTTTTCCGCTTAACTCTATCTCTACCTCTTCCATTTCAAAGAGTCAGTTATTTCTTTCTTTCTCGGTTTTGCCCGTCATATATATGTCGTTTTCATGTCCGTCGCTCTGTCATCCAATCTCTGATTCGGTTTTTCTGTCTCGTGTTCTTTCTCTTCCCTTTTTTCCTTTTTTCTCTACCTATTCATCGGTCTTCCAGTCTCCTTACTCGATCTTTCCTGGAGTTTACTGTACGACCCCTCTGAAATAATTTGTCAATTAATCCAAGTGCAACCGCTTCATCAGGTTATGTTTGTTGTGCCAAGAAGAGTCTCTATCTGGTATGGAGGACTATAATTTCACTTTAAAATCAATTAGATTGTGACAATTTCTTTGAAAATTACGAAGTTACTTTTCTGCTCAAGACACGGTTATCAAATAACTAATTTCAGCGCGATCGATGTGTATAATCAGCATTATTAAATTGTGCTCTGGTAAACTGTGGAACAATACGACTTCTCCTGTACTTGTATGTATCGTCTTCTTCGTATTTATTATTTTGATAGAGTTAGACGACCTTTTCTCTATTATTGATCGATAAAGAACATTTCCAGCTGCTCCCGAGATTGATGATCTGTAATGAGAGGCTACTTTACGAGGCTTAATTATCGAGCGTTTCGTTTCTTTACATACATGTTCATAACTTTATATGCTACTACTTGGTCTATATTCATAAAATTTACATTTACATTTCATATCACTAACCCGCTAGCCGCCATATGGCATATGGCAGAAGGAGTAAAAACACCGAACTCGCTAATTGGATTCCTGATTTGTATTCCTGTTTCTACCTGGAAAAAATACCAGTAATGGCCACTCGTTCTCTTCACAATCTCTTGAAAATTGCGCTCGCTGAGTACGGGAATCATCACATCGCGTATTTCCTTCCAAAATCATTTTTTCCTTCACGTTTCCTTCGTTCATCTTCCTCCATCCATAGCTTTCTGTATCTCTGAATCCTCTCCGAAGAATTTGTGAAATTCAGTTCCAGCGAAAATGTAACTTTTCCGAGCAAATGCTTCGCCATTTGCCGACCACCCACGGGCCTACAAGAGGAAGAAACCATTTAGAAAGTGGTAACGTAATCACTCGAATTACGGATATCATGTACTGGAATTTGCATACTCACTCCAAGAACGTGTTATTACTCGTAAAAGAGCCTTCGGAAGCGTGGAGATCGCGCGTTGTATTATTGCATCGGAAGAAGAGATACAAGTGTCTAATTACTTAATGAAGGGGAGGGGCGAGTTATCATGGCTCAATTACGATCTTGTTTTTTTTCTTTCTCGGGGAGAAACGTCCACGAACTGGATCGCGGGAATTACGGTCTTCGGAGCTACAATTTTCTCCCTTGGCTTGCTCGCCTCAGGGGCCTAGATAATAGAGGTGTGGAATCCCTTGCGTTTGCTGCGTTATTATTTACGGATCATAGAGGAAGAATCTGAGATGTAATTCTTTCGAGAGCTGCGATACAAGACGGAATGTCGAGGAAATGAAGGAGCTCAGACTTCAGTACTTGTTAATTCAGAGCGAAGTTTCTTCGTTTGAAATAAGAGGGATTATACTGCAATGAAGAACCTTTCAGTCTGGATTTTGACTATATAGCTGTATCTAAGGGTAAGGGTCACTTTGCGCAAGATGGTGCGCATCCAGGAAAAATCCCAAGGAAGAATGGACTATCAATGATCCAGGTCGGCTTCGAAGCTTAAGCACTTTTATGTGAAATATTTTTGTGTTCTAGTGACAGAGTCATTCATAAGTTCTATTTTTTTGAAAGGTTAGGTATGTTTTGAGAACTTTTTAAGAAATTCTTCCATTGCTAACGTTCTCAGCGATTTTTTGGTTTTCTAATGCGTCCGACATGCGAGAGCTAGAACTAAACATTATATGATACCAGAGCGAGAACGGTGGAAACCACCCAAGCTACTTGGAACACATTATAACATGTGCCAATATATATTTATACTCACGTATTAATAAAGTAGTCGTATTGTTAAAATTACTTCGACAGGTCATTTCGTCATAATCTAATTATACATCTAATTCACAGCTGAAGTTTATCAGTTTGGCGTACCTTATACAAGTAACAGCACATTTTCCACTAACCCATGATTAAAGCAATCAGTCAACTTTTAAAAAGGCGCCTTCAGAAAAAAAGATGATAGGTGATGATTTGGTAAAACAAATATGAATATGGACTTCGTTGAAGAATCATATCTTATGGTTCTGTTTTTTGAATTAATCGCACTATTGCGGAAAATTGCATCTTCAGTGAAGGAATGTTTTCCTTTGTTTTCAGTATGCTCTTTCTTTAAACTGCTTTTGTAGCCATTAATAAATATGTATCCGAGTGTTTCTGAAAGAAATATCCTTTATCTGATGCATTTCTCACTCAATCACATGTTTTATGTCAAAATAGTCGTTTATATGCAAGTCGCGGCTTTTTTTTGGAATAATCACAGTCGTGGATGATTGATTTTGGCTACGCAAGGAATGAATACGTGCAGAGTGATGTAACGCCATTTGGCCGTGCCCTTGTGCATGACTCTCGGGACCTGCGTTGTGTCATATCCCCTGGCGCGCCCATCCGATGCATGATTGTGCTTTCTTCTTTGCCCGTCCCTTGCCAATGATTCGTGTAAAGACGCCGACAGATTTATGGGAAGTTGCATCTTTTTTTAGGCATGGGTCCTGTTCCTTGATTTTTTATATTTGTTTTCTGTGGAAGCCAAAGAGATTTTCGATCCGGAAAATGAGGCATTGGATTTATTCACGGGTTATTCTCGGCCATGACGACGAAGAGGTTAACCCTTCCAATTAATCAAGTTTGCCTCTTTTCCTCCGACCTCTTAAAATTCATCAGATGCTCTTCTGAAACCATTAAAAATTCTTCTTTTACAGTCGACATTTGTTTGAATATCTAGCGGAAGACGGAATGAAACTGAAGGACGGAAAACGATAGTCACAAGTTTATGTTTCATTTATTTTTTCGTTAATACGTTGCAATTTGGCCAGGTGGGGACGCCAATATTTATAGTCCTTTATTAAGAGTTGATTGAGAGTTGAAATGTTTGAGATTTTATCTCATTAGAACCTTTTTTTAAATCAAATCATAAGTATTTCATCAATAATTGTGGTGTTCCATTAGTCTGTCTTCAACTGGTAAGTATACCTTTGAATGTATGTATTTTAACTGCTTTTAACTTTCGTGGACCAACCGTCATTATTCTTATTAGTTGAGGGGATGTTCTTAACAGAAATTGATGTGCGTAATTGCGCTTGCTCGCATTATCAGTACCGTTTATTTTTGAATGTAAGAATGCATTTAAAGAGTGTTTTGTGAAAGTAATTATTATAATGCACGGTATTACAATGTTTACTTAGAATGGAATTTAACTAATGTTCACTTTAGGGTCTGGTTTATAATGTTTTGTTAGAGTTAAAGTGAAGATTATAGTTAACATCCTATGTATGGAGCATAGAGGTAACCTTCCTTTAAATTCTAACAAAACAATTTAATACAGAGCCTAATAATTGTTTAATTTTTATTGTTCTTTTAATGCGTGGAAACGAATATTCAAACAATTTCGCTTCATATTTGTTTTATCAAATCACCTATCATCTTCTTTTCTGAAGGCGCCATTTTAAAAGTTGACTGATTGCTTTAATCATGGGTTAGTGGAAAATGTGCTGTTACTTGTATAAGGTACGCCATCGTGATCGTATTGTAGCAAGAATCAAGTATTGTCTTCAAAGCAAGCAGACGAAGATCATTTTAGTGCTTTTAATGGTAAAATATAAGGTTATTACAGTTAAAAATTTATATTCGTACTTTTTTATAATCAGCTAATCCTTTGATGATTTATGGCGCTAATGATTTTTCCAAAGCTTACAATTTATAAGTATTGTAAAAGAAAAGACCGCGTGTACAACATCCCTTAGTAGCTTCATCTGGGTCAGCCCATGACTCAGACTTCTGCATTTACGATTTGAGTGAAAATAGCCGTGCATTCAAGCTGTCTGATGTCGGATCCGAAACTGTAACAGCGAATTGCGTAAGATTCTTATTCAAGGCTCTCATCTTATACTCCTTGTGTACATAGTCTTTATTGATTGCCAATCCATTTTGCATCCACCGCTGTAATATTGGACGAGCGGCGGTCACCTCTGTCTGTGATATGTGAGACGTGAAGGAGGCTATAGGTGTTGTGAAGGTCGCGTCAGCTGGCGGAATGGTGCATATGACGTGCTCAGGGAAAAGGAGTTCGCTGCATCCTTTGCTATTTTTAGCCCCTCTTTCAAAAGATTCTCCCTAAAGGCCCTCCCTTTTTACTCCCACATCCTACTTTGTGTTTACTTCCCTCGAGCGTATTTCTACTTTCTCTTTCTTTCCTTTTCTCCCTTATCCTGATCTCTTTCTTTTTCGTGTTTTCCCTGCACCAAAGTTGCTATATCGAGCTACTTGTTTCTTATCTCTTTTGTCTTTTGTTATTATTATTATTATCTACATAACGTACAAGTAGGCAAACACCAGGTAGCTTGTCATATTATTTACAACATAAGATGTAAAAATATCACATTACATCAAATTTTCATTTAAATTTAGCAGCTCTCTGGGTACATTTACAGTACAGTACATTTTCACATTATCAGCAACACTAAAGATACTTATTATTATCGTAATAACTATCCTCAAGTTACTATGTCAACTAACACTCAGTTAAACAGCAATTATAATTAACGAAATCTATCTAAAACGCATATTAGTACACATAGCCACACACGTACAAGAACGCTCAGTATAATGTTAGCCAACAATAATGATACTAATATATAACTAAAGTCGGAAGCATTCAAACATCTTCTGATTATCTGCTTCAATTATACATTTTTTTCAATGAAATTAAATATATTTCTGTTAAAACTAGATTTGTTTTGTTGGAAGGGACGGAGAGTTTCCTTAGGCCATTCCAAGTAACTGTAATTCTGTTTCAAAAAGAATATTACCGATCTCTTCTCTGTGACCATTCAAACTTGAAGTTATGATCGTTTTCCTAAAACAAGGAGACATTACCCTATTTACAGTTTTATCCCTGGTGACTCACCAGTGTATGTGGGGTACATATTTGAATCTCTCCTATCACTTAGCGCATCCCAGTTTAATTCTTTCAGCATTTCCCTATCTACTATCTTCCTTTCTATTTCGTCCTAACACATATCTAGCTGCTTTCTTGTGACCTTTTTCTGTTTGAGAATGTCATTTAATGGAAGGGATTCCATACTAATTATGCGTACTCCAACACTGGCCTGACCAAAGTTTGATATGCCAAAGTTTTGCTATTTCCGAAACGCCCTTTACCTTTCTCATGATGAGATATAGATTTTTATAATTCTTAGAGAGTAACTCTTAAAAAGTAATCAATGACATTCCACGTCTTTCGTATAGTAATTCGCTGCGAATCTTTTACCGGAGATAACTTATTAGCCTATTTTATGTACATCTGGAACTTACTATTTTTATCTTTCCGTACATTTGAATAGGAATTGAAATGGCAGCAGCATAGTCGCTGTAGCCCACTGAGCGTAACTGGTAGCGCGTCAGATGCTGAAATAGGAGGACCCGGGTTCGATCCCGGTGTGAGCCAAATCTTCCCGATACTGTTTGGCTGTTTAGATAATAATCTATTATACGCGAGGTTAATTGTGTCATAATACTGATTTTACTTTATTTTTTAATTCTATATTTGTATTAGTCACAACTAAGATTTTACTTTATACCGTAGTCTTTACTTTACATCTTGTAAACGTATGTATGTACAATGACTTAATTTTTTTATGCTATAAAGTTTACTGTTATTATTTTATGTAATCAGTTTTATGTAATTAGTATTTTTAATTCTGTTTCCAATTTCTAATTGTGGCTATCGGCCTTAAAGTTTCTTCTAATGGTTCTCCATATGTTCCTTCCCTAAGATCCGCTTCGTAATATCCCGTGTGTGCTTTCCTTGTTACCCTGCGTGTAATTACATGCGATCCAATAGATCTGTGCACTTTTCTTTTTCTTGCTCTCCTCACTCAGGATTATTTGTTGCGAGAAATCTCATCCATCCCCCGCCCATCTCCCGCTTTCTTCATCTCCGTGTGCCGTCGCTGTCGCGGTCAATCTGTTCCCACACGAAGCACTCCCTCGTCTGCGGTTCTTTGAGTAGCTCTTTAAATGGTTCTCATCTTCTGCCAAAGAATCCTTCACTTTTCCGCTCAGAGGCAATTTCCCGTTCGGCGGGTGGCCTACATCCAGGGCGACTGCTCCCACTATTAATTTCCTAGAGAAAGTTTGGGAGGCACCGAAGTCTGGGAAATAAAATGTTTGTTTATGCCCTTTGCGGCGCGGGTAATTGCCACATTTCCGTTATTATGGAGACTAAAAGGCGGTGACGAAGGGAGGGCATCTGCAGAATTTCACCCTTAATTCTGTTCCTAATTATGATTTCGCCGACCCAGAAGAGGAGAGCTTATTTTAAGTTACTTAATTTCCTATTCATAAGACGTCTGTGGCGGCTGCTTTAGGCAGATAAATGGGGAGATTCCGCTGTTAATTCAGCGCCACCCGACTTAATTTTAACTTGACCCATTTTTATACAGGAGTACTTATTTTTGTGATTGGGCAT
This sequence comes from Ladona fulva, assembly GCA_000376725.2. Classification (NCBI taxonomy): domain Eukaryota; kingdom Metazoa; phylum Arthropoda; class Insecta; order Odonata; family Libellulidae; genus Ladona; species Ladona fulva. The sequence continues at coordinate 356,406 of KZ308188.1, read as the reverse complement.
TGAGAAAAATTGAACGATATTTATTTATTTGAAGATACTCTGCGATTTGGCCATCAGGCCAGGTGGCAGAGGTGGAGGGGAATATAGCAATTGAACATTGGATTGCCTGGCATTCGCCCAAGGACGGGAGAGAAAACCCTCCAAAAACCTCCCGTAGGCAATACATAATATAACATTACATAATACATAATATAACATTACATAATACATAATATAACATTACATAATACATAATATAACATTACATAATACATAATATAACATTACATAATATAACATTACATAAGTCATATACAACATTAAATAGATACATAAATGGTATATTGGTATATGGTATATATTGCAGCGACCGGAGGTTATATTTCGTGTTTTTATACTTTTCGCAGAAGCGCAGAATTATGTAATGTGATAAACAGATGGAGTGTTCCATTTAATATTTTTGTTTCAGTTTCGCCACCTAAATTGCTAATGTGGATGGTGATATCCATACTGTCACTGAATTTAGCTTGTCAAATTTTCATTACACATCTTAAATGGAAAATCACTTCGTAACTTCCGTGTCATTGTATGTTGTGGAAGTTACAACAGATCTGCTGTGGAAGATGGAAGGTGTGTGCTTTGAAATTGCACAAAGTAACGCTTTGCATATCGAATTTAATTTTTCATTCTTTTTGTAATTGCCTTCGCAATGGATGAAAAGAAAAATAATTTTCCAATGATTTTGTGTGTTGATGCGGATTTATATTTGATAATAATTAGTGGTCGAGTTTCCTTCCGATTTAAACAGCGATAACTTAAAGGCGCCGTTAGAGGTACAACTGATCTAGGAGTCAATTAGGTTCATCAGCAAATTGAATTTTCAGGACTTCGCTTGGTGGGTCTTAAGTTTCAATTTTGGAGACTTAGTATACTGTCAGTTGCTTAGTTTATACTCGTATTATATAATTGAAAACATAACGCATAAGACTTTAGATCGCATTAGTTGGAAACTACCGTAATTGTGTAGTAATTGAGGAGAGTTAATAATCATTTCTAAAGTTAAAGAAGGCGGTTATTTCAAAGTGGAAAAAACGTGTTGAATATGTAAAGTGGAAAGAGAGGAAAGCACATATATCAAATACGGTGACACTTTGTTATCTTATTTCATGCTCTACTGCTTTGGTTAATTCTTATATTTTATATGCAAAGATGGAATTCAAAATGTAAAGTAAGGTTTAATTTCTATTCTTTACGGTCAATTTTTTTGATCTATTTGAAAATCATCATGTTCCTATTTCCGCATGTTTGATTTTACTTTTAGTTATAATTTGTAATACCAAGAAATGAAGTCATGCCAATGAAAGAGTCGCGTTGATACTTTTCCTTGTTGAATATGGCTACGATCCATTCCCTATTTACGTAATACTTCAGCAACCAAGATTTTATTCTGCTGACATAATCGCTTAATCATTCCTTTTAATGAAAGTTACGTTACAAGGAACTCCTTGAAGAAGTAGTCATTTTGATTTTTACCTCTAAGATTCCTTTCAGGAAATGATTATGTTTCTTACAAGCCTTTTATAAAGACCTTTGGACTTATTAAGGTTAAACTTATTTTCTTTAATTAAATTCAGTCATTCATTTTCTTGATTGGGGAATAGAATCTACTTTACCCAGGATAAAGAATGAGGATTATTTTCTTGTGTGTTCTCTACGACCAGATTGTTACCCCGTACCCTTCTCCGTACTCCCGTAAACTTACATATCATATGCTGCTCATTTTTTTCCATCTTTTCGTGTTTATGTTAATTCGTGCCTTTTTATGGAACCCAAGGATTGCAGACCACCTTTGCGCAAACTCGTTTCCAAGTGCTCTCCGTTTGAAATACGTTCGCCTCGGGGCCGTTATTTTTATTCCGAGTTTAACAACTTTTGATTTAACTCTCGGCATGAAACTGGTTACCCGATCGCGTGGGTAGTCAATTAACAACTCGTCACCTGTTTCCGTTTTGAATGCGAAAGTCGACGGGCGATGCGTTTTTATCCTTTTACTGAAGCAGTGCCTTCTGCGTTTATTTCGGACCTCTTCTGTCACCCATTAAAGGTTTCAAGCCGAATAAGGTCCCTTATTGCTTAACTCGTTCCCTTTAGCTTGCACGAAATTTTAAATCCGGTCTCAGGCTCAAGTTGCTGGAATCAATGGGATTGCAAGGTGTCCCGCACCCTACTTGTCTGTTCCCCATTTTCATTCCCTTGTTTCGTTGTAGCGGGACCATTCAGCGTTCAGACATCTCGATATTTATGTTCCCGTATTTACACGTCGCGGTGGTGGAACGGTTACTATGCTAGCGTTCCAACCCCAAGGTCTTAGGTTCAAGTCCCAGAGTAATCGAATTTGTCTCGTTACGATATGGCTGTGAGTGCTAGTCTTGATAATATTACGTATTAAAAATTAATGTAATTGGGATTATCTTCCTGTTTTATTAAGAAAGTTTTTATTATTTTTCTTTTGTTGTTTTCTTGTTAGAAAGTCTGGTAAAGATTTGACCCTGGAATTATTTTTTTTAAGTTAATCAGTTTTATGTAATTAGTATTTTTAATTCTGTTTCCAATTTCTAATTGTGGCTATCAGCCTTAAAGTTTCTTCTAATGGTTCTCCATATGTTCCTTCCCTAAGATCCGCTTCGTAATATCCCGTGTGTGTGCTTTCCTTGTTACCCTGCGTGTAATTACATGCGATCCAATAGATCTNGGTTTAAAAAAACCAACCATCAATTCTTAGTCCAACCATTAGTCGGAATATTTCTTTTTCTTAGTGAATTAATTCGCCATCGCAAAGGGATTACAATATTGTTCAGCGAAGTTTGAAATTTTGTATTCGCTGATGTGCCGTAGAGGAAACAGCAGATCTTCCTTTTCATGCTCCATATTTTCCATTTTACTTATTGTATGCAGTGCGATATTGCCTATCACTGAGTTATAGCGTTTTTGGCTCATTATTCCATCGTAAAATTGATTAACACCGAGTTGAACAATCACTTTCTCCTCTCCATCAGTTACCATGTATAATCAGATAGTATTTAACGCTTTGAACACATAATTTGAAGACGTACCTACCGTGAGGTCGATGTATTTTTATAGTCAAATCAGCTATAGATTTTTATTGCTCTTATATACTTTGTTTGGTGTAAATGGTGACCCCAATGCCAATAAATACAGAACCACTGCAATGAAGAGAGCATTAACCTCGAATCGGCCCTCGAAAACAGTTCTTTAATTACTGATGGTGTAAGTATAACATCCGATTAGAAAACAGGTCACCGCCATTAAGATAGATTTCGGAGGTCAGATGCGAACACAAATATTCACCCTAATTACAATTGGAGTTATCTTTTTGCAAGAAATTGTATTACCACGACCATGAAGGAACCGAATGATTCGGGTATGGGGGATTATTTTAATTAAGTACATTACTTGTATCACGAAGTATATTATTTGAATTTAGTGTATTGTAGTGTTTTTCTTCGAATAATCACCAGTCATATAATCGAAGAAATCGGAGATTATCTATTTTTAAATGCGTTCTATCGAATAAATTGTCACTAATATAATCATTTGTTGACAAAGCTATTTGATTGATGATGATATTTTAGTAGTATGACGACATTACAGTTTTACTGTTCCGTGTTGTAATTATCATTTGATAGCTTGAAACATCGCTTTGAACATTCATATATTTCTTTCCCTATTCCAATCCTCCTCCTCCCCATCTTATTTGCTCCGAATTAAGAATTAATTCACGAACTTTTTACGTCACTTCACACGGATCATTCACTTTTCATAAATCATTCGTTACGTCCGTTATTACTTTCTGGAATTCCCTCCAAATAACGATTCGTAAGGCACAAATGATAAATGTCTTTAAATTGCTATTGTTTCAATATGTATTGAATCAAAGTTGTAATATAACGCTAAGTGATTTGTCTACTTCCCTATGTATATTTTTTGCAAACCTATACTTTTTCATTTATATCATGTATGTATGTACGTATATGGTTGATTGTATCTCGTATGTACTATTCTTATACAGTTACCATTAAGTGGTTTGCCACAGAGCACAATAAACATTATTATTAATTCTCTTATTATGAGCATTACAAGTTACGTGAGACTCCCGAGACCATAATGCCTGTATCCTAAAAGCGGCCTCCTGATTTATCTGTCCTGTTCATTGATGAGCTCTTTGATGGTTCACTTGTTTAACTGTTCACACCACATAATGAATTTTTAAGCTCAGAATGTGGTGGATTAAAAAGTTAGTTTTATGGGTCTTATTTTTCCCTCACACCGTCGAACATCGTTTAAGGCAAAGTATTCTCATTATCTTCAATTCCATTTTATGTTTTTCTCGAGCGTCGTAAATAACCCGACCGATTCCCTCATTATCATTCACGTTTTTTTTTTCGATCGCAGCTTTATTATCGGAGAAGTGCGGGTCGCGCCGAGGTTAGAGAGGAAAAACTGCAGGCGGTGATAGTGACTTGTTTTTCGTCTCATGGGAGCGTCTCAAGGCGAAAGGGTTGGAATGGTGACATTTAGCTAAGCGCCACTTACGTCACAGGTTAGCGTCGTGGTAATAGCCGAAGGATCTGCCCCCCGCTCCAGTCTGGTTATTTCTCTTTCATTTTGCGTTGAATAGAAAGCGCCACCCGTGGGCGTCCACCGATGGTAATCCTGACGATGACGTCCGCCTCATGCGATAATGTTGCTAAACATCGCTTTACCTTGGCCCTTCGAAGGACGAGCTGTAGATTGAAGGTGGGGATCAGTTGGCGCTGGCGAATGTCCACAGTGTGCCTCCGAGATCGCCATTAGTGAACCATGTGATGCTGCAGAGGGACACTGGCTCTCCACTGATAAAACATGATTGTTACGGCGTCGAGTGTCATGTTGACAAATAGGTTCGTTGGAGAGAACCGTTGGCAGCTGATCTAATAGGTTGCATGCACTCTCTTTTTCTCTGAAAATATCGAACATAGAATACAACTTTCACGATAATCATAGTCGCGGAATTTTTTATAGTCGTGATTTGAGTTTTCGGTAAGAAAAAAATCCTTATAACTACTCATAAAATTTCATTTAGTGGTAGTGTGTATTGCATGGGAAAACCGCAGTTTAAAGGTAAAAGACCATGGAGAAATTGTTATCGGAAAAACCAAGATTAGAAATTATCGAGACTATCGGTTTGGAAAATAGTTTGCTTCAAGAAATTGTTCAACTAGATATTATAAACTGAGGAAATGCAGGTTAAACTATTGCAAGTAATAATTGTTTTGAGACAAATATTTGGAGAAAGGAAATCTCTTTTTGATTTTACCTATCAAAGCACAGGAAGGATATTTTTTCTTTTCTTTTTAACGCACGTTTGAAAAATCATCTTCAATTCTAACAGTAAGACTTAAGGAGCAGAAGGTTGTGCGTAAAACTAACGGAAGGAAAATTATGTAATTATCTAGTACGTATGAGACTTTTTAAATGTCTTACATTATAGGGTTGTCTGCCATAATTACACTCATTGATAGTTCATCGATCGGTGTATTGGACACTTTTAAAGAAATGGCTTTCTTTTCGGAGTAAACTAGGTTTGGATTAAAATGTGTTACCCAGAGAAAGAGAATGGTCATGGGGGTACTCTCAGGAGACCATTTTTGTTTCGGATTATATTGTAGCAACGACTAATAATTATAACTTATTATTATAACAATATAATTTGTTGTAACAATGGTATTACATAATAAGTTATTATTATTAGTCGATGCAACAATAATTATAATAGAAAACTAAGTTATTAATAGGAATCAATAAAAAAATCAACTCGTTAATAATGTACAGGGTCACGTGACTTGGTGAAGACTCGTCACAGGTCCCGAACTTATACACCAAAATGTGAGGAAAAGGTGATGATAATAATAATACTAATAATTCATTTATTTCACAGCAAAAAAAGGATACAAACGTGAAAAAAGAAAATTTACATTATGCTATTCGTAATTTCCCAAATGAATACTTAACTGAGTCAATATAAAACAATATAGGCTTTTGCAGAACAAAATATTTCTCATTAGCTACTATTACATTAGTGATGGGCAACATCTGGCTCGATGTTCAAGTATTTGCCTACAATGAAGAGGTGGAGTCCGCGGCTGTTTTGAGGAGTTTGATGGTTATAAACAAGGTATCGAAGCTACTGAACATCGCTGGGAAAAGTGTATTGAGCGATAAGGAGACTATATTGGGAAATAAAGATGTTTTCCCCAAATGTTTGTTTTTTCTTTGTTGGGTCGGGTACTTCTGGGGCAACCCCCGTATCTGTTTCATAAACGTATGTTCTGTAAACCAACCAATGGAAAAAACTTGATTTATGCTAGAATTTTGGTCATTCACGTCGCCAATTACGCATCACTCGTCAATCCCAGCGGTGATAGAAAAATAGCTCGTGGTAATCGAAGCGTGGCGTTGAACTGTTGCGAAACACACATTTCCTTCAATGGCGCTCTACTTCAGTTGGAACGATTTGCACTTCGCCGTAGATTATATTCCCGTTCGCCCACATTGGTCGTGTCGCTTTTCGTAGTCTTTTTCCGCATCGTCGAATGACAATTTTCTGGTCTATAAATCGATTTTGATGGTTTAAACTTTCTTGCAGATTATATCCAAGTTCGTTATTTCGCAAGGTTTCCGACGATCCCAGAGCCTACGTTTATTTTCCTTGGGTCGTTCATCAAAAGTTAAAAGCCGAGCGTCTCAGGCGATGGCAACGCCCTCAAAAAATAGGCGATCTTTGCCCCATTACCTCTTTTGTCTATACATCCGCCACAAATGCGGGTTTCGGGAGGAGGAGAGGCTCTGAGTGGCGGCAATCATGTGGGAGTTTATGTGTCGTCGGATGTCAGAGGTGTATCCGGACTATTTAGGAGCTGCCACAATTCGATGAGCACGTTCTATCTCTGCTTGCTTTATATGGCAACTACAAAGGTCGCAGAATATCCGTACGGTATGAAAGAGGTGAAGTTTAATATTTTTTGTCACTAAAGCTGAAGAATTAGGATGAAAGTTTGCAGTTAAAAATAAAATGAAATATTTTGCCGCGTAGTACTGAAGTAACATAGCGTATTGATAGTACCGAAGGCAAGCCCTTATAGAAAATTAGTTTTTCGACTGAATGATTCACAGTGCGCTGTCTTTAAATTCTGAGTAATATTCTGTCATTGCTTGAAAATTACTTATCTAAAAGTGTTTGTAGTTTCTGTGACAGGGCAGTGATTTCCTGATAATTTAATTTCGTTATTAGAATGTTTGCTTCTTCAGTTAGCAGTTGTTACAGTTCAGTATTTTTATTAAAATTCTATATTGAAGGTCTGATGGATGGGAATTATTATTAAGCTTCCGTGAAATATTAAGTCAAAAATTGTGAAAAATACGAAGTACGTTTTGGAATTTGGGTAAGAATTTGCTACCTTAGATTTCTCTGGATACTTTACGCTATCATAATTCTATAAACGATATCGAAATAATTTAAAACGAGATTGGCTTCCTAAATTAGTTGTAAAATCTTGTGTAGAAAATAGTTTCCGTAAGCATTCATGATCAAATATAAACCCGAGAGTCAAAGAAATGGTTATTGAGTGTTAATTCACTTTAATGATGGATTTAAGCTCAAATGACTTTGAATTTACAAAATAGAAATATTCTTCTAAATAGAAATTCGTATCACTCAACATCATATTTCACTCCAATATTTACGTAATTGGATGTTTTCAAAATGTGGCAGATATTTAAATGCCTTCTTTCTGATGTAACATCTCATTAGTTCACATGCTGATCCCTCTTCGACCTTGGAAAATTATATCTCTCCATTTAAAGCCTTGTCTTTCTGGTCATCTCCACACTTGACGAATGCTGCTCGAGCGTTTTCCTTCAGCGTTGCTATTGTTCACTGTTGAATTTCTTTCTTCGAATGCTGCATTTCTGTGAAACATTGGGCAGTAAAATTAAAGCAAAAAGATCGATCTTTCTCGTTTAGTTTTTATAGCATAATGAACATAATGAATATCTCTACGTGCTTCGTCTTTTAAATTCATCCTTGCGTGAAGGCAACCCTCCGAAAGCACTCAAGAGTTACATCGTTAACAGACGCGTAAAAGTCAAGGGCGAGTAGTGCAGAAGGCCGTCACGGACGGACAGAAGGACAGATCTTCCAGGGGCAATCGACCCTTTTAAGCTCGTAAGCGAATCGCTTCTAAAAAGGACCATAAGGTAAGACAATCGCAAAGGCGGTGACCCTAACCGCCTCCTCAGCACCGCCCACCGCTCCCTGCCCTTTTGGGTAATGATACTGAGTCTCAGCGGTCCATGGGCGCGGCACCTGTTGCTTCCCACTCAGTCTCCGCGCCAAACTCCGACAAGCAATACGCTTCTGCGCAGTACGTGGTCGTCCGTCAAAGGTGCGCGATCGCCTCTCTCCCTCTTCATCGAACTGTTGAAAAGATAGCGGAAAGTTGCTTTACCTATACCATCGAGCGAAAGGAGGGAAAAAGTTTTCGGATCCGCGAGCGCGTGCAAGTTTTATCTCGTGTGCTTCGTGTGCGTGTCTCTTTTTTGGACGCGGACGTGAGGAGATTGGACGTTTGTGTTTACAACGAGGACTTCCTACCATTCGGGACGTCCTCGATTTTTTTCCTGCAGGTGTAATCTACCATCTGCGTATGGTGCGGTGCTCATTGTTAATGAATAGGGGATTCTCGTCCAGCACCCAGGGAGGACTTTGTTGGGAAGAAGGGCAGAGGAACGCATCCCTTAAAGGTACTGGTGTTGGTGGGGCGTTCACGTCACTTCCTGTTGGTGTTTCAATTGAGAAATCTTCGGACCGATAGTTCGAGTGCCATCGGAGGAGACTTCATCCGTCATTGCTGGAGGAAGAGGTGTTCTGTGTAACCTGCGAGATCCACTTATCTTCTAGAAAATCCGCTCGTTTCGTTGCTGGATCTGGATTGCCTTTGAATCACGCACTTCGCCCCCTCATCACAGAGGAATCTGGAGGAATATATTTGTGAGCGAGTGTTTTGGTGGTAGGAGTTCCCTTGGGCCTGCGTGAGGGAAGATTAGATCCTTTCAGAGGAATTTTCGGAGGGCTGACCATTCCTTGACCTTCGCCTATCGCCCTATCAGGGTGGGGTTTCTTCCCCCTTCTGTGTTCTCCCTTCCATCTCTTATTAGTACTCCCTCCGCCGTATTTTTTTTGCTCACGTTCTCTCCTCACCCTCGGCACTTTATTTGACATTCGCCGTCCCTTTGTTCTTCCAATCGCCGCTACCGCTGAGGGATAAGGGTAGTCTTCGAACGTCAATTGCGCCGTTCACACGTTCATCGCTCGTTCTCCAACCGCCGTAGTTTTCGCGCCCGTATAAGTTGTGAGTATTCAGGCTTTCTTCTCGCGGTTGCAAAATTGTTCTTTGTTTCTCTAAATCGACCTCTCCTTGGCCTGCCTTTTGACAAGAAAAGTTCTATTCTCAAGAACCAGCTTGGTTCCCGTTGAGCAGATTTAGTCTTCGTGTGCCGCATTGTTCTTTTTCCTTTCTCGCTTCGTTTCTCACGCGATCATTTGTCTATCTTTCCGCTCATTAGTTGCTCTATTCCCCAGAAATCTTCAGTATTTTTTCTTCTGAGTTTCATCCATGATATTTTGTACTCTTGCCATATCCCTCTTCGTTTCCGACGTCAATTTCCTCCGCTTGATTTACCTAAGCTTTCTCTTAATCGTCTCCCGCGTTACGGGATTCTGGTTGTGTTTCCTCTGACAATGTTTTCGTTTTCTCCCGATCATCCCGGTTGCTAGGGACGCCATAATTTCTCGCCAACTAATTCCCGTGGTTTTTCTCCTCCTACCAGTTTCCTCACCTTTTTTCGAAGCCCCTCCTGGGTCCCTCCTCCCCTTGTCCCCATCTCCCTCTTTTCCACCGGTGGCCGTGGTCCTAAGACCCCTCGGAGGCGGGAAAGGAGGCCAGGAGAGGCGGCTATTTTGGAGCTCCCCGCGGGAGCTGGCGAAACGAACGATCCCGTAGACCTGCCACGGCGCCTCCGCCCTCTTCTTACCTCTCCTCAGCTGGAAAACAAGAGTATCCCCTCCCCTATCGTGTCCTCCCATCTTTTCTTCGCGAGATAAAGGGTTATTTCCTATTTTTCGGCGCCGGGAGAAGAAAGCATCTCCGATAAGGCGTGAGGAGTGTTTGGCAGTGAGCGAAAGGGAAAAGATCGCGAGGGAAGTTATTTTCATTTTTAAAAAGGTTGTGAAATCGCGTCTAGCTCAGACTAAGTCGACGACGCCTCTTCGATAGTGTCATTTTTCGAGGTTTTCTCGCCTTCGTCCAATAAACAGCGACCTTTATACTGTTTGGTGTTGACCTCTTCCCACACATCTCGGCATCGGAGTGGGGAAGGGGGACGCGAACAAGTGGTCGCCAAGGAAACGCCTAGTCATTAGGAGTGGGAGGGGAAGGCGTCCTCTCTTTAACACTAGTCAACCTCCCTATCTATCTCCCTCTTTCCTCCCCCCTATCTCTACGTGGAAGCATTCGCTCCATTGAATCGCATCCGAGTAGTATCCCGCCCGAGTCGGACTCCGGGTGCGGTGGTCAAGAATCTAAAGGAAGTTTTCCCTCCACGCCGCCCGCATCTCTGTCGCCGCTCCTTCTTTAATAGTGTTTTTATCTCGCCTCCTTCACCTCTCCTACGGGCGGCTCATTTTTTCAAGTCGGAGTACCCCAAGAGTCAGGTCTATCCCCTCTCCAGTTTCATTTTTTCCTCGGGAATTGACCGCATTGTGGCAGTCTCGCCTGGTGGGGAAAGGGTCCTTTTTAACCCTCCGTCTCCCCCATTCCCTCCGCACTCACCCTTTCGGTGTCGGTGGTGACATCACCGTTTGGCTGCCGTGTTCTCTAATACCGAGCGTGTGAGGCTGTTCTCTCAACATCTCTCTCGCTCTTTTAAAAACTCCTCCCTCCACAACAGCTGATTGGTGTTCGAGGCGGGGGTGGGTAGCCTCCTTCGCCCTAATTTAGCCTTTCCCGCGCTCGCCTCTTGTGTGTGAGAGAACACAGTCGTCATCTTTCCCCCTGGGGACGGTTTCGACTCGCGCCTTGGAAACAAGAGGTTTTAGACGCCCCTGCTACTCAGGCCCTGCCAGAAGTGCGACGGTGTTCGGCGCGGCGTGTTTTCTTCGAAGAGGAATTTACCTGTGAGAGTGCGTGAGAAAGTACCCGTCTCGAGGTCCTCAGCGGTGGTGGGTTATAACGGTTGGTCTCGTCGGTCAGAAGGTCGTCTATCTATCGGTGCGAGGATGGCCGCAATGGCTGGACATCGTAGGTCTTCCGCCTCGCCACCGGTGAGGCCGCCCCCGAGGGGTTACAGCCCGGCGCCGTCGCCTTTCCGACCGCCAGGTTCTCCGGGACCTCGTCTCCAGGACCACGGGCGTTGGGAGATTTACCTGAGTGAGTAATGAGGTTTTTGCGTCCTTTTTCCGTCCGGTGCGACGCGGTCCGATGAGATTCCAGGTGTTGGTGCGTTGCCAAATGGCTCTCAAGAGCGTTGGAAAAAAATTGTCTCCAGATCCGTGCGTGACACTACTTGTATGTTTCGCGCGTGTTGTACTAATCGGTTATCGCGGTTTCATCGTGTTGTTTTTCCTCCGTTGGGAGATTAATTTTGCACCGGTGTTGGCAGCTTTTCGCATCCTCGTCGAGTGTCACGTGTGCAAATAGCGGCAGAATTAGGATCCATTAAAGTTTCAAGGATGTTTGTGTTATGTGAATTATAAACTTATGTTGGCAACAGTTTAGGCTGTTATTACGGCATATTAACGTTGGATCGAATAGTATTACTCTCGTTGCATGCTTATGTGACTGTAGAGGAGACGTATTCTCCGAGTTTATTTTTTGCAATACGATTTTTAACGCTGTAGATCGGGTTTTGGGGTAAACAACCGGTTTCGCCCTTTCATTTCTCCCTTTTGAAAATACAGCGGAATATTTCTGCATGTAAATCCCACTTTAAAAGTCACTTTCGTATCAAAAGCAAAGTCCCCTTTAAAAATGCTGGCTCTAGTCCAATCGTGTTGTTACTTCGTCGTTTAAATATCATTCCTACATAAATTAGGGATCCTCCTCAATGTTATTTTTATGCATTAAGGACTCAAGAGTGTAAGTAACGCGAGTCGTGGTGATGTGTTTGAATTATAAAAAGAAATAAATTTTTAGCCTTGCAGATTCTTTTCAACGTGCTCTTCTCGAGAATCATTCGCCAAGAATTTTTGAAACAAAATACTCGCTCTTGAAGGTCCGTAAATTAATTACGAGGCGTAAGTCAAAGAGTTTCCCTCCCTTACGTCCGCTTCATTTACCTAAGAGACTGGAAACTTTCATAAATAATTTCCTGAAGGAAAATTTAGCGTTTTTCCTCGCTCCAAGTCGTTTAGTGCTTAAGACTAAAGCTGACGTTTATGGCAGAAAAATCTACCCCGGATGATGTTTGCTTAGGATTAATCTGTATTTATGACGTTTATTGTCTCCGGATTCTCCCTTTATAAATCTTGCTTCAATGCCAAGTGTGCCCGCTCTGCGTCCTTGGAACCGAAATAGTTCGCGAAAACTACGAATGCGTGAGTAAAATTTAAAAAAAACCATTAATCAAGAAGACCCGAAAATTGGGTAATTACGGAATGTATTACTAATTAAATATTGATTTCGCGAAGAGTTCTATAATGCTTGGATAAATTTCTGTGTCGAAACCCCATCAGAGATACAAATGTTATGATTTGAACCTGAAAGTACCTATCGTCGCAAAATATTAGGTGTCGTTTTATTTTGTATCAGTATAATATATTAGACTAAGTCGTGCATGAATGTAAACATGTATTGTGTATTAAACAGGTGAGATGTTAAAACATCTGACGTATCATCATTTATAACCACAATTTCTACTTCCAAAATTCCATATTTCATTCTTTCGGAAATACGTTCACAGATTTATAATTATTACCTGCTATAAGAAATACCTACTGCAAGATAATTTATTGCGATGGTTTATATATATGCCGTTAATGACAACATGGATGTAATTTATGGTCCATCACAGCTTCTCTTGCGCGAAATTCCATTAACGCTTAGCGCGTTTTCATGCCACGGGTTCTCCGCAATTTGAAAGTTGACTTTCGATCGGGAAAACGAATAAATACTCCTTTGAAACTCCGCTGATTGGCACAACCGACGCAGTAAAATGCTTAATGGGACGACGCACTTCGCAAACCATACGCAGCAATTAAAGGAAAAATTTTATTGGACCTATCGAGAGCTCCTTCACTAAGCCGCAAAAAGAGCATAATGAGTGGATTCCGCAATCCGATGAACGCTTGCGCAAGGAGAGTTTATAGCAACCGATTGACATGTTTTGACTCTCCTGGAGCCACCGAGAAATTGGACGTCATCGCCTCATATCGTCGCAGATGGTTTCGGTCGCGATTTAATAACACGTCCCCGATTTCGGTTTCCTGCTTCGTAAATCCCTATTTCGGAAGGAATCCGTATCTCCCGTATCAGGTGCGCCAATTGGCCACGTTTATAAATACATCGAGAAAAAAGTCGTCCTCCAACTTCGAGGGACCTTCCAACTCTTCTGGCACAGTCTCTATTTCCCTTTCCGTTTGGCGGATGCTTCATTGCTTCTGGGCTGTGGGAATTTTCGACTAACTCTATCCTTCCCTTTTGGCTTGCGTGGGTGTTGCGGGAGATGCTCCGCGATTCTTTTTTCGATGCGAGATTCCCTACCTTCCGCCCTCGTTCGACTCAGCTTCCAACCCACTTCCTCCGTCTGCATTGTTCCGGAGGACCTATTGGGAAGCGGAGGGCGGCTGCAGCTACACAATCGCGCTCCGCTGCGTATTTTTTTTTTTCACCGCTCCACGTGCGGGGTTTTGTCGATCGCCGGTGTTTTATCTTCGTGGAAAGAAAGGCACCAAGCTTTTCTACCGGTCGTGAAAATGTTTTATGGGCGGTCCTCTGGGAGCTCTTTCGGAAGTTTCCGATGTATGCGCGAGGGTTCTTGAAGCAGCTTTCGTTTTCGACTGTTTGCCTCGTGGGAATTGAAATTTTCTTGGGGGAGGATCCGCATACTTTTCGTATTGCGGGAATTTTCGGACATAACCGCTTCCGGATTTGTTAGGTATTTCCCCCTTTATAGTCGCACTTTTCTGTCTCTTTGTCCATATAAGCGGTGGGGAACATTTTCATCGGCGTGAAACGGACAGGCCCAATGTGAAAACTTTATGTCGCTGAGTTTTAATCGCTAAATAAATTAAGGAGAATATTCTACTTTTCATTTTCTTTTGACGCAATAAATTAGACGATAGTGCAGAAAATTCGCATTGGACGCTAGCGAAGGCTGCAGAATCTCCACCTCTGATCTTATTTATGATTGTCTTTTGAGTCTGCGAATGACCAAAATTGTTTCTGAGACTTCATTCTGTATCTCTAGAGTAAAGCAAGTTTGTGTCCACTTGATAAGAGATTATCGGAGCCCTCTGAGTCAGACAGGAAGAGATTAGAGATGTATGTCAAAAATATTTATTCTGAACAATATATTTATCGGAGAGTGGTCGCTGAATGAAATCGAAAACACGTTGCGGCAACGAGGGTCTTCGTAAATACATAAGTTGCTCTTCAGATTGTATCTAAGGAAGTTTTTATCTGCGTAGTTTAGTGAATGAATTTGTGGGATGACTTCTCTCACGTCTCACGTTTCGTTGCGTTTGATAAGTTTTTCTAGAAATTTCCGCATCATTTATGAATGTAAATTAGAGTGAATATCTTGTAATAAAATATTTTACAATTATCTTTATTTTTGCGAACTTATAAGATATTTACGGATATACGATGCCATATCAAGACAAATTCTATTGGTGATTCTCATTGGCAATTTGTATCCCCTCTATAATCGAGAAGCATCCTAGAAATCACATTCACAACCCTCCTCAGTAAAATCTTATTCAGAAAAATCGCTCCATCTTCATTCTAAAGTTACGTATTATTCTAATCATTTGGCAGATATCCAAGTAGGAAGTCATTGCTTAAGCAAACAGTTGTGAATAACGCCAGCGGTTTGGATGGCTGGTATCATTGTCAAGGTTCTAAGTATCGATCTCTCCTTGACAATGATGCTAAGCATATGAAACCACTGTCTGCATTTATAAACTGTGCACGTAACTTGTACTACATGGAAATTATTCTTTGAAGTTAATTCATGTGCGGATCGATTTATTCTTTGTTCATCCTCAGCTTTCTCCGTTTTATTTGTAAATAAAAGCGATATTTTGAGTTATATAAGCTGCAATAAGAAACGCTTTCTAGGATATAGGTCATCGGATACATAGGATGTGATCCGCAAGGACATGACATTGCTGTTCATCAGATGTTCTGCATTAATTCTGTTCGCACCGATCAGAATCACCATCAGATCAATTCTGATTCTTAACATTACTGTAGATTTTTGTGACTGCTATAGCTTAGAATCGCATAAAGTTTCATTTGAAAGAGCTTATATTATATTCAGCTAAAATTAAAGCACGCTTGTTTCATTCAATAAGGGGTCGAGAGACCTCTGTCGTTATCTCCAGTCTCGTAATCATTAAATGCAATTCGCGGAACTCTTTCCCGTTCAAAGTTATGATTTTCATGCTTTTATATATGAGAAAGCCCAGTTATTTATGCCTTCGAGTTGTATATCATTATACATTTTTAGTTTTATTGGGCGTTTTCGTAGTTAAAGCGTTAATTAGTCGACTTTCCCAGAAAACTTATTTGTTATCTAGAGTGATTCAACATTATTTTTATTG
This sequence comes from Ladona fulva, assembly GCA_000376725.2. Lineage (NCBI taxonomy): Eukaryota > Metazoa > Arthropoda > Insecta > Odonata > Libellulidae > Ladona > Ladona fulva. Next base: position 340,487 of record KZ308188.1, on the reverse strand, counting down.
GGTGTATCTTAAACTCAAGTTCCATACAGTGTAAAAGGAAAGAGTACTGAAAGCTCATGGAAGAGAGCATGATCTCCAACACTACAAATTTCATTCTGATATTTTCTTAGAAAGATATTATTAAAGTTCCAAATTCCTGTTATGTTGTGGTATTTAAGTCAATCTCCAAGTTTTTTCCAGTCATTTCAATTCTCCATATTTGTTAATTATACCATCGATTCTCAGTATCATAGAAATATTATTGCTTCTGAGTAATTCATAATAGTGGCATTGAACAGCTATTAACCTCTGATGTCTGTCGCTAAGGTTATCAATGCTTGAATAAGTACTAGACCTTTCCGTCTATCTTTAACTGAGATTGTCGTTATCTTTCAAGAAGCGGAATTTGAACATCTAATCTACTGACGTGACAATCTATCATGTTTAATTTCGTATTAAATACTGTATTCGGCGTTTATCTTCATCGATTAAAGTAATTTTTTACTCCTGTTTCTCTCGCTTAACGTTCCAGGATGATTCCGCATATTCACTCCCGTTTAAGGCGAAGCAAATCACTTTTCATTAGACACGTGACACTTTCGGCTGCCTCTAATGTTTATGGCGGCTCCTTTTGTCGCTTCAAACGCGTGGAAATGTGCACACGCCTCCGCGCTTTTCTTTCCGTCTAATTTGTTTTCCGTTCGTGGCCTCTTTGTCCGTCTGCGCAAGCGCCGGATGCATTAGTGAATGGAGCACCGATCCGCTCCCTTTCACTTTGCTAGTTTGTCCTCCAACTAACACTTCCTCCCCTTCCTGTCGCTCATTCGATGTAACGTAACAGGCTTCATTGTGATTGGATGCGGTCATCGGCGTGAATTTTTCCTGCTCACAGTTGAGGAGCTCAGTTTTCAAGTCTTTCTAATTCAATCTGGTTTGCAGATCGAAATCTCCGGCAATTGACAACTACATTTACATAAATACCCTGCAAGTCGCATTTGGGCGTGTGGCCTGTGGCTGAGATAATGTGTTGAAATCGGGTGAAATTTTAGTTTTAATTTACTGTACGGAAGGTTTTATTTTATCACTGTAGAAGAAATTCATCTGGAAATGAATATTACAGAGAAAAAATAAAGCTGCGGTTGTTACTTTTCCAAAAATATTTGTGGAAAAGTACTAATCGTAGTTTTATTGCTTCTGTGATGGATTTCCAAAATTAATGGAGATAGAGCGTTATCTTTCTAATCCTTAATATATTACGTTCTAAATGTAATCAAATTTCAATTTAAATTAGTTAATTGCTTATACGCTTCTTTTTGTCCTTGCGTGTGACGTCTTTTAATTCGATTCCTGGAATCTGATTCTGTTTGAAGTTTTGAAAATTGTTTAAACTTGTTTGAAAGTGATGAGAATTGCAGGAATTATTTGCTTGTTCTAAACGTGTAATTGAGCTTTTTAAGGGCTCATGCTATTTAAAAGCTGCCTGTAAATGCAACACTTGCTTCCTCCGTGTTTATTCCGTACAAAAAAGAGCTGGAAACAGTCAGCTGAGGATTAATTGTCCTGAATCTTTAGTGGTCCTTAATGAAGGAATTTTTTGATAATTTACATTCATAATTCCTTAACGGTTTTCCTTTCCTTTCAAGAATAACTAATGCGTGAGTAATCTATCTTAATTCAAATTGAAGTAGTTACTGTGGCAGTGGAGTAATAAATGCTAAGTTAGCACCTAATTACAAAGTAAATTAAGTATGCATATCAGTGTTTTAATTGTTTCCCTGTTAGTTTGGAAAAAGAATCTCAAACGTGTTATATTGGATCTTACAACCAAAGGACTTCGGCGGTTTGAACAGCAGTAATTGTGCTTAATATTGAGTGTAAAAAGTAAATATATCTCACTGGGTTAAGTTCACACATATATTCTTTACGTACCTAAAGACACCCAACAATGGGTATATTCTATAAGACCTCATTATTCATTTTTTATACTGTTCTTTTTCTATATCCAGTTTCTGCATTGCTTGCTTAGTGCGATAAAGGACTAGAAATTGTTAAAGTCTCATTTTTACGATAAAATTGGGAATTTATTTGAAATTCTAACCTCCCGATGAGAAGAATTAAAAGGAATATCAAAGTGTAATTTTGGAATAATCCTCAGATCTAAATAGATGAAATTGACTGTGAAAATAAAATATTACTAACAAGTATTTTGTACCCGTAATGAGGGTTTAAGTGGTTTATTTCGTTAACTCGATTCACCCTCTCTGGTTCGATTCGATCAGTTTAAACTTAAATATGTTTCGAATGAGCTCACTGTGCTGTTTGGGTGAAACAAATTCGTCAAGCTCCTCTTCTCCCTCTCCGAAGCGATGTTTGATCCATCCAAGCGTCCTAAATTCTTTTGTTTGCTTTTTCTGCTGCTTAACGCTAATCACCGTTATTAAGGCTCTCCCTTCCTCGGGTTCAATTACCCCATTATTTTATTTTCCAACCATGTAATCATGTCTCCCTCGCCACTCCCACAACTGTCAGAGTTATAATTTGCTCTCGACTTTCGCCGAAGAATTCGTGATGCATCTGAGTTGAACATTTCGAGAAATTCCGGTCCTTATAATATGCATTCCGATATGAAGAAGCTTTCCCTGTATAGTTTTTATACCCGGATCTTATGAGATCAGTAAGGTCATGAGTCCATATCATTGCGATATATTTTGAAATTAAAACCCCTGTTACACGCCGAAAGGCATGGTATTCAGATATAGATGACATTAAAATCATTTCGTTAATTTGCTAATGTGTCTCCTGTTAAAGATAAATTATCCCTATCATTTAGCGTGCATCAGTGATTAAAATACATTTATTTGCTTATATACAGTGTTAATTATATAATTATCGTAGAACTATTTCGTTTTGTGAGTCTTTCTCCTATCAAAGATATATTACATTTAACTGTGTATTCATCATCATCATGGGCAGAACCGCCCCCAGCCGTCTGCCGCCTGGTGCGAACAAAATTTGCCGCCTCTTAAAACATTATACCAAAACCATAAACTTCCTGATTTGCAGGCAAAAAATATTTTGTAAAACTCTGAAAAGCCAGTTTCATGACTTCCTTTCCCAGCTTACATTGGTCACAAAATGTCAGTAACAATTAATTATGCATTTTCCGTATCCTGAAGTAGTGAATGGTCATCATGAGTCAATAGTTCTCATTACTTTTGCTTATCATTGTCTTAGTAGCAATAGTCTCCGGAAGTGCCATAAAAATCCGTAAATCTATTTTCAAATCAGGAAAGACTCCGATCAAATCCCTTGTGAATATATACGCAAAAGCCTGAGAGGATTTATTCTTGGTACCAGAAAATCTTTTATTGATTAATATTGAAATATTCCTTCCTCCTCTTGAGTTATCCATAATTCTTTCTTCTAAATGTTGGAAAAATAATGTTGTTTTGTTAGTAATATTGGTTTGCTAAGTCTATGTTGCCGCTCTTTAGATGCCGCCGCCCGGGTGCGATGCACGCATCGGACGGTGCGGCTCTGATCATGGATCGCAAATCCAAAGATAGATTTTTTGCAGCTCTCCTAACCACTACCAACCTACCATAATCCAGCTTAGATCTTCTACATCTACATCTACAACCATGCACAACCCTAATCTTGGTGCTTTTATATGAATCTATATCTAGTTACATGTGTTAATTTTATTTTCTAATGTCTGTCTGTTTATATTTGCTATTAGTTTATATTGTTTGTTCCGTATATCTTGTACTTATGTTTGTCAGTGTTGAGATGCTTTGATTTTATTTCATTTTTTTTAGATTTAATTCAATTTTACTCAATTTTTCTTGGTTATTATTATGTAATATGTCCAGAGATTAAGTGGAAGAGACCATTTTGGCCTAACCTCTCCGTAAGAGTAGATAATAATAATAATATTCTTGGTCGCATTGTAGTTGGAAGACCATACATACAAGAAAAACTTTGTATTACTTTTGCAATCTTTGTTTAGCGACATGCTCATTATCGATGTCCCTATGGTGGAATCATCCGTGGTTTTTGTGATGATACTTCGACATTATTTGAACCTTTCTCTTAATTAGCACATTGAAAGTACTGCTACTGTTATTCATTGAAAGTACTGCCTCTGTTAAGTGTTTCAGTGTAATGGCTCTGATGTAACCTTTCTACCTACTTGGTAAAAACTGTATTCTTGTGAACACGCCTTAAAAACTTTCTGTAAATTGTTTCGGTTGTTAAGGAAGCTTTGTTTATAATATCAGGTAAACTTTACAGCTGTGTTAGAGATCCTCCAGGTGGTCTGTATGGTTCCGTGACTAATCCGTTTTCTACGCAACCTTATTGGATTTCTATTTTTACGTTAGTTCTTTCTTAACTGAGCTGTTTATGGACGCTTTAAGCCATTTTCACCTCAGTATTGTGTACTTCTACAAGTTTTGATTATGTTAGACTTCTTCTTCTCCTGGTTGGCCCCCATATCTTTGATGATGTTAGACTTGATTGCATTGTTCATTAATCCTTGATCCTGGGAAATATTTTAAGCACCGGCTGACTCGCAGCTGTTCCTCGTTCCTTTGTTTATATCGTCCGAAAAGGTAAACAAATCGGCCTTGTTAATACTTGCAAAAAATAGCACTGAGAACTTAGCTTCAATATTTTCTCTGCTATCTTCAATTCTGGGATTGCCAAAGCTCGCCATCTGGATTTCTCTGGTGCTTCCCTCTTCATGTCGACATATAAACTGCAATACACGCCCTTAATGATTCGTCGCAGTTACTGGAGTCCTGGTCTTCCTCAATTCCTCTCATTCTCATTCCTTCAACGTATCCTTCCTGCAGAAACCGCTCTTGCCGCAAAACATGGCCTATAAATTGATCTCTGCGTTTTAAAACACCTCTCAAAAACAGTCTTTCTTCCCCAACTTTTCTTAAAACCTCGTCATTACTGATTTTATCAATCTATCGTGTTTTTTTAACATTTTCATATAGTACATTTTAAACAATACCAACCTTCTCCCTTCCTCCACCATTATCCAGGACTCGCAGTCATAAAATGCAAAATTCCAAATATAGGAACTTAGGAATCTTTGTGTTGTTTTCAGTTCGATTTCTTTGGCAGGAAGCCAAAGTTATATTTGCTATTAACCACAGCCTTTGCTCGTCCAATTTAGCTTAAATGTCTCTTTTTTCTGTCCATAAATTTACTGCCCAAGTAAGTGAACTCTTGCACTTCCTCTGTCATTTCTCCATTCAATAGTATATCCATGTTATTCTGTATATACTCGTAGTATGCCACAACTTTAGCTTTCTTTGTATTAATCTTCAAATCGTATTCTTTTCTCAGAGTCTCTTCCATAGTCTGTAACTGAGTCAGGTAACTCTTTAACATTGGCATCATAACCTGAAGTAGATTTTTGTCTGAAGATTCGCAGTATGTTTTCATTGAGGCTATTAATATAGAGTGATTGTCATTAAGAATGCCTTTAAACGAGTATGGGTCTGCCCTTAATTGCTTTCGTTCCTTCTCCCGATGAGATAGGTTTGCTGCTTTTGCAGCATCTCGCCGCACGGATGCTTTCCTTCGCTCTCTTACCCAACGTTCGTCCTTCCGAAGCTCAAGGCATCATTTGTCATCTTACGCAACGCCTTTTCTTTCTCTCATTACCTTCACCACTCACTTATCTGTTCTTTTCCAACAAATAGCCCTTCTATATTTCTCGTGAAATTTATTTCATAAAGTTTTTTCAAGAATGTTCTCTTCGATGACGCAGTTCGAATAAATCACTCTTGTCATAAATATGTGCGCTAGCCCTGTTAGTTCTCATCGGTCAATTGGGACATTGGTATGGAATTACGTCGCCATTGGAATATACCGGATGACTTACGCAGACGGTTTTGGAAGATTGTGGTTAGCTGCAGATGTTTAGAACTAATTCAAAGACGATGGAATTCGTGAACTCCATGAACAATCTAAGAAATACTTTAATTTTTAACTATAAAGGAGGAATAAATGCAGCTAAAATTGTTTGTGCCCCAAGGATAGGAACATTTAAATGAAAACATTGGGATTTTGTTTCTTCTCGTAATTTAATTCTCAGAAAGAAAAGCTATTCCAAGACGAAGTTTCTCGAATTTCTAAGAATTATTCTTATTGAGAAGAGTGGGTTGGAAAAATTATTATCTTCTATATTATCTCACTATTAAGTGGATGAATACAGTCCTTATAATAAATGGATTATACAGTCTATAGCTAAATTGCTTCGCTTGAAATCCAGTTTGAAATTTTGCTTAGCTAACCTCGAGCTAATTAAAATCTCTGGGCGAAGTTTGACCTCTTTTTTATGTCTTTAAGGTGCTAAGTATTCTTCATATTTATTTTGTCGGTAACATTCTTTGTAGAGAATGATTAATAATAATAATTCGAATGAAGAAATACTTTCTCTGTCGGTTCCTTGGAAACAGATTTTGGAAAGCATTGGCAGAATACAGAATTTATGTATTATTGTGTTTGTACTTATTTCAGAGGTAGAATCAGAAGTAGGCGAATCCTCGCCCTTTTTAGGGGGTTTGACGTTAAACCTGCTGTCTTAGAGTCTTGACAATTAGGATATTGCAACCTAAGAAAATTAAGAACCGTAACGGAGGCATTCATTTGTTGTCTCTGTTGATAATGATAGAGAATGTGTGATTCTTCGGAGCAAAGTTTGAAGGATCTCTCATACCTTTGAGGTCATCCTTAGATACACAATTTTGTCTGTATTCAACGTTAACACTGACTCGTCATACATGCAATTTATGAAATTAAAGGAATGCAGAAAAACTATGAGTCAAATCTTTCTATGCTTTTTTAAATATTCAAGGCATATCGTTACAAAGTACTTTGCGAGGAAAACATGGTGAATACGATTTCAATTTAGTCGTTACTTCGGTGTACCTTGGAACAACCATGTAAGCGTGACAATTTTTATTTATCAAAATTATTTTAATGCTTTTTCTAGTGTTGTGAATATTCTGTCGCAGAGCCGAGTCAAGGATCCTCTCAAATCTCATTATCCAGGACCTCTTTCCTATAATATCCCTTCCTTATCATAGCTTCGTGAAGGAAGAGGTGACACAGGATTCTGTTATATATACTCCTCTAAGGGCACGTATCGATCCACACGTGGCCTTTCTCCGAATGCCGCCGCTTCAATTATGTCCCAAGTATTTTTAGAATACTCCAGAAAATATTATTATGAAGTTCACGAGTAGCGTGACGCTATTCACCTCTATCGCAACTTATTCGATATGAGTTAAGGCCACTACGTCTTTAATCTAGCGTCCTCTGGAAAATTGCCATACCCGAAGAAGGTTTCCTTCTCTTTGATTTACGGTTCTCAAGTTATTTAGGTTTCCTGGAAATGAATGGGATCGCTTCAGTTCGCCAGGAAATGCCTCTGAAATGCATTCCGACGATGACTCAAGTATTGATGTACACCCAGGCTTTCCAGTTTCAATATGTGTGGTTTTAGAAGCTTCAGAAGTTTTCTTATATTTTAAGTAGGCGAGTAGTTGGCATTTTTTAAATAATTGTTTATTTTAGACAAATTCTATAGTATTTGGCCGGACTTCGTGGAAAGCCATAATGAGAATTAAAGAAGGCACTTCGTAGTTTCCACACTAAATGTTTTATTTAAAAACGACCGGTTTCGGCTAACGCCATCATCAGGTCCTGATGATGATGGCCGTAGAATGCGGACCGCTGAGGTCTTTAAACCGGCCCTTCAATCTCTTCGGAGTTAGAAAATTGATTTCGATCCCTTGGATAAAATGTATGATGCATATCGAAGAACTTTTACTGAAATTCGTTAAAATTATCCTCGTTTCAACTTGAGCGTAACTTCAGTTGTTTGCTGAATACCTTTTTACTATATTGGTGTGTATTGAATCCGAAAAATTCATCGCTAGCCAAAACATTCGTTAGTAGGAACTCGGTACCTGAGGTATCACAGTAGTGTCCCTCTCGTGAGTCGTATTAGATTTACTCACTATTGATTTGTGCAAAACTTTAAAGAGCGGTTTATTTGAAACCTTAAGGTTAGCCTGCCATGAAACGCTTGATTTTTCGGAGCCCAATAATTTTCTTTCTTAACATTAATGATTCAGGAAATTAATAACATTTTTTTACATTGTACATTCAAAAGTTAACTGTAGAAACCTGAAAGGAAAATATTATCTCAAATATAGTTAGATACTCTGTCTTCTGTTATCTATACATTATTAGTAAATGATTGCAATAGTTTCTGCTCGAAGATTACTCTTTTCATTGCCAATCCTTTTCTCTTCGGCAGAATATCCAAATATGTACGTGGCTCAGAATACCTATTTTTGAGGAAATGCAAACGGTGTTTGTATAAGACAAGCAAAGGATACTTTAAAATAAAATCCTGATACCACAAGTTTTTAAAAGAAGATATACAAACTACCTCGAACTAGACTGATAAAGTCTATCTAAACGATAAAGTTGAGTATGAAAATGTGCAATAATAATATGCGTAAAAGCTTATCGCTTGCAATATTTTCAGGGCTAATATCTAACATCATAATATCTCCTGATAATTGTATAGTAAGATGTATGGAAGTAATAAGATATCCCCATGGACATTTTATTTTTAAGGACTTTTGTGCTGTGTTAAAAACAGTAATGGCATGGAATTATGCTAACGGCAGTAGCATTTCCATTAATCTACGCTTTAATGCTGACCATAACCAAGTTGTTAGTGTAATACATACCAGATGCTAAAACAGTGGAAAAATAATCGTTCCCAGACAAATTGAGCAACATTTTCTTGTCGGAGAAAAATTATAGCCGTTCCAGTTACAAAAGTGCTGTGCGTCTAAAATCATCCAAGAATCGTTGAGGATATATTAGCTGATGATGTCCGCTGATTGGATGCTATTTTCCTTGAAAGCATTTGAGAAATCTCGTTCACTGTACCAGCTCATTCTATGACAAACACACCCATCACTCAATGCAGCACTATTTTCTTCTAAAGCATTTTAGATATATTGTTTATAGTGTGATCTCACTTCTTGATCAACAAAGCCGTCAATCAACGAGGCCTCTCTCACCGATCCCGCGTTTTATGCCAGCGTTATGTAGGTGTGTGCTCTTGGAAACGTTTCAATGTCTCCTTTACTAAGGAACCGATGGTTGTCTATTTGACATTATTTTACACTGCTCCTATTGTTCTTCCTTGCTACATTAATACCGCAAGAAATTCTGCATAAATAACTCTCGTTTAATTATAGTTAGTGGGTAAGTGAACTAAATTTTTAAAGTCTGAAATATTGCCTCCCATTTTGAATGAGATATATTTCTTCAACAATCATATGCCATTATATACTCTCTTTTCTGGAAAGATATCTTCCTCATGAGGGTATTAAGATAAAATTCAATTATTATTTTCTTCTTATTGATTCTTAATTCGTTTGTTAGCGTTTTTGTTTTTTTTTCTTTAATACCTATTATTATATGTTTTGGTATTTTTATGTATTATGTTTTCGTATTGTGTTGTTTTTTGGTTTAGAATTGTTAAGTATTGATTTTTGGTGTTGCTATGATTGTTACGATTCAGTTTAAATATGCCATTTCTGGCTGTTTTTAATTCCTATTAATAAATTAAATAATTAATTAATTATATCGCGGACTCAGTTTTCCCAAAATCTTTAGATATGCCAATTATTAGGAATACCATTCTGCCTCGTCTTTGTTACCCTTATTTTTCAATAATACATTTATATCTTATAATTTCATATTTGCGTATATACTCCGTGAGTTGGGTTGCCAACTCTCCCGGATCCGCATTTGGAGAATAATTTGTCAAATATCCCGGATTGAGGCGTCTTTCTCCTGCGTTCAGTTAGATTCGCCTTACAGTTCGTTCACAAATTTACGGTTTTTTCAACTTTTCAATGATTATTTAATTTTAAATTTTGATCCCTTAAGTCCTTCCTCGTAATTTAACTTATGTTTATACTCGTGATATTTTGAAATATTTCCTTCGGGTAATAATACTATCGGCTAATTTCAATTGTTCTTTTGCGTAAATTGCGTTAAAACATCCGAACTACACCTCTGCGTAGAGCTAGTTCGATTGCGATCAAATAGCACGTTTATGCTGTTCATAAGCTAAGAATACATACTCTATGGAAGTTTAATTTATGCTTCATATAGTGGACCGGAATTCATTACATTATGGACAATTCCCGGTATCATCTCTCCGGGTACTGACAACCCTGCGAGCGAGAATGGTGTATGGCAGGGTGTGTGTAAACTACGGATTACATTACTGTCTAATTTGTGTACCTCATTTCATCTGGAAAAAGATGAGAGTAGCATTTTGGAGATAATGCGGTATTTATTCGTTTAAGTCGCAATATTTAGCTCCTTGCTTCCTAAAGTGTTCAAATTGATGTCTTAAGCTAACCTGAAATTGCTTATCATTAGAACTACTATTTGTGTATTTCAGATAAACTTTAGTTTTAACTTTTATGAAAATATTTTCCATTTTCCCTGTACTAAGGCAAAAATCAGTTTCAAAACAAAATAATCGTTACGTCCTTGATTTTGTTTGAGTTGATTTCAAATGTTACGGTATCGTGTTTTTTCCAAGAAACATTGAAATAGTTACCGTTAAAGCTTCGAAGTCAAAGATCATGCTTTTAGTCGATACGATTTTTCATTTTAAGTATATCATCCCTTCTGTTACCTTAATGTTTAGCGCAACTCCTAAATTTCCCGGTTTGCAATCAATAACATAATCACCTTCACCCCTTTAACGCCCAAAGTATATTTGGAGGATCTTTACAGATGAGCGACGTTTGTAACCTTTCGCAGGAAGTGGCTCTCAAGGACGGACGTTAAAAAAACCTCGACTCCCAAACAGAAGAGTCCTAGGAGAGGATGAGTCATAGGTGGAGGCCCCGTCTCATTCCGTAGATTTAATTTTGTGCTCCCTGACTTACTCTCTCAACGTTTTCGCCACTCCACTCTCACATCATCAGCGAATGCAGGAACTTCGTCACACACATCCCTTTTGCTCGCTCTTACAAATTCAGTGGAGGGTGCGCAAAAGATGGGGAAAGAGTTTCGTAACTGGGCCGAGTTTATGCCTCTTGGCCCGGGTTTCCACTTACACGTCATCCTTAGGGCTGTCCCCGATTTCTCCCCTCTTAACACCCTTTAACCCTCTTCTCCACTTCCTAATAATCTATTCATGTATGGGTCCACAACCATTCTTCTGCTTATCTCTAAGCCCATCGTCTGGTCGGGTTGTAACCCTTTCTCATTGTTCGGAGTGTTTTGCTCTTAGGAAGTGTTTCATAACCTATTTTCGGTCGGAATCTCCGAGAGGGCGTGGTGCCGATATTCGCAGAAAATTTCGCCGCATCGCGCGCTCCGTTCGATGCTAATTTGAACATTTCTTCGTTTACTTTATCGTGGTGTTTCCATCAGTATGCATGGAGGTTGATTCATCGCTTCATTGTCTGTATTATAAATTTGATCTGAGATTTGTTATTTGTTTGACTGCTTTCGTTACCAGTAAAAGGGAAATTTTAATATCTGCAAAAACAGACGTGACGAAATTCTGCCAGGAACAGGACTCGAATTTCCAGACGGACGCTTTGTCTAATTAAGCCATTGGGCCAGAACATTCCCTAATGCCGTTTTAGGAGACTATGAAGGCAAGGCCTTGGACCATTCCGTATAGTTGGAGAAAACCAACTTCGTCATTACCTACAGTCTCCAAAAAACTGCATGAGATAATGTTCTCGCTCTATAGCTGAATTGGCTAAAGCATCCGCCCGGAAAGTGGAAGATTTCAGGTATATTTCCAGGACTTTTTTAATGACCATTTTTCCATGCTATTTTTCTTGGGTGCTCGCCTTTACTTGCCCTATCTCTTCCACGCTTTTCCATGTTTTAATAATTCTAGATATCTATTTTCCGAGATAAAACTATTTTCAGTTTGATTCGGATAGGTTTTAGCGTTAAGGAAGTTTTATTTTCAAGATATATTATTTATCATTTATTTTTTTACTATAACTTTTCATTTCATCAGGAAGGAGAAAGTCGTCGTAGATTACGTATCGTAAACTTCTCTTCATTCATATCACTTGTCCCATCCAAGTTACGTTTAGCCTAATTTATTATCACGAATCGTCTAAGCGATAACGAAAGGAAATCTGTCTGAATGAAGCATTGCTTTCTTTAGTCTATTCCGACAACTTTAAAAATGTTCGACCACTGAGACACTTTGAAGGAGCACATCTTCTCTCCTTCCACAGCCTCTTTTAAGGACACGTTTTATTGTCTCTTTTGAAGGTCAGTCCCAATGCGCGGCGCCGGTTTCAGTCATGTAATTTATCATCTCTTCGTTCATTAAATGAGTTGACATTGAAACCGTGTTTCGGTTGATTATCTTTTTTTCTCATTGCTCTAGTAAACTGTGGTGGATTTTAGCGGAAAACTTCAAATTTGTGTTTGCTATAACTTTGGCCGCTGTCCTTGTGAATGTTATTTCTGTATTCCCGATAGAAATCAAGACCAAGTCGTGGGACTAGCTGCAGCAGAGTGAAGCCCAGTCAACTTGGTTGTAGACAAGGCATCGAACCGTTACGTTTTCTTTTCCGGTTTTTACTCCGGTTCAACAGAAAAACCAAGTATCGGTTTAGTTCCGGTTTTGCTCATTCTGCTGACAAATAACCCGTTCGAACTCCTTTTTTTCGCTTCAACAATGTTATGTTATATCCTTCTGAAAGTTTGTTTTATCATCTCCTGCGTTTTCCATATATTACACTACTTAACACAAAATTTTAGAATAAAACTAAGTAATAGTCAGTTGTTATTTTAGTTCCTCATGTTTGGTAAACCTTCCTCCGATTTCACTTTAATCACAATGTGCACCGTGAAAAATAGAAACGAAATAAATAACGGTTTTCTTTTTCTTACTTTTCTTTGAAACTTTTCACTCCGGCAAAAACAACGTTTTCTTCGGTTTCTATTTTCGGTTCGCTTCCCTGGATGTAGGCTACCTCTTTCCACATAGAATTTCTCGTCTTCCATCAAGTAAATGTATTATATTGGTATGTCTTTATCTGTTTCCCTAGAACTTTAATCTTGCCCTGTTATACCTTGTAAAAATTACACCTGGAATTTTTTTACATTTAGTTTCCTCCCAGAAAAACTTGGCTGAATGAAAATGATTGAAATACACCTTTATGTCAAGTTAATTTTATCAACATTTTTGGTTGAATACCACACTGTGGCGGGTATAGTATTGAAACAGATTTCTTTTATTATATTCAGCCACGTTCTATATTTCTGATAATTATTATTCATTATCATTCTTCTTTTTATTACTCATTTCTTTGGCCGATGCCGAGTTTTAGAAGTATAGAAAAATGAGCATTCATATAGTCATGAGGGTAAGGCGTTCGACTTCGGCGAAGGCGGTTCCGGGTTCGACTCCCGACTCACCTGCGAAATTACTTCAGCTTTCAAAGCTCTTTTTAACAATACTGCTGTTGCTAAAGAAAATATTTCGCTTATTGTAGAAGGAAGAATAAAATAAGGGAACTGGTTTAAATTTATTTCCCATCATTTTTATGAAACTTGCCAATTACGCTGAAGGGCAATACAAACCGGAAAAACCTTACGTATTTCTTCTCGCTTCGGAATGAGCGTTAAATGCTTATTTCGACTCTGTGCAAATTCAGGTCTGTTAATCTTAATTCTTACAATCAACGTTTTTTACAGTGAAAGGAAAAGAAATGCAGTGACTTAGGTATGAAAACATCTCATGTTACAGCATCATTGAGAGTTAAAGGAAAAAACCGAGGAAGTTCTTCCTTTGTCGATCTAATTATATAAAAACCAGGAGGAAAACTTTCGACAAATCCAAGGGAATGGTTCGAAGATTTCCCTCTATTTCCGTACCACTCATATCAACGCCTGTTTCTTCTCAACCAACGCGGTGTACTCTTTTTCAATCTCTGATGTATCGTAAGAGACTAAAATTAAGCCAATTATCCCAACACTTGTCTAGTAGGCATTCCGCGAATCTACGGAAGTGCATCTGTGATGGGTGGCAATGACGTAATGGATTCCCAGCAGCCATCGCTCTGCTTGGAGGATGTGGAGTTGGTCCGGGGAAGTGGTCTCTCTGTCGTCATCCGGAAGTTGCCGGTTTTAGCATCAGAGACGCAAGGGAATCTTAATTGTGGAATGGGAGCAATTTTGAATTTAATTGGAGAAAATTAAATGTAAGCTCCATTCGCCGATGAGGGAAGAGATGGCATTTCGGGCGAATCTCTCCTTTTTCTGACTTTCTATGTTTTAAGGATTGGAATACGTAATTTATTCTTCATCGTTATCAACTTTCGCAGCTTCGAAATATATTTTCCATGTCCCTGAAACAAGTCTTGTTATTCACTGAAATGTCCTCACCGGGTGTCTTTATAGTAAAAGTGATGCTTTTGGAAATGCATTTTCATGTACCCGTTTGATCATAAATGAAGCTCATTCCTATTTTATATTGGACGATATAAGTTGTTTGATACCAGTATTAGGGTAATGCTCCCTATTGGATATTGATTTGTTTATATTCTTGCTGTTTGTTTCTTTTTTGATTTAACGGATCATGCGATTTCTTTTTATGCTTTATAAATTGAATACGAAAATAAATATTATCATTTTCGTTACACAGAGGGAGAAAGCTGTATATAACTTAAGCTTTATTCTGACCGCCTGACTTTCAGACAGTAAACGGGACTTGCAGACTCGATGCTGAAATAAGAGTTCATTCGAAGTAAAAATATTTAAGTAATTTAAGGTGAGTCCTTATAAAATGAAAGACGAGGAAACTTTTAATCCCAAATAGTTGTGTGAGCTAGTAGTATAATGTGAGTACTGTAATAAACTTGTCTACATTACTTTAAAGGATGAATTTGCATAATAATGCCACTTATTATAGCCGTTCTCTGATGTAAATCTATACCTCTAAAATATTCTTTCTTTCATCAAAAATAAGGAAAGAAAGTACGATCTGGTTCGGTTAGGTGCTTGGGCTATTCCAAGAAAGCGATTCGATTGAAATTCGGGTTCATTTAAATTGTTTGCAGTTGACGAAAATCATTTATTGAATACGTTAACTGTCTTCCTAGCTTAACATTTTTCGAATACTTACGAGTATGTTTGGTTATAATGGCTAATTGAATGCATGATCTCCACTTTTAGTCAATATAATATTTATATCTAAAAGAGAACTTAATTTGTTTAATATTTACCTCTTCCCTCGTCAACATAAGGTTATTTTCATACATTTTTCAAAGTACCCTCGAACTATCTCAGAATTTTTATGATTTCTCAGATCATCGGTCGAATACTTCTATGTTTCTCTCGCCTGCGCATGAATGTGTTCATGAATGGATTAGTTATGCATTCACTGCAACACTTCTTGGCCGTAACAGATTTAAATATTTTTGAATTTTAATTGAATTTACAAACCTCAGTACCTCACGAGAGAGACACTTTTCGTATTTATATGAATTCGCTCCGGAATTCCTGAAAAAGATTTTATACGCCACTCTGAATAAAGATCAAATGGAAATCATTTTCTTTAGAGGAATTGATATTGGACTCAAGTCAAACTTTGGAACGATCTGTTTTATTAACAACAATCGCCGTCGCGAATGACGACGCCGTAAATATTTTAGATGCATGTCGGACCCTAGCTATAACGCTTCTCTTAGGTATGAAGGGACATTTGTTCCGCAGTCACGGATAAGCGGAAATAAAGAAACGCGTTTCAAGAAGATGACAATTTGAGGACGCGATGCGAAAACAAGGTGGTGACGCCTTCTGAAAAATGTTCCGCGTGTAAGTTATCAAAAGGTTTTTTCTGTTCTGCATCCGAATCTGCAGCTTCATCACGTCTTCGCGACACCAAGTAAATACTGAAGAGATGTGGGTCGGCCTCAAAATGTCGTTAACCCCCTTTTCTAGGAATAAAACACTTTCTGGAGGGACTCCAAATCTTACTTTTTGTCCACTGGGTGTCTTGCGATAGAGCAATTGCATGGACGCGCCTCATGATATCTGACGGACTCGTGGCTTCCTTGGCTCGCTTTTCCTTCCCAGAATCGCTCGTCGATGCTGACATCTCGACGCGAATTTCTACATTTCCCCTTTTCTTGTTCATTACGCATTATGTCTGTCACCGGCTTTTGGATCGTCGGATATTCGGGTAGAAGTTCATTCGAAGAATGTCCGCGATAATATCACCTGAAACATCATATATCATCTGAATCACAACAAATATATTTTACTTTATATACAACCAACATTATTTTATAAATGTGTCGTTGTCGTAAATGCAGAAGATGCGGAAATGTAATGAAAAGGTGGAACGTCGGTTCTCCTGTTAACGAACATGAAGTCCTTATTATTAAGGGAAAGGATAAAGTATTAACTTTGCTCATTGAGGTTTGCGCCTTAAAACTCAAGGATAAACAGATGTGAAAAATATTAGGAAAATAATAATTTTTTCACATTTCTTTATCCTTGGGTTCTCATTATTAACTTACGTCTACTTCCCTTTCTAAACATGAAACCATTCTATCAAGGTATACAGAAATTTTCCGTCAAACGCTCTTATCAGCTTCTTCAAGTCCCCTGTTAAAAGCCAGCGAAATCCGTAATAGGGACAACTAAGAACCCTTCTGCGACCCAAACAAAGCGGTGTTTCCACGAATTACCGGGTTTAGCAGAGGAAGGGGTATCTCTAAATTGCTTTCTCCCCTAATCTTATGCACTTTGCAGTACGCAGTTAGATTTTTATGAAAGGGACCGTACATATAAATTAATTTCAGTTAGCTTTTAAACCGAAGATTCATCCGAAAATCGTTTTTCCTACGCTGACTCTTGACTTCTATTTTGGAATTATATAATTAGTTTTATCGTGTGATTTTTTAAGTTGAATTTTTCATTTTCTTCATTTGACCGGAAAAAGGCTATTTCCTGCAGAATTTTGGGTCTTGATTTAATCAAATGAATGAAATCGGAGATTTAATGTGGTGTTGTATCTTCCGTGATAATTCGCCGATGAGGAATAACCCAGGAGTTTCTTTTCAAGTCAAATTTCCGAATTTAATAGGTTTTAACGCCATTGTTTTTCTTATTTAGCTAATTTTATGATCTCCGCGACTGTCTTAGAATTAGAAGACATCTAACTGATGCTTTTCTAAATTACAAAGAGGTACTGAGGGAAATACCCACACAACCACTCAATTGTTTAATTGCATATTTAATAGACTGGGCAAAGATTTTGTTATCATCCGTATTTTAGGAAAAACATCCTTATTCAATACGTATTCCCATGTTGTAGATATGGCCATGGATTACGTATTATGTGACGTAAGATGGTGGAGTTGGTTTTGGTAAACAGAATCTTTCTTCTTGCACTTCCGAGTCGTGGACGTAAGGCTCTCGTAGGTAGAGTGATTTATCTTGTGCCAATAAACTATATATTTCGTACTTCAATCTTGTGGCAAAAATAACCTCTTAGCTATCCAACCCTGAAAAGATTATCAGATGCCCTGAGCTATCACGTAGAAGTTTTTCCAAGTTTACGTTTTAGCCTTTGCAGCGTCTCTTATATAATTCAGATTTGCTTCTTGCATTCACGTTATCCTTTCTCTTTGATTTCCTCCGTAGACTTTCAGATATTCATCGCGATTGCTTTCTTTCATCGTCATTCTTGATTCTTCCATTTGTTTCCTTTAATGTGAGAGCGTTTCAGACTTTCTGATCCTCTTTCTTCATCTCAATAATGTTCTACCCATCGTATCCTCATTTTAGAATAGAAAATACTTCGTATTAATTGGACTGGAATCCATTAATGCTATAAGTTTTTCAGTTTACTCACCAGTAGGTCCTTTTATTTCCAATAATTTTTATCGTTAGTTAATTTAACTCACTTAAATTATCGCTTACTGAATGGTTATATTCGTTTTTTAACCCACGTGGAAAAGGATAAGGTAGTTATTGCACGGAAATCCGTGTAGCTAGGAATTTTCCATAGAAGTTGTTCACATGAAAAAATTCTGACAGGACTGGAAATCCGCTTCCATTTACCTTTCTCAGTGACAATATTCCTTAAGGACAACTTTCATTTAACTTCTAAAATTACGGCAGAACATCGAATTATAAATTTAATACAAATCGAAGTTCGTAACTCGAAAATTTTGTCTCTCGAAACTTAGTTCTCGATTCGAACTTTTTGTACATACCTTTCGGTTCGTTTTTTGAAATTAAGTTCTTATAAAATAGAGTGAGAAAAATGTTAGTATGTAGAGTGGTTCGTATGTCGAGGTACCGCTGCGCATGCATTTCATAGTTCTTACTATTACAGAAATTACTCGGCGAAATGGTGTGGCACAATGATTTCCATTGTCGATATCTCTTTTCTGTACATTAAAATGTAAAATATGATTAGTATTCCAACACTGTCCTTGCTTCTCCTCACCTATATTTCCCACCATCTGTGTTACACTACTTTCGTCTAAAGTCTGCCGAGTGATTTTTCCAACCCATTTAATCCCCACCATTCTAATGATATGTGATTCACATGCATCTCTTCGAGTGAAAGATTGATTACGAGTGCTTTGGCCGCTGCTCAAAACCTCCGAAAGTTCAGCTACTAGAGCGTTTTCATCTTATTTACCTCGGCTGTTACGAAATGTAGTTGTTTAATTTTCAAGAGCTTATTTTTTATAGTAATTCCACCGCGAATTTCGTTTTACATTTTATTTGAGGTTTCCCTCAGTTGCAGTTAGGCCTTAAATAGTTTTAAGCTGATTTTGCTTATCTATTACAGCTTGTTCTCCTAGCATATTTCTGGTTATTAGTCCATAAGCCAAGCTCATATAAGGCTGTTTCTGATATCATAGAATTGATTTATATTTTTCCTCACTGTTGAGTGTCGGTGTTTTTCGGAATGTATTTCTATCGGTACTATATTAGTCCAGTGTAATCAGCATCTATGTAAAGACGGTAATGTAATAGATTTTTTGGTGTTCTGCTGAGAACTTTTTTTTTCATTTCTTGAGCATTATTGCGAAGTCCTTTCTAATCATACTTTCGTTCTAACGTCCTATTTAATTTTGTTTGCGTATTTCACGATTCAAATGCATTACATTGATCGCTAATAAAGTAAATAACTGTAATTTCGGATCCTCAGATTTTATTTGCCTATACTTTAAACATTTCTATGGAAGTTAAGTTCCAGATTAACATTGCGTCTTAGCGCTCCGCTTGTTAGATTGGTTTTAAATCGCATAATTGTAGATTATAATGACCATACCTGAAAAACAGCTGCGAATATTTTAAGTAATCCGAAAACGGTTTAGTATAAATCATTCCGGCCAACTATTTATTGTAACTATATTTCATCAGATTTTATCCTCTAAGAGAGGAAGTGGGTTTGATTGCATAGGATTGGTTGACCCATAATGAACTAACTGGTGCATAGCACTATTCAGTACCGGTCGTCGCGCCAT
The DNA here is from genome assembly GCA_000376725.2 of Ladona fulva. Taxonomy (NCBI): domain Eukaryota; kingdom Metazoa; phylum Arthropoda; class Insecta; order Odonata; family Libellulidae; genus Ladona; species Ladona fulva. The sequence goes on along the minus strand of KZ308188.1, from coordinate 320,889 downwards.
CTATGACTTCCGTGTTGCTCTACTTCGTGCCTGCGACTACTAAGTAATGGATTAGTTAAGGCGTGGATTAATTTAGAACAGGCCGACATGAATTACAAGATTTGAAGCCCCTGCATGAGTATTACTTGAAACGATCGCAGGCAGCAGATGAATAATTTTGGGAAAATGAAGGTTATTTTTATAAGGGAACTTTAAATCTATTTATTTTCCATGATTTCTTAGCTGAAAAGAATATAAAGTTAAGTAGGGGAGATTTAATCAAGAAAAGGTAATGGAATGGGAGTTGTTTTCAGGTTAAGCCTTGTCATTCGTTGGATTCTCTTTAATGTAATTTGGAATCAGATGAGAGATGGATAATCTTAAGATTCCTCTTCATTATTTATTTTCTTATTATTTCCTGTCGTTCACAAATTATAATTAATTGCCAATTTTCGCAAGTAAGGATAATTTCCACAACTCCCTGTGGGCCGGAGAGTGAATTCCATCTCAAAAGATTATCCCTCCTTCAGGAGCATATTTCACATTTTCTTTACACATTTCTAAGGCTGTATTCTCCGTCGTCGATGTCTTAGCCACTCTTGGCTGACCTTTACAGTCTCTCTGAGTTTTTTTTAACGTAATTGACCTGCTGATCTTAGAGAGGAAGTTGGCTATTCCACGGCTGAAGTTATGACTGGTAATGTCCAATTGTACTTGAATAACAAACAAAATTCATTGAGTCGCTATATTGGCAGATATTTATTTAGAATAGTTAATAAATTATTTTTCTATCTATACTTTCGATTACAGAAGCTGATAGTATCTCACTTGCTTTAAATATCCACATCTAAGAATTGGCACTCCTGAAACTCATTTTCGCAAATGTACCACTGAATAATGCAGCACATTCTTTGATATTTGAAACGGGAATTGTCTACTTGCGCATGACCCTTCATCATTCACGCTTTTCTACGATAAGATATATTTTTCTTGGAAATATGCTGTGAATCATCCGCTATTGTTCTTAGAAGAATATATTTTCGTCGGTGAGGTTTCTTACTTGATCGGAATCATCGTTCGTTGTGACATTGACAGACTGTTCGAATCATTGTTTGCCATACGATACAAATACCTATGGCTAATTGAGATATTTTTATTTTCGCTTTCGGTGGAAGATGATTTCCATCAAATTGCGCAGAAAAGATCGATTTTCCTGATGAATCGTCTCTTATACTCTTTTGTTACCATGCAAAGTTTTAGAATTCAGGTATTTCCGTATTGATGATGCATGCTCCTAAGCTCTATACATTGTTTTGCTTTGATATATGTATATTTGTACTCATGAGCTCAAAAGAAAATGAAATGATCTGCCCTTGACTAATTCGATACAATATGATTGACCTACATTTTGATGTTACAGAAGGAACAATTCAATTCAGAATCTCGTCCATCATTCTTTTTTCGGAGATATGTTTCTATGGTGAAATATAGTGCTCCATGCTGGTAGTGATACTTTGGAGAAATAATCTTTGAGGATAAGTTTACATAAACATTTTATTAATTTTATATTGTTTGATCATTTTGAAAATTAAGAGTTTTCTTCGTTTTGTACGTGAAATTATTTTATGAAATTCAGAAGATATTCCGTGATTGGATTCTTCGATTACCTAGTATATAAGAATTATCATTTTTGGGATACACGTGAATACCTTCACCCTCAATCCATCCTAGCTTTTACATGGAGCACATCAAGGACATGATTTCCTGAGTAGTTAAAGGACTAGGCTTCGCCAGGGTATCGAAGGATTTCCTTTAATTAAAGTATATTTTATGGGAGAATTATTTTGTACTCATTTCATTCTGCTCTGCAAAGCGACATTTTCCCTCAATTTTTCGTTTATTTTGATCTTCGCACATAAGAGAAACTTAATTGGTTGAGAGCTTTCTTGATAAAAACGTCAATCGCTAAAGAGATAATGAAGACGGAGGTTTTTGTGATGGACGTTTGTCGAGGAAATAGGAAGTAGCCTCACCACCGCTGGCACTCGTACGTTTAATTGGTTGCTGAACTTCATTCCGGATGCGACGTCCCTGTTTCCTGTTCAGCAAGCGTCTCCAAAGTTCATCTATTGCTTCTTAATAGTAATTTTAAAATGTTCTTACTGTGGAGCAAGTACTAATTATAGTGTTTTTTGTAGTGAAAAATCTGATCTTCTATTCCAATTGTTTCGAGGTTTTTACATAAACTTTTAGGTATTACTCCGGTTGCTGAAATTATTATTGGGACAATTTTGACAAATTTGAGACTCCGGACTCCTTTACTCTCTTCGGCCAGGGAAATATATTTTATTATTATTATTAAAGTACAACGCTAGGCATTTATTTTTTCTGATACATGTATTCATCTACCTGATTTTCTGAATCTTAACTTATTTTGTAACTTTTTAATTCTACGATTGTGAGTATTCAAAATATAAGAAAAACGTCCGTGATGTTTGAAGTTCGATGAAATCCAAAGTTATATTGTCCTTTCAATTTTCTCAGTTTGTTTTGACTATGATGTGTTATTAGGACTTGAGGCATGTTGCTTGCGGAAAGCTCTCCTTTTTGTTAACGGATTCCGCTTTATTTTTGTTCCTCTTCAATATTTTGGTTGTATCATTCTTCTACAATTCTTTCTGTTCGTATAGTTTCGAAATAGGATTTCGAAATGTCTTGTGGTTAGACCCGAAACAGCGGATATGCACGTTCTGACGCGTGCAAAGGAAGGCAGAGATTGTGTGTTAGAATGATTTGCCTGAGTATATTAAGTCTTTTGGAGAAGTCACCTTAAAACACCCCAGTCACCTTTCATTGTAAATTATTGGTAAATTTTAATTTAATTTAAGTATTTTTCCCTTTTTAATGTCCCAGCTTTATTTTGAGAATTGGCAAATGCGCCATTTTTTACTTCAGTGAATGAATATTGTCACTTGTAGAATAATACTTTTGTGTTTCCTTAAAAATTATACTAACCAAAGGTATAATGATCATTCCTAGGTAGGTATATCAGTACCTCTTATAATGGACGTGCAATTAATGATTTCTGACGTCTTTTGTATTATTCATCTGTATTTATCTCACAAATAAAGGAACTTCTGCTGAGTTGTGTAGAAAAGGAATTTTTAAACTAAAGTGTTTGTTTTCCTTCATCACGCTTAAAGTACCTTCACGTGCTTAATTCGCTTCTAAAACTGCGCATAGATTTGCAGCGTAAATGCCATCTTGCCTTCTTTTCATTCATCGTGTATAATTTCTTTTTTCATCCCTCCATCTTACCAAGTTGACAAGAATGAAGATTCGGAAGAAATTTTATTATGATAACTAATTTCACGCCTGTGCAAAAATCACAGTTCTTCTGCGAGAAATCACTATCGTCATTCTTCGGTAATTTCTTGAAGAACGAAATTATTTAAAAAAATTATCTTGAAGGGCTTGTACGATGTTTTAACCGCTTGGTGCGTATAAGAGATGTCGAAGTTTAAAAGGCTTCTCAAGAATCTTTCAGAGATTAGTTGAAGTGAGAATCCGTTGGAAGAAAATCCCAGTGGTTTATTTTTGGTGTCAAGGACAAGTGGCATGATGTCAGCGTTTCTTCCGTGGAATCGCTAAAACAAATATAAAATTTGCGCTTAAATTCCTCCTCATTTCCTTCGAGTTATTTCTCGGAGTAAATCTTCGAAATGATCATGTCGTCGCAGGAATAACGGAAGGGGAAAATGATAAGCCGTCAGTCGACAGTTGCGCATGCTTCGTAGTTTTCCTCGTCGGAATAAGCGGCTTTTATTTAAGGGATTTGAACCGTTTAAATTTGTCCAAGGAGCTTTCTCTAAGGGTAGGTGTAGATCAGTCTTACCAAGTCACTCTCTATACATACTAAAGCATGACATTATCCTGAAAAAATCATCGAAGAATTAAATTAGCTTCTTTGCATTTTGAAAATTACCGAAGTAGTTATTCGGTAAGGACAAAATTGTGTTAGATATCCAATAAAGTAGACCCATAGAGCAAACATAAGGAGTCCAATAGTTCTACCACAGAGTATACTCTATGTAGGAAATAAAATATATAGACTCAAATGGTGCAGTGTTAGGGCATCCGATTCGATGTACGATAAGCGTGCAGGTCCTGGGCTCGCATCCAATGAGTTCCAACTTTCCAATTCATCTTTTATTGCTTATATATATTATTATTCCCTCCCGCCTTTGGGCAAATTTCAGGCAATTATTATCAAAATTAATTTTTATCTTATACTCCCCTCCAGCGTTGCCGCCTGACCAGAGGGCCAAATTGCAGTATACGTACCAATGAGTAAATTAATCTAAATCCTCCTTAAATATGCAAGAATTTCAACTTTTTTTTCTTTTTTCGCAAATTTTGCCCAGAGGTGTTAAAATAGATTTTCGGCACATTTCTGGTCCAATAACTGAGTTGTCTCTGTCCGATATTTAATCTGATTACGCTTTTCAAAAATAGTTTCAAGGAATAGTTTTCAAAAGGAATGCAACTTCGTTTCCGTTTCGATGGCCTTCTAGTAAATCGTTTAGTTGTCCATCCCTTTAAAATCGCGCTGTAATTATCCTGAGTCAATTTTAAACCGCAGAGATTATAAATTACACTGTTGAGTGTTTCAGTTTCTTTAATATTTTATCTTGCATCCAGTGAAATTCACTTCATAATAAAGAAGAGTGTTGATCTAATCATCTGCTCCTACTATTATGTTCATCATTTACGTGTTACCGTCTTCTTTTGAGTGTACACTTTGCGGCATAATAAGCATTAAATCTCCTAAAATAGTTTCGTTGTTTTATATATTATCATGCTATACGTTTCACGCTTCAGTTATGGCGCATCTTTTGTATTATCAGGAGATCTAAAGACTAAAATTTTCTAGATAAAATACAGAATAAAATCTTCATCTTTTCGCTGCATTGGTACATTGGTGGTATTTTTATTTCTCGGAGACGCATTCAGCGTAATAAAATAGCTCAAACAAGCACTTTCAAATCTTAATGTCTCGATTACTTTTGTCACCTCTCGATTTATTTCCTATTTGTCATGAATTGATGAAGAATTGGATGATTTTGGAAATTAAGGACAGTTCTAATCGAATTTTAGTACATTTGTTACGTGATTCACTCCAGTAACATATTCCTTGTATGATTCATTCAAGTAGTGCCTGCAAAAGATGCAGCATATTCCATGGAACACTGATAGAGCCAATCGTAATCAAATTAAGTGACGTAACATTGAGGAAATTACGCTCTTAGCTTTTTTTGTATTCGTCAGGGTCGCGTTTATTGGATTAGATAATATACGTGCGACTGTTAACGTTTATCTATTTTCGTCGGAATGACGTACTTCCCGAGGAATTCCGCTGTATTATATACATTCGCGGATAAAGCGGAAAACGTCTGTCTTAGGAGAGAAGTACTTCGTTTTCAAGAAGTTTTCCTTAAAACTCCTGTGTTGTCCGTTCTCTATCACTGTGCAAACAGAACCATGGAACAAATACGAGAGATACTGAGATAAATGATAATTTCCAAGATTAGTTTCGTAAGATGTTAATTTGCTGTGTATTTTGCGCAAACATTAAAACTTTACGATCTATCTGTCGTACATACTAGGTTTTTCTGTTATACTTTAACTGTTATGCCATAACTGAAGCGTGAAACGTATAGCATGATAATATATATATTCTCTTTAATCTAAGCATTCTGAAGTATCCTAGAATATAATTATGCTATGTTAATCATTCACATACACGCATTAGTCGGGATTCGACCTCGTGCGCTACCGCCTTTAATTGCTTGATCTGCAGTTACTGAAAATGTTTCGTCTTTCGCCTATAATCAAACCTGGAGCAGCGTGGATAACACGACCCAGTAAGCAATCCGGAAGTCTCACGAATTCAGTTATTTCACTGAAAATATTTTCGGTATTTTTGGGTCTTTAGGCCTATTGGCGATTCAGTGCCAATCATCAGTTCAAGGACCTTATTTTTCGCAACAACTTTCTTAATATTCGCCACAAATGCTTTGAGTATCGGCGAACTTCAATACTGAAGAGTATCAGTGATCGTAACGAATGTCAACACACTTCGCCAACATCGCATCGTAATCTTCTATCGAGATTTCTGGGAACGCGTTACCGAGGAAACTGTTGCGATTCCATTAACCCGTTCCCCCACCGGGTCCTTCCTTCCCATCCTCCGGCTCTCCTTAATGGCTTCCACACACCTACCGAAAAGGGAGAACCGTTCTCAATAGTCCCTGCCATCTCACCCCCCCCCCCTCCTCATCACGGACAAATAAAGGTGTTACTTCAAGCACTCTTTTTCCAGTCTCGATGGAAAGGTTCGTCGATCCCTCCATATCCTCTTCCTCCTCCAAAACCGCCCTCCCCTTCGCTCTCTTTCCAAAGTGCGGTGAGCTTTCCGTCTCCTTGCGGTTGCTCCTCTAACGTCCTCCCCCTCTCTGCTCCCTCCTCTTCATACTCCCATAAGACAGCTCATACCTTCCACGCAGTGACAGTGCTCGTGACAGTGCCACACTCGATCGTTGTGGTGTCATTTCGGTTTCGACCATTCGTGCAGATCCCCAGAAGGTCCGCTTGTTGCCGGTCGGTTGAAAAAGTAGGCGGTGGAATAATTTGGTAGTGTTAACCTTTTCCAATTGGAAGAGGACGTGAGGAGTATCGCGGCTGTCGACCCGGAGGTTCGCCGTTTCTTTTCGACCGGTGTTTTTTGTAGTGTTGTCCCAGTTGGGTTTTTTGTCCAAATCTCTGTGATGGAGATACCGGTGAGTGAGGAGAGGAAGGTGGAACACGGCGGTGGGACGCCGAGGGTTCGCTGGGGCAACCCGCTGCAGCACACGGCCACTCTGGACTATGACGATACATACGACTCTTTCGATTCGGAAAAAATGGTGTCCATCGATGGGCAGCTGAGCATTGGTGAGTGCCAAAGGAGGCGACAGAAATGCTGTATTCACGTGCGTGATGTTGACGCGTGATCTACGTTGCAATTGAAGAGTTGGGTGTGGATGTTTCATCTGCCAATTGTGGGATCAATTGTTTTTGTTTCGTCGGAATGGTGCCTCAATGAAGTAATGTATTGTTCAACATGAAGTTGGGTGGATTTTAATTGGATTTGAGTTCTCGTTGAGACTGTCAATAATTTTAACTTCAGCTTAATAGTAGCCAGCTTGTCGTTCACTTCCTTTAGTAGTGTTTCGGGTTAATTTTCCTGGTTATTTTCTCACAATTGCTGTGTTTATCAAAACGCCTGTAAATATAGATTTATGTAACAGGAATATCAGCTAATGCTAAGATTTGAAACTAAATATTTTACTGTTGAACCAGAGTAGGTACTCTCAAAACCTTGCTTGTGGTTACGTACTTCCAACAGAATTATCATGAGGTCTGAAAATTCGTTTCTGTTAAAAATCTCAGCTTTTGGTCCATAGAAAAAGTGAGACTCGTATGAAGAATACATTTTCGTTTATTTTTCCTCATTGATTCAATAACTAATGTTATTCTGTGATTTTTTGTTAAGACTGGAAAAAATGTTTTCTCCACCAATTACCTTTCGCAGTCAGGCTAAAATTGCTAAATTTTCCTTCTAACATGTCGTCGACTTAAATTCTTATCATTTTTATTTACGGTGAACTACGAAAATACTATTGCCTCCAGATAAAAATTGTATGCCTTACGTAAAATTTAAATGGGTAAATTTCGCGCCAATGCTTTACGGAGAGGCAATTAATTTTTCAACGAAATTCCGTTTAATTATAGACTGGAGGAAGCTATTCTCATATTTGATGCTATTAGATGTTATCGTATCGAAAATGACACCTGTTGGTTTTGGAACATATCCAAGTATATTAGCGCGCTTTCTATACCTAAGGGAATGTGTTCCAGATCATATTCGTATTCTGTCTTACGCTATTTTTGATTCTTTTAAGTGCACTGCGGGAGGATAATTTGCGCTTTGGACGTTACTCTGTGATTCTCAAATTTACATGCAGGTAGTTGTGCCGCTTTGTAATCAGTGCCAATTCCCCTGCCCACACAGTTATTCTACGTGCTTTGCGGTACAAATTCTACCAAGCAAACGTGCTCGGAGACATAAACTCCTTGTTTTAGCGTGCTCGTTCACAAAAAATACATTCGTGTTTAGAAAATGTTTTGAGTTTTTGTCTTTATCTTCCCAACTGTCTTCGAAAGCTGCAATAAGGTATACCCTCATAGCAATTCCAAGAAGATGCCTCTCTTAGATGCATATTTTATTATTGTTACCTTATATTTATCTACGAATACGATAGAAGAGGCGGTAGTTTTTGCAATATCTCTCTTCGACTGTCGGGGGTTTGCTGTACGTTCCAAGCAGAGTATATACCTAAAGTTTCGCATTATTATCAACTCTATAAATGTCGAGAAAAGTTTTATTCGCGTAATGCGTTGTACAATACAATGCACAAATGTCATAACTGTCATGAAGTGCGCGTTATTAGAAATATGTATTTAAACGAAGGCCGGAAACGTACGGAATTATTTTCCTCGCTTCCAACTAGGAAATTTCCGGTGGCGTCGCTGTTTTGACATCCAGTTGATGCATTTAATAAGTGTTATCTCGCTAGTTAAATTTTTAGCGAAACATTGCTTACCTTTTCCTCCTGCAACTCAGCTACCTATTGAATTCCCCAATTAGGCCCCGCGAATCTTTAGGTTATACCCAAAAAGGGAGTTTTTTTCATAATTTCGTACGCCCGCGCGATTCATTCTCAAACTCATTCTTAATGATTAATTTAATACGAATTTTGTAACTATATTGTCCATAAAGTGGGTATTTGAAGTTGATTTAAATGCGAATATTAGGGAAGTTTTGTAGTGGAAAATGTAAGAATGATTGAGGAACAAATATCAAAGTGAAGGTGATGTGAAACTTTTGCTATGTTATGTACGTTGAGATGGCGTTGACGACTTTGTCGATAAGTATAAAATATAATAATTTTAATTTATTCGATTTAATTATCCCTCTTTGCCAATCATCAGACATCATGAAAAGCCATTGCTTCATAAACTATACAGTTAGTATATAGGAAAACGTTATGATTCACACATTTTCTTTAGATTCGGCTTAAAAAGTGATTCACTTCTTTGAAGTGAATTAAGTTTCGTGTGAATTTTTCATTCTCATCTAAGAAGCTCCTATTTGTTAGTGATTCAATATTCTGTAGTTATGTATAGATTTACAGTCATTCGCTCTAACTTTCCTAGTGCTTAAAAAATATGTTTGATGCTCTAACCCATCATCATTTAGAGAGAAAAGCTGAGATAACAGTAGTCGAAGACAACTTAATCCCCGGTGTAGTAATCCTAAAAGTTTGCTCATGGAAAACTTCAACTTGATTGAGTAACGTTATTTGAGACAATTTCTGTATACTTTCCTTTTGATTTACTCGTCAAGTTGTCCAATTTTTCTAGTTGTCGATCATTATTCGGATGTTAGTGAAGTGAGGTTATAAATTCCTTGCCGAAACGGTAATGCTGCTGGCAATTATACCCTGCAATTTGTTAGGCAACGATAGCATACGGGCTGACGTGTCTTGGCATCGCTTTATGCTTGCCAACTGGGGCACTTTGATCAAGAGACTGCGGATGAAATAGTTTTTCCTCGGAAACTAAGGTTGTTTAATCAACTTCCCTGGACAAGCGGTGTGTGCAAAACAATTGGATTTGCCAATGTTAACAAAGGGTTACCTAGTAAATGAATAATGTAAATAAATAATGCTTTCCCTTGAAACTCTCACATAAGTTTAGGTTTTCGGTGGTTAAGTGATTCGCAAAGTACATGTAGAAATTAAATACGATACTTGAAAAAAGGAAAAAAAGGTCTGAATTCTTCATAATTATAAGTAAGGAAATACATTTTCCTTGACTACAAAGGTTTGGTAATTTTACTATTATACGTGCATAAAGAAACAAATTTCGTTTTTTAGAAATTTAATTTTCTTGGGTTTTCTAATTCTTTCGATAAGTGACAGAATCTTGAAGAGCCAATTGTATGGTATGTATCGTATTGTATCATCATCAGCCATTTTCAATCCGACGTCGGATGTAGGCCTCCCCAAGCACTTTCCAATTCTCTCTATTCTGAGCCTCTTGTTGCCATTTTACCCCTAATTGCTGAATGATGTCTCTGTTCCATCGGTCCCTTGGTCTTCTTCTTGGTCTCTTCACGTCTCTTGGTATCCAGTTCAGAACTGCTGATGTCAATCGGTTGTCGTTTCTCCTTGCAACTATGATATGTATGTAATCGTATGATGTATGTATTCTTATTTACCGATTTCAAGAGGAAGCTAAGATATTAACATTTTAAAGTTTGCCCGCAACTATCGGCAGCCATAACCTTGAAAACGCCATAATCTTAGTCAGTTGACTTCTATAGTATGAAACTGAATTCCGTAGTTAACCCCGCATTAACTTTAATCAGCGACGTCGTCGATTTACTACAGACTGTTGTTTCATGACAGTAGTACTATTTCTAAAATTGCTTCAACAGCTGAGGTGTTTCCATACATATGAGACCCCACCTGTAATCGAACCCGGGACCGCACACACCAAAGACGACCGCGCAACTCACTTGGCTCTTCGAAAGCCCTTTTATTAACCACTGTAATGAAGAATTTACCAAGTCACGCCCGAGACAGCCTCTTTCAGTTCACTTCTGATTACTACTCGAAATTAAGCGGAAAAGTTTTGAATGAGAGCTCGCATTTTCACCCTCTCCGGGAACCAAATCCTCCGAGTCCTGAAAGCCTTCAGTTGGTATCGCTTATCTGCTGACCTCCGAAGCATCAACGCTGGAAATCGTCCTCAGCGTGACGTGGGGCGATTTGCAGAGGCCCTTTCACAGAGGGATACTCTTTTCTTTGCATTCCCGTCTCTTTCCATCTTCGTCCCGTCGACCCTGTCCACCTGATTGACCGAAGAGCGGTCGACGGCCAGCCCTTACGGTTAAAGAGCGCATGTCTCGAATTGGCAACTGTACCTTAAAGGCGCTTCCTCGCGAAATTCCTGGGAAAATCGACTTCGGGATAAAGATATCGAGGATTCTGTTCAATTTGGCTTGGAAGGCGTTATACGTGTTTTTGCATCCGGTTTCTTTCCGCCGTCCGAAGGGGATTTATGTTTTCATTGCTTGGGGTTGTTGGGTCGATGTGAAGAGGGTGTCAACCTGTCGCAAGGTCCACTTCCGGGCCTATTCCTGGGATTTCCACGGTTGGTCGTGTCACTTGTTGGTTGAATTCAGCTCTCATGGTGTGGCTGGTTGAACACATGGGAAATGCGGAGGACGATGTTCATTTATTAAGAGTAATCCTAAAATTGGTAGCAATATTATTGTATTGAGGTAACATTAAAGTTATTTCCTTTAGCCAATTTGATCCTTTGCTGTTATACTTAAAAACTTATCTTAAGTGACCACTCACGGGAACATCCAATAGGTCACAGAAGACGTGACTACTATAGCAAGATTACGTTATAAAATGCTATGAGAATATTCCTTAATTGAAGCATCTATAAAGTACTCTAAGATTAATTTGTTTGTAAAAAATATTCAGTTTAAACGTAGGATTTAAAAAAATGGAAATAGAGGAAGAATCTTGCTATTAGTACGACAATAAACATGACAATGTGATTGATCAGGTAGCACGGAAGACATATCGCCTTTTACAAGTTTTTATAAATCCGTCAAATGTTATTTGAGATGATTTTTGTCTTTTTACAAATCGAGTTAGCAGTCATTACCAAATTTCATGATATTTGAAATCCATTATATCTTTTTTCCTTTTAAAATTAACGTGGTATGCGAAATTTTGGAAATAAAATCTATATTAGGTTCAGTATTCAGGTTAATTTTTCTTCTGCTGTGTCGTTCCGTTTAATTTTGTAGTTCGTTTTCTTAGTTGAGGACTCTTTTTCTGAATATGAAGTTGCCAATCTTGGTTTTGTTTATTTTATATATTTCGTTGAATCTGAATCGATTCAGGAAAATGTTTTAAATTTTTACAATGTAATTATTCTTTATCGGGTGGATTGTTACGAATATATTTTCGTAAAGTGTAAATTAGACGATAATTTAATGTAAAGATACATAATTTTGATGTCTTTTACGAAGTAATTGTCATTTCATTAAATTTTTCGGTTATCCGCTAAAATTAAATGAATTCCTCTTCCCCAGTTCGTCTACACTTTTCTCTCATCGTTCGATATCGGGATTTTCGACGTTTTTCAAATAAGAAATTTGTTCGTTTTCAAGAAAGCGGCGTCTTTTAATTCAAGAAACCGAAGAACTTGATTTTCTGTTAGATGAATGCCTTCGCATTTTTATGATGATCCGGATTTATTGCGGACAAGTCAGTATACATCAGTGAAGTTGTAGATTCCCGTCGGGGCGCCTTTCCATTGATCTCACCGAAAATCTCCGCTCGGAAAATCTTTTCCTTTCGTATTGCTCGACTGCATTGTCGCATGGAACCGGTTTTGAATTTGGACAAGTCGTGAAATATTTGGGGATTTACGCTCCGGGATTTCTTTTTGAGCTTTTTTCGAACTCTCCTCCACCTGTGTTCTGAGCTGTTCCGCTTAGCCTGCAGGTGAACAAGTTGCTTTATGTAAAGAAGGTATTCGATTTCTCCTTCTTTCTTTGCCTAGTTTGCGTAATTTTCGGTAAATATTGAACTTGAATTTCATCAGCTCAATGCGTCTTTTTCGCGGTGTGTCAAACTCAGAACATTTTGATACAAATTATCTGATTGATTAGTCAGGGAAACTAATGCCTCTCTATTGTGAGGTAAGAGAGAGATTATTTCTGTCCAAATAAATGTTTTTGTCCAAGAGTAAGTGCTAAAACTGCGTTGGTATATTGGGCGTGTTCGCAGCAAATGCAAATGCGTTATATCTTTCTATAAGAATGGTGTAAATCTATATTTTATTTATGTATTTTATGACTACTGATACTATAGAAAGCCAGTCGGTAGTCATTGTTCAGGGGAAAATAATTTCTCCTAAGTCGGCAGGAAACGCCCTCAAAACCTCCAGAAGGCAATGCGACTTACAATGCCATTACAAAATCTTAACATTCTATTTACAATTTCAAATAATCTACACAGTAAGCCAAGCCAAGTTCATAAGTAATTTCAATCAATTTACATAATTGTACATAAAACAAAGGTAACTACATAATTATTTTACGAGGGTGGTTTGAAAAGTTCTCGGAATCACTACGAGAGGTCAGCGCTAGCGCAACGAGTTTTTCACGTGATATTTACACGACAGTTGCCTATAAATACGTGTCATGTCAGTGATCTTGTAAGAAAACTGTAGCGATGACGTGGCTCTATTGTTGTTCCCGCTTAGTGATTTGCGAATATGAAAAAAATCGAGATTCGAGCAGTGATTAAGTACTTCGTAAAGAAAGGTATGAAAGCAAAGGACATTCATGCCGATTTCCAGAATACACTGGGGGACTCTGCTCCTTCATATTCAACTGTTGCCAAGTGGACAAACGAATTTAAATTTGGTCGGGGGAGCTTAGATGATGACCCGCGCAGTGGTCGGCCAAGATGTGTCACTACCCCAGAAATCATTGCAAAAGTGCACAAAATGGTAATGGAGGATCGCCGATCGAAAGTGCGAGAAATTGCTCAAGCTTGCCAGATGTCATCTGAAAGGGTATATCACATTTTAACTAAAGAATTAGATATGAAAAAATTATCTGCAAGATGGGTGCCGCGACTCATGACGCTGGATCAAAAACGCATGAGAATGGAAATATCGGAGCAATGCTTGTCCCGTTTTAGGAGAAACGAACAAGATTTTTTGCGCAGGTTTGTAACCGCAGATGAAACTTTGGTCCACTACTATACTCCAGAGTCAAAATAACAGTCAAAGAAGTGGAAACATGCTGATTCTCTGCCACCAAAGAAAGCAAAGACAATTCTTTCGGCCGGAAAGGTTTTGGCATCAGTGTTTTGGGATGTGAAGGGGATTCTGTTTGTTTATTACCTCCCCACTTCGCAAACAATTACTGGAGAATACTATGCTAACCTCCTGGACCAATTACAACAAAAGATACGAGAAAAAAGGGCAGGTTTAGTAAGGAAGAAAGTCATCTTCCATCAAGACAATGCGCGCCCGCACACATGTGCCGTCGCCATGGCAAAATTACACGAACTAAGGTATGAATTGTTGCCACACCCACCTTATTCGCCTGATATGGCTCCGTCAGACTTCCATCTCTTCCCTAAGCTGAAAATTTTCCTTCGTGGACGAAGATTCACTTCAAACGAAGACATGATAGCCGAAGTTGACAACTATTTTGCAGGCATGTAGGAATCTCATTTTCGAGATGGGGTCAAGGCATTGAAACATCGCTGGACCAAGTGCATTGATCTACAAGGAGACTACATAGAAAAATAAAAAAAGTTTCAGTGACGAAATTACTATTTTTCTATACCGTTCCGAGAACTTTTCAAACCACCCTCGTATTTTTATTATTGCTATTAATAAAGCTAATTAACAGCCTACAATATGACGTTACAAAGTTTTAGAAAATTCTATAAATTTTATTTATAAAGGCATTGCAGAAAGGGGGAAAAGGTTCGAGACTATAAAAAATTTCACTCCAAAATTTTGGAAGTGCTGACGTGAATTTAAAAGCATCCTGTTGGACAGACACCTATTAAATTAATCTCGTACTCTCGCAAGAGTTTCAACGATCTGTTTATGGAATAAACAGCGGCTGAAAATAAACCAACCCGAAGGAAGTTGAGCTGTCAGATGAACGGATAGAGGCGGTAAAACATTTGTGAAATCGATGTCGCCTAGCTTGGAGAACTAGATCACGGAAACACATCTCGGAATCTCAAACCAGTGTTTCTTCCAAGTTAGAAAAAATCGATGAATTTCGCGATATTTCCCTGCCTATAAATGGAGGCAGAAAACTTCTCGCTCGTACTGATAAGTGTCAGCTTACAGAGTCTTGGATTGCGAGTGGCGCTTCTTTTAGCGTCAAAAATCCCGATCGTTCCCATCCGTTTATGTCGAAAATAAAAACAAGGCGGAGTGCATGTCCGTGATCTTGTACGATAAAATTAAAAGATTGCGGATCCGTCCGTTTGCCGGAAGTTTCTTGCACTCTGAATTAGTCCCGGGGTCTTTTCTGCGCTGCTCTTCTTCCTTTTCTCCCCTTCCCGTTCTTACGACTGCTACGTCCCCCATATATGTTCGTCGGAGCCGTTACATCACCCTCGCGGTCCCTTTGAAAGGATAAGATGGCTGCTTTGTTAAGCTGCTCCTTGGTATGGGGCGTATTTCAGAAGAACATCTTCGCTCTTTTATCGCTTTTTTCTACCGATAGCCCGCCTTTTTCCTTATTACGCATTTGCCTATTATGTTAGTTGACACTTCTAATCTGTGCTCCTTTCTTTTTCTAAAGTTATATCGAAGCATCGTTTATATGTTTTCCGTCTGACAAGCGATGGAACCATTTTTATGGCTGATTATCATAACGCATAGTTCAATAGTCAGCTTTCTGAGAAATTTCAATTATTTGTTTATCAATTTTTCTCCTTAATCCGCCACTACCATTCGGTCGTTGCTATCCTTTTTATTTTACAGTTTAAATAGAGTACAAAGTTTGAATTTTAGTGCTCTAGTTCCCAGTTTTACTTTGTGATATATTCTAGTTCCGGGAGAGATTTGTAATGAACTCTTCTCTTTGTTATTACATAATACTTTCCTTAATCGAATTATTAGATTTCTTTTTATTCCATTTTTTGTGTGTTTCCATGTAAATTTGGATTGATGCTATAAGCTCTTAAATAATACTTTAGTAACTGGGGGTAACCGTTATAAATGTAGTCTGATAGAGCATTATTTTTATAAGTAATTATCCTGATGGAATTAATCCAAAGGAAAAACGGAGATGAAGAATGTCTGACAGGACCAGGATACGAACATAGAATCTTCCGCTGTTTAAAATAAAAAGGGCTGATGCTTTATCCAATAACTATCAATCCATTTTCAAAAACTTTGTAGGTCCTGGTCTAAGACTTTTTCACGTCCGTTCCTTTTTGGGATTTTTCATATGTTAACGCCTTCACGTGCAAAGTTACCTTTACCTTTTGCATGATGGCATTGCTATTCTTTTTAGTTCTGTTTATATCTGTCTGTCATTAAGCAAAATGTATAATTTATAATTCTTTCCTCATTATTGGTTGTGGAGTGCATATAAGTAGCTAAGGAATGTGAAATAGTTCAAGCTGTTGGGGCCTTTTCTGTTATGGATTCCCGTGGTGTTAGTGGTTGACGTTACTTATTAATGAGCACTTCTTTGACCTGTATTTTACATGAGAAAGATATGCAGGTATATACGTCCTTTTACGAACCAGAAAGTTTCTAACGTTTACTTTATTTGTCGAACATTGGACTTTCTCTGCGGAATGATGGCGATGCTGGCGACACTCTGTATAGTATCGCCCCGTAAATGTATACTTCCTAACATTACTTCTTTAGAAGATTTTCTTATCAGGTTCTGAGCTAGGAAATTTCTGTCAATCTCCCTCATTCTTTTTTATGTCTGCACTTTCCGTATCTGTAATTGAGTGTTTCAGTGAAGATTTACTCTAATGATCTACCCGTTTTCATTGTCAAACATGGGTTTCGGTCTCTTATCCTCTGAATCTTTCATTTTCAGTAATCTCCGATGAATATAAATATATATTTCCTTAAAGTGGTCAACTGCTGTCTTTTACTGACTAAATTCAGTCATCAGAATCAAACCATTTTTCAGAGATAATAGACAAAGTATTTTTAAGTAAAGCGCATTAAGCAGAAGAAGTTATAAAATAAAATAAAATTTTAATTTGAAACAATAAATAAAATTTAGGTAGAAGTCAAAAGGAGTTGTCCGTTACTTTGGTTCATCAGTTATTTAAGATGCGATTATAACAAAAGATGCAGTCTCTACATAATAATAAGTGTTTTCATCTTTTGCTATATTATTCTGACAGTAATGTCTCATTTTCTCTCATGTTGTGAATCATTGATGGTAGAATTATCATTCACCTGTCTTCCTAAGTCTACCTAAGCTACAACCTACACTAAACATGCTACACCAGCGTTTAAAGGTTACCAACCAAAGGGATATGACACCACTCATCTTTTTCGACATTAATTACCCTTGGTCTAGTCATCATAGTCCAGTTATTATTAATTCTCGATTTTCTGTATGAACGTAACCATCTTTAGTTGGTGACTGCGGGCGAAAACCTCTTAGGTTTTCTCTGTAGTCTCGTTTTTGCGTTGGCACTTCTCTCCCTTCATTTCCGCGCCTTCTTTACGAAGAATCACGCGTCCGTTTTACAAGCACACACTCTCGTCGAATGATAGCGCCTGATAATTTTGTTTTACGATCCTCTTTTCCTCCGTCGGTACTTTTTTTATTACACGGTTGGTTGTTCTTTTCCGTTTTCCGACGTTATCTCGCGAAGATTTATTCGACCAAGATTACACTTTTGGTTTGTTTATCTTCAGTCGCATGGCCGCTTTCGCCTTTAGATTATTCTTTATTCCTCTTGAAAATGTGTATTTTGGATTTACGAATGTATTTCAATTTTACGTAGTATGTTGGAAATATTTTCCCGGAGGGGTAAATAATTAACTTATTTCCCTTATTTGCGTAATTGTGGTGATTATGAAGATTCGAAAGCAGTATTTACATCCTTGTATGTTTATTGTTTGTATACTGGCTGTAGATATTTAACTCCGAAATAGTAATAGTTTTTAAATGATGGCCTTAAGTAGACGTTAGATCCTTATTTCGGTACCTTGGGCTGTCAAGTCAAGTAAGATATCAGAATAGAAACTTAAAAGAAATGTCTAAGGTAAAAAGGGAGCTTTTGTGTGGTTCGTCAGCTGCTTGTGGAGCGGTCCAACGTTTAGTTAGTAGTACTGTTAGACTTAATTCCTTTACATTTCAGTCTTTTCCTTTCCTTGAAGTGAGAGAGATCTATCACTCATTAAGGATCGGTTAGAATTAATATCCTCCATTTCTATTTTCAACTATCACCTCTGAACTTCTATCGCTCGTGTTTTCAGAATAAGGATATTGGGACCATATCTAAGAAGCAGTATTTCTATATTAATAAATATGGAGCTTACCCTGTTCCACGAAGTCACCGCCTACGGAGTTGATTTTAAGGATATTGTGCTTAAAACCTCTCTCTCTCTATCCGCAGCATTTTTCCGAAAGATTTTTTAATGCGATTTTAATTCGCAAGTTTCACTATAGGAACCTCAGCTTATTTTCCCTAGGTAGTGGAAAACTTTGGGTAACTTAATTAGTAAAAGTATCGTAAGATCATTTTCTCGAAATGCTGACCTATAAAAATTCCACCTTGGGAAAGCAAGTTATCTTTGCAGTTAAAAATCAGTTCGGTGCGAATCATTTTATAGTAATAATTTCAACATAAGCGAACAAATGCATTCCTCCAATAACCGAAGTATTTAGCTTACAGTTAAGTGGAATTATATGCGGAAATTACTATTTTAATGATTCTCACGTGTAATTTCGGTTTATGAGTCTCTCTTGTTTTTACACCTGCGAGTTTTCTCTGGCCGATATTTGCGGAGCGTGCATGGGAATGCCGTAAAATCGCTGTCTACAATAATTGACTGCTTTGGGAAATTTATTGCTCTTAATTTTACACTTTCTCTCTTTCGCTATTTACAGCGACAAAATGTCAGCTTTTTAATGCGGAATCGCTTCTGAGGTCTCTACTCTGCGAATGTGTGAATACTATGGTATCGAACCGTTGTACATTTCCTTCCGGTTTTCATTCTCTCTGGTTCAACGAAAAGATAAATAAACCGGTTCAGTTCCGGTTTTGCTCCTGTCAAAGTCGAACCGATTTTTTTTCGTTCCGATCGTTGCAATATCATATTTCTCTGAAAGTTTGTTTTACTATTTCTTGCTTTTTTTGTATACAACACAATACACTAAATTTTGGAATAAAACTTATTTATAATTACTTACAAGTAGATGTTTCACATGTTTAGTACACCTCCCTCCCATTATATCGTACTTAAGTAAATGTACATTATCGGGAACCAAATATTGAAACATAATAAAGAATGGTTTCGGCTCAAAAGTTGCAAATTTTTCGGTTTGGTTTAGGATTACACTCAGACACAAGAAACTTTTTTTTTTCTGTTTCTGTTTCCGGTTCGTTGCTTTAATGGATACCGATCATTTTGATCGTTTTCTCGTGCGGCTCCGTTGGAAAATGTTGGTTTCACTCGGGGAACATCTTCCTGGGAAAACTCCGCTTTGAAGGCAGCGCATTATATGCAGAAGCACCTGAATTCCCACCGCCGCCCACTCTTCTTTGCTCACGTCCGCGCACTCGCCGAGACTAATAAAGAACATCATTGAAGGCTGTGTTCAATGGATTCCATTGTCGCTCGCCGTTCGTCTTTTTTCTCGATTTTCGTGACGCCGAACATGGAAGTGCGACGGCTGCGAAGATTTATAGCCTAATTATATTTTTTGTTTGCCATCGCGTGCGTGGATGGATTTCGCGGATGCACTCGCTTTCCTATGAGACTATGACCTACTTAATTAAAATCCCAACGGATCGGCTGTGCGTTTCGATGTTTTGTTTTTATATCCGCTGTTCACGTCTTTGTACGTGTCGTTCGTGATGAAAATAATATCGAAATGCGAATACGGGTCACCTGTGTATTTCACGTGACAGTTAACGGAAGCGGACGTGAGGTTGTCCATTTATATGGTATGTTCATTAACTGTCTTTTATTTTGGTATTGAATGGTTTTACTTTTTTCTCGTTCTTATCCGAGCACTTAAAATAATTTCACGCTAGTTAAACTTCTCAGTAATTGCAGCTTTAGCACCTATAATCAACTACAATTACAAAATGAAATGGAACTAATCATTATTAATATAGTATTCGCCGATCTTTTTCACTCTCTGCAGTTTGTTTTAGTTACTTATTTGATTATTTCTATCTGTTATGGAAGTAATGTTGGTAAAGGTTAAACTAAATGCCAAAGTACGACCTTTAAAAAGCCAAGTTGAAAGTATAATAATCTCTTGAGATTTCAGTATCCAGGTGACTGAAGCTGTTAATTTGAGGAAAACAAATCAGTCACACTCTGCAAACAAGCCATTTCTTTATTTTGCGTTGATCATCATATTTGCCTCTCGTTGATCAATAATTGATATCCGGCACTCTAATAGAACTTACGCCTCCAGTGTCTTCGAGATAAATTAGGGTTAATGAACGTTTTAAATTAGGAAGTGTCTTCATCTTTCGTTAACTTTATTCATTTTTTACGTTATAGAAATTGCTTAATTCGACCTCTCGGACAGATCCTACCCGCTTACTAAACCATATCATTTGAATAAAATTATTTCGTATGTTTGAGCATGAATACAACGTGAAAATTTTTATTTGCGTCATCGAAAGTCGAAATCGAAAGAAAGGAAATCTAGATGGGGCGTTCATAAAAATTCTGAAGATATATTATTGAAATTCTTATGATAATACATAATATATCACTCAAGCTGCACCGTCAAAATTAGCAGAAAGTAATTTAAAACCTCTTTTACTGTTTTTTCTTTAATATGCTGTTACATCTGATTTGCCAGTAACCATTTGCCTTTTTCATTTTTCAGACGCCTTGTTGGCCGATCTTCAGAATACCATATCCCATGGAGGACCCACGTCTCCCGGAGGCTACGGGTCCCTCAATGGACCATCGCGAACCGGATCAGATAGCCTCGAGAGAGCCGTCCGACACGAATACCGGACTGACCTCTCATCACCGCCTCCGTCCTCGGTAAGTCTATCCTTCCGTTTCATCGTGTTATCTCATTAAATTGCCCTCTATCAGTAAATTAACGACCGTAGGTAATTCTCTAATCTCTCACAAGTGGGAGATTCGGGTTCGTGTCCTGTCTGTGTCAAAATTTTACTCTTTCGGTTCCTGCGTCAGTTTTTAATTGAAAAATATTATTTCTTCCGTTTTCTATGAACTAAGCGGGTAGATGTACTTTGTCGTGATTTGGGTTGAGAATATACATGTCAGAAACCAGTTGAGACGTATAGAGTACGTTTTAATAGAAAGGGTGATTATTTCGGTGTTCCAAATTTTGCTGAGATGTTAGCAAATCATGCTGTGAAGTGATATTCTGGGCAAACTCCTTGAATTACCAAAAGACTTAGAATTGAATTGCATTCACGCACAATGCTATAACATTATTTTTTAATGTTTGACATAACACCGCGCTGCTACTTTGGCTGATCCTATAATGAGCGTAAATTAAGAGAAATATATACGTGGACAAGTCGTTGCTTATTGACTCTTTCTTTCCGCGAACGATACAATAAGCTACAAAGCTCGTAAAGAGGTAACTCGGACGCGGTGTTTACACCTCCTGCTACACGCCGAAAGGCGATCTGCAAGGTATTGTGTAGATGTAGATGTTTTTTAAGAGTAAAAAGTTCCTATTCACGTTTTAAACCCCAAATAATAAGAAATATAAAAATCAGATCTTTCTGAAGAGATGGTTTTTACATTATTTGCAATCAACACTTCTTTTGGTAAACCTCAAGAAACGATCTTCTTAGAGTGAAGCTTATCTCCAAAATCGCCCAAAAGATAGATATCCTTTTTAATAGATGAAACATTTCATATATGAAATCATAAATTCCAAAAGGAGGTGAGGTTTAAATATTTGAAGAAAACCGTCATGAGGAAACAAGTTTTATCGCAGAAGATTAATGTACCAGAAACCTGGTACCTCTACCTGTTTCCGAGAAAACACATTTCCACTTGCCTCTCGTGTAATTTTTCGTCTTCATTTAGAATCTAGTTTATAAACAAAGCATTTTATTACTGAAATCCTCTCGCAAATTGTGTATTTATGAGGAGGGGTGCTATATATATAAATATTGGAATCTAATAAATGAAAAAGGAAGAGAATACAATGTAATTATCATTTGAATAAACTGAAATGGGTTATTCCGAAACGCTGATGGGGCTTTGGATTTATAAGCTTGGGAGCTCGTGTTATTCTTTTTAATTACTTTCCTAAGTGTTCATTCGTCCCCATGAATAGATTTTACTTGAGGTCGATAAATGAAATTAGGGTTCACAATGTATCAACTAATTATCTCAGTTAACATCGTAATGTACACCTTGTATAAAAAATATGGAGACCCTTCTTACATTCTATGTGTGTACCAACTTTCTCTATTTTTATTTCTTTATCTCGAAATTAGATTATTAGGTCGCATTAAGTCGTCATGCAAGCTTCTTCTCAATCCTTTTTTTTCGATTCAGCCGCAAGATCGCCTGTTTCCGTAAAGCAAGTTTCCTTTTGAGTTATGTTTTGAATAAGTGTTGGGATTTCTCTTGGTGCATCTCGAGATGCTCGGAAAAGTATGTCTGTCATTGGAAAGGAACTAGAAAACGTGAGCTGATGTTAATTTGATCTGATCGAAGGCAATTTGTGTAGGAATATTTTGTACTCTAATTAAATTTTTTACGTCACCACGTTTTGTACGTTTTTTACTTCATACACTTGAGATAATTAGTTGCTTTACACATTTTTCTCCATTTCTTTTCTCAATTTAGTGTCATTTAGTTGTCATCTTCTAATTCATCAGTTAAGGTTAAGCATTTGGTAAATTAATTTATTTTAATAGCAGGGCCGTAGACAGGATTTCATTGTGTGAGGAGGGATTAAATGCTTAATTGCTTGCATTCCTGGGGCAGGAAAACTTCTGCTCTAAATGTAATAAAGATTTAAATTTATATAGTTTCCTTGCGAGTACCAGTGGTGTGTGTAACTTTTAACATTTAAGCAATTACAATTTACCTCCCATTTCCTCCTTCGATTTTTCAAATTCTATTTTGGTTCTGGGAGGTTTTTAACAGCCAAAATATTCTGGCTACGCCACTGATAATAGGGTAATGATTATGTTACTTAGTAACGTTATTTACAAAATAATATGAGCAAGCGAAAGAAGTGAGACTTCTTAGAGGGGCAAAAGCGTGAACTAGAACAGATAGAATTAGAAATAAAGATATAAGGAGCGATCGGAAAGCATAAAGACTGAATGACCGAGTCAAGGAATGCAAATGGAAATAGTAGAAGGAAAATCAAGAAAGAATGGAAAGAGATAATCTACGTTTAAATATTACAAAAGTAATTCAAAAGAAGAAGCATAGGACATGTGTTATGTAATGAGCAAATTGTGTAGTTTGTGAAGCGCGAAAGAAGAGGACAAAATTATATCCTTAATATTTAAGTAAGCACTCCATTAACGTTTCTCTGTATGATCTCGTAATATATTCCTAAAACAGCCATTTGTAGAAGAATTCAGTTCATGAGCCAAATCAGTCGCTGGCGTATTCGTAAGTTGAATTTTCGACGGTTAAAATATAAGCTGCAGAGGATCGGAATGCTTTTGAAGTCTCCGCCTTGGGCCGCATTAATGCCATCTCAGCTCACACTTGGAGATTCTTCTTCGTTTTATCTCCGCGATGTGGCCGTCCGCGGCTCTGAGAGATTCGATCAAAATGTATGCCCGCCAGAAATGAATCTCCGATTTAATTTCGGAGTCGAATGTACGTCGAGTGAATGCTTGCATCTGCGCAACAGGATGCGCGTGTTAATTGCGTTTGATAAGTGATTCGCCTTCGAGGAAAGTGCGGCTGGAAACTTTCTGCGTGTTTAGTGACGTAACATTTCGTAATCATTAGAGTTTAAAATGTGTTAACGCTTCAGAAGTAAGATAAACGCTTCAAAATTGGAAATATATGAAAGATACAGATTGAATTAATGAAAATTAAAATCTGTTATTGCGAGTTCGAATTGATGATAGTTAGCCACTTCGTGCAGAAGTTAGGTCAACTAATACCAATTCCGATTTCCCAATCGTAATGCCTTAGAATCTGTTGAGAAGTAATCTTAAAATATTCACTTTATGGGTACCTTTAAAATTTTCCTATATTTGCTCTTTAAAAATTAGTGTTAAGTTATGTCTTTTTCTTATTAGTATCTCATCGTTCGGATTTATTCCTATGATTCGTTGATGACGCAGATCGTGATAGAGGTATCTCAAGAAGGATTCACTCCTGTAAAATATTCAGCTTTGAAGGACGTATCTTATTTATCTGCTGATATAATACTAATCATTAATCATGCAGTGAAGTCCCACTGAAGACGGCAGTGGGATGTGGAATTCCGTTTGTCATCTCTACATATGGAAAAATTCTCTTATATTAATTGTTATTTGCTATGCAACAGCTCTGCAGTAAATGGTATACTGTAGTATATATTGAAAGCTTGGAAAAATTTGAGAGCAAAGTTCAATTTAAACTGTAAAAAAACTACGGCTTAGAAATATTATATTTTATTTAATTTTTATCACTATTTCCTAAAACATGATACTAATCCAACTCATGTCGACGAAGATAACGTGTCTGTTAATAATGTTTGTGTGGCATAAACGAATAGTAGTCCCTTTTAATTGTATTGCCATGGATTATCGATTCAAGGCTATTAATATCAAGGATACCAAAGCCGAGACTATACGCCTTCTAAAATTGATTTTTTCTGTATGCATCCGTATCATCAAATGTTACGGACGAATGGCTAAGGGTAAACGCTTTTCCGGGTCAGTGAACAGTGAAGATAGAGATGGGAAGCGCAGGCCTTTGATGTTCCTCAGTATAGCTTTTACTGCGATATTTTTACCACATACTGACCAGTACACCATTCACTCCCATATACCTCTCTGACTAATGGATATGAATTTTCGCTTATTATTCGTAAAGTAATAAGCTTTAAATTATTAATTTATAGATTTATTTGTATGATTGCTAGAATTTCTTGGCCTTTTATGATTGAATGTAATTAAAAGTAAATGCGACTTGATGATTTCTGGGGTGGTTTGGTTCGAACTGATGGCATTTTAGATTTCTCAGTTTCTCATTCGTTTAATGCAGGGATCTTAAACCTTTTTTATGAATTGTCTCCCTTGTATTATATTTGCGTAACATAAAATTTACAAGTTTCCCCTTCCCTAAAAAATAAAATTTTTCTTTAAACAGCATTTATTCTTAATTTTTCAATTTTAAAATTGGCTCATTTTGTTAATTTAATGTTTCAACTCGTGATAACCTTATTATCATATCCGCCCCCATGTTTTTCAAAACGCCACCAGAGGAGTGATATTGCCCCTGTTGAAGGCAACCTGTATAACCCTTTGTCTCTGACTATGTAAGAAAGCTGCAAGCCTCCTTTCGGAGCGTGGCAGGGGGTGCATGCATCGTACATCTATTTTCCTAATCGATTACTTTCGCGTATCGTTCGCGGAAAAAATGAGTTCTTGAATCGATTCGTTCTAGCATCTATTTCCCTGATCTTTCTCGCAGTATCTGAACGGGCTATGTAACAAAGTGGACACATTATATCGGCTACATCGTCTCTGAAAATGCTTTCTCTAAATATATCCGGTAAATTAATTCTTTGTGTAAATCTTCTAACTACTAAAGATTCCCATATTTCGTCCTGAAGCAGTCCTGAGTGACGCTCACTGATTTATCGTAACAATTCATCAAAAAAAGCAATTCTTCACAAAAAACCCTTTTCATAATTGCAGTGACGCCTAGACTTACAATTCGCTCTGCGTACCCACTTTTTGACTTAAGAAATTCTTTCTTACTTAGTTTTGACCTCTAGAGACGAGATTAAATCCGGGAAACGAACAGAAAATAACTAATAGATGTGATGGAAAACTGGGTTTCCAGAAGCCAAATTTTCAGGTTACGAACTTCAAAGTGGAACGAAATAATTTCGTAAATCGATGTACTCGTACCACCGGATATTAATTTTGATTGTGTTTAGTGATTAATTTGTTTTCCTGTTTGGAACGTCGAAGTCAGTCCATCTGAGTCTAAGCAGAGCACAAAATTAGTCCGGCGTTACGACGCACGGTGAACGTTCGGGTACGATATGTAATGTAATGAAAAGGGTTGCCTTCTGTATCTCCAAGTGCTTCCCCTGTCTTTGGCGGCGCCTTTACGTACACCAGTTCACAAACGCCGCTAAAAAGTTACCAGATGAATTCATCTCTTCACGATTTTCTCATTTTTTGCGGACAAAGGAACTTCCGCAGGTTGGATGCGAAATGGTACAGACGCCCTATGTGACGGTGTCACTTTCACAGGTGCAGCCAAAGGCTCTTCCAATGAATTCTTTGTGAGATTCCTTTTTTTCTCTCGAAAGAGTTGTCCTTGGCTTTTCGTTTCCAACCCGTTGGCCGTGAGGCTGGATCCGCGTTTGCGTACGGGCCGTTTCACACCACCGCCCTTTATGTCATTATGCGGAGTTTCTGCGTATCTTCATATTCCTCGTTTGCCATTTTCAGACCCTTGGGTGACCACATTCGCAACTTTTGGATATTTAAGACACGTCGCATTATTTGTTCCTTGGGTATAGTGATTAGTTTCTTAACCGGTGTTCCGTTTCTGCATGCGCTACAAAACAGCTCGGTAGTAAATGGTACATACATTACGTATACTAAATATGGAGTACATTACAGTATTTAAGGCCGAAGTTCAATTTAAACTGTAAAGAAAAACTACTGCTTAGAAACATTGTGCATTTTTTGTGAAATTCAACTTAAAATTTGTATTTACCATCATAAATTGAATTCAATGCCGACTTCGCTAGCGAAATGGTTAGTGCGCTAGCTTTCTAACATTAGGTTTGAGTCTTGGCAAGCCTGGTTTTTTCTGAGTAGTGCATGGATGTTTATGTCCGTTCTTCGACTATGTGAGATTCCAAATCATTAAAATGGTTAGAATAGGATACTCCTGTTTCCATAAAAGAAATAATGATTCAGATTGAAAGCAACAAGTGCCGCGAATTTCGAATCAATAGCTAAAAGTGCCGGATTCAAAAAACTGTGAACAAGCAATTCTGGGCACATAGACCAGAAATCAAATTTCTGTTACAGCAGAATAGTGAGAATCAGAAAACGGTGAAAAGAAAACAATCGGCGTTAATAAGTACAAAACACCGGAACATTATTTTAAATGCCCTTTTCATGTGTGAAACATAATTAACAAAATCTTGTATCGCATTGTTAAATTTATTCACGCGTCGCGAGAAATTGGCTCTGATGTTGTAGAAATAATAGCTACTACTTCATTAATAAGTGACGTAATCCACTTTAATTGCGTCATCCTCTGCGTCTAGTCCGTCACCATGAAATATCGCGGAATACGAGAATGATTAACTTCAGTATTCTGCGCAGAATGGATTAGAGATAGCTCTGTTCGATTTTATTCATGTCGTAGTTCCAATCGAAACTGAGGCTCGGATATATCATATAGGTCATCCTCTACTATGTAACTTCAGTTACGGATTCTCGGGAGTATACATTCCTGATGAGACTTGGAGAAACACTCCGATTTCATTTTCTCCTTCACCCAGAAAATGACGAAAAAAATGACTAATTTCAATTCATAAGAAGCTGCGACCTTTGGTGATTCATCCAAGCTTTGCTCACTAACTAAATATTTAGTACCTTCTATATCTTATATCTTCTAATACAAGAAGTGAGAAACTTTTAGTTTACTTCCGTCTTCAGTCTCAAATATCTTTGGAATGGAGATCATTTTAATTGGTAGTATTTCAGGATTGTAAATGCAAGATATAGAAGTATTCGCACAATGAAGAAGCGCTTCAGCTGATTTGTGTAGGCTATCTATGTTTCAGCGCTTAAATCTTTATCGATTTGCAATCTAATGTTTCTCCTAGGAAATTATGAGAGGTCGTTTCAACTAACCTTTTATTCATGACTTACTGCTTCGCGTAGATGAATATACATCGTATGAATTAATAATTCCTAATATACAGAGTTTCGCGTTTTTATATAACTACGAGTATATTTTCACAGGAATGTTATAGCTATGTTGATACTCCATGATAAAGGTAATATTCGTTGATCGGCATCGGAAGTCTTATCGATTGTTATAGGAGACCTTTAGACTTCCGTTATGATTCCTAAATTTATTTTTAGGACGCCTTTACCATACGAGTAAATTTATTTATTTATTCTGCTTGGATATTTAGATGAATGCATTTGCGAAGAAAATGTTATAGAAATACTTATAGCGTTCATTTGCAAATTTCTCGAATACGGGATCACGGGATAGCTCCTTCCGATTTTGAATGAACTTTTAAGACTTTTTGAGACTTATGTCATTTAGAGCCTAAATAAGACGTTTGAAATGAGGGAATAAGTGGGGCATATTCACTTCATTCGCACCATAAGAGGCTTTTATTAACAGACCCAGTTTCTTGACTACTGATCGAATTTCCCATGTGTGGTAGTGAGGCTAAAAATACCCGTTTCCGTTTTCGAATAGTCGTCACTTGGCACGAGATGGTGCAGTTACAAACGTTGCCGCGCCTTTCGCCGACTCCAGCGCTGCCGCAGACGAGCGGCGATGCTGGGCACTCTTTTGAGGCAAGTGCTACGCCTTTCTCCAACGAGCTCCGCGAGATGGCTGCTCCGACTTGCCGCACAACGAAATTCCGCTTTTATGCACTTTCTCGCTATTCTCTCCCATTTAATTTCACCAATATGTTTGTATTGATAGTATATTTTTGGGTGTTATAGTATATTTTTGTATAAGTTTTCACATATTTATGGGATTTTTCCACATATTTATTGGTACTATAGTATACTAATTATAGTAGAGATGCCTATTGCAATTCAGTAGGGAAAACGAAAAAAAAATATATGAAATACGTGAATGTCTACGTTGCCACAAACAAAAATTGTTAGCTGCAAACAAAATAGAAAAAAGCAAACGTTTATCCCTCATCCTTTTTGTAGAGTTTATTTAGTAGCGACTGAATTAGAGATAATAAAGAGGTCGCCTCCGTAATTAACGAAAAGAGAAAGAAATGGCCGACATCTTTAGATATTAATGGCGAAGTTATTATCAAATTGACCGCAGAACGCTTAAAAATCACAAGAATAAGATGGATTATTTATTCCTCGAATGAAGCAAGTACGATGTAAATCCGTTCAAATTTAAGTATTTTAATAAATGAAGCAAAAAAACTTCGCAGTCTGGAAAATTGAAAATAGCGTTATGGAAATGTATTACGGGTTCCTGGGTTCGAACTCGAACCTTCGCAGAGATGAGAATAGTTTTTCTGGGACTTTTTACCACTTGGAAAAACAATTTAGTATGTCTCATAGCTCTACAGCAAACCGTTTCGGTAATAAAGGGGAAGACGGACACTACTCAAATTATATGGAAGAATTTCTAAATTATTTTTAGAGAAATCATTTACTACTATAGTATGAATACATTTTTCTTACGGAATTCGACGTTTTGAAACTTTATATTCTGAGTTAGGAACGCTTTCGACCAAATTATTAATGAAAAGCTACCTATTAACGCAAAGGAATTATTTTTTCTTTGGTTTTTGACGTTATAAATCCTTCCTTTCCCACGGAATACTCACACGTGAACGAGCAGAATGTGTTTAATTCATTCACCGTCGAAACAAGGGTTCACAGTAGCTGAACGGGAGGACAAGGGCTTTTTGCGAACACAATGAAGGGTTTCATACGTATCTGATGACGCAGTTTTAATTTGTATCGCCCTGGTGAGTGATTTTCAGACTTATTTCGACTGCCAATGGTCGGTTGATTTACTCTCTTGCGTGAAACGTTAGGTCTTACTCCTTCTGCCAATATTTTTATTTTTACGACTGTTTTTTTATCTCGTGGTGTTAAGTATTGCCGAGCTCTTATTTGTGATTGACCTCAAGGTTTTAATCAGTTAACCATTTCAAAGGGAAACCTAGAATGTCTATTTGACCTCAAGGTTTTAATCAGTTAACCATTTTAAAGGGAAACCTAGAATGTGTATTTGAACTTTATGAAGGGTTTTTAATATAATCATACTTGCAATTGGAGCAGCAGGTAGTGATATAACCATGTATGAAATGGAATCAATCGAGTTGAGTTTTTATCGGTATTAACTATTTCCTGGTGCATATGAATAAATATTCATCCAAAATACCTTCCTTTGGCTGAATATGATTTGATCAATATTTTTATTATTTTTTGTCATTGTTATTGTTTACGCAACCTATTGATGTGACAGTTGTGATTAGATATCTATACAAAAAAGCTCTTTCCTTCTTATCACGTTTTTTTTCCTCTCTGTTAAGGAGGCCTTAGTATTCTGTTACGAGCTAATAATATTTACTCTATGTTTCAGATTTGTTATCTAATTTTGATTTCTTTTACTATTCTACATATTAGCGATATTCTTCTCACGTTTGATATCAAATTTAAAATCATAAACTGTCACCCCTATTTGTTCTGCTCTTCGATTTTTTCTCCACATCTCATTTTCTTTACCTTATATCCGTACGCAGTTGTCGAGGGGCAGCCCCTGCAAATAGCTCCTCAATTACAATCCGTACGGCATAAAGTATGACCTCCGCACCTCAACCCTTCGTAGTGAGCTCACTCATCCTCGCACCAAACCAGCTCGTTTGAGTCGCTGCCAGAATTTACTCCGAAATAAAAACAATCGCGTATAAACGGTGCCATTACAGAAGTTATGCAAAACACCACCGCCGGTGGTGTGTTTTGAAAAGATCTGAATCGCTGCCCTCGTAGTATTTTTGCTCCCGCGCTTACGTTCAGTTCCATTTGATGCTAGACTTTTATCGTCTATCGTAGGTTTTCTATTTTAATCTCTCCTGTCGCCAGTCTTTAGGCCGTTCCTCTCTGCATCATTACGAAGTGTTGTTGCTCAACTAGAAACCATCTTAGTGTTTTACAACATCTAAAGCTTTTGACGTTCTCGATAGCCAAGGAGAAATGTTACAGAACTGTTTTTTGCTGAGCGATAGCGGTTACCAAAACAGCAATTTTATCGCCAATGGAGATCAAGGTAAATTTCATTTTAAACATTAGAAGTGGAATGTGTTCAGATGAAGTATTCGTAAATTAGAATTCTGCTAAAAACGTGTTTATCCGCGAATTTCTCAGTTTTAACTTCAACATGCATTCCATAAGTGGGAATGGTAATATCTAACCTCCGATTTTTCTACTTACTAAGTACAAAATTATTGTGAAATTCAACTTTATATCTAACGACTGTAAATTACTAAGTTGAAGTATGTAAACCAGACTGCCGCTTCGCGTTTCAATTATCTGGACGTTGTTTTAACCTTTGTTTATCCTTCGTGCGAAATTAATCTGCCATTGCGGAGTGTAAATAGCCTTAGCGCGCATTTAAGCGTATTCTCGATGCAATTGCGAGTGTCGCATCGGCGAATTCTAAAGCGGGACGCGCGAGAGCACTTCCTCTCCTGAGAATAGTGCCGGAATGAAGCAGAACTCATTTCACTCTCTTAAAAGTCACGGCAGTGGCGACGCCGTCGGAATAGCGTGAAATCTCCTCCGCACCGCGGTCTTAAATGGTGCCGGAGACGTCAGTGACGTAGAGTCGGGCGTCGGCGCCAGCTGGCGCCCCCTTCTCTCCCTCTGCCTACACATTTTTCCCTCACTCATCTTTACTCCATCACTCTTTCACTACTCCTCTGTTCGCTCTTTTCGTCTTTCCACCTCCACCATATGTGAATTTTCAATCTCCAATGGCATTTCCGCACTTTTAAAATTCTGTCGATTTTCCTGTCATCTACGATATGAATTGCGACATATTTTCGACCCTTCATTAAGTCATTCTATTACCTGAATCCTCAATAGTAAATTTTTCATAACCTCTCAATGACTTGCATTTGTCCATTTCAAACGTACTTCATTTAATGTATGATAGTTTTTTTTCAATTCGTTGTTCTCCTTTATATTCGAAATTTCTTTTTCATTTATTTTCGTTGAATTCTGTTTTCCGTTCATTAAAAATGATTTTATGTTTTCTCGACTTTTTCCAAATTTTTAGAAATTTACCGAAAACTTGGAAGTAATTGTTATAAACCAAAATATTAATCGAATTAAGTTGTTATAAGCTGAATTTGCGTTTTACGTCCGGATAAAAGCACTAATGCGAGGGTTTTTCTCCTCCACGTAAGAGTAATTTAAGTTTTTATTTTTCCAAAATGTAGTGTTACTTCTCAGTTACTCTTTACCTATTGGAAATCGTTTTTCTTTCGTGCGTTTCCTTTGTTTACTTAGAATTTTTAGTTCGTCTTGGCGTAAATATATTCTTTCCCTTCTTCTGTAAATATATTCGAGCTAATGCTCCTTGGTACATTAAAGCTCCATAGATATCCGAATAAATGTTGGTTGTTTACTTTTTTCCCATCAGTAAAAGACCTCGTATATTATGGAAATCAGGAAAACTAATCTTGATTTTAGATTCCTCCTTTTTGTGGACTTAAATCTTTCTAATTATTTGCCTTGAGTTTCTCTTGGGACGTTTAAACATTTCAGCAGCATTATTATTCGTCAGTTTGAATTTGAATTACATGAGGTAGAAATTTACGTATGTGGTGAGGAGTGTTTTGAACTTTCTGAGTGGAATCTCATTGATCAAGTTCATTTGAATTATTACTCGATATTCCCCAGTATTCACTCAACTCTCAAGGCGTCCTTATGAAGCGCTGAATATGAGTGTGTGCTCCGCACAGGACCGAATGCACGAGGGACCCAAAAGTCCCGGTCTGTCCGGAATGAAGTCCTACACCTGTCTCTCCTTTCATCCCTTCCTCGAGAGCGCCGCGAGGCAGCTGCCAATTCATTCGTTGCAAAAGAGGCGCGTGTTGAGGGATGTTGACGGGCCGCCATGCTGCCCACCCTCCCCTCGCGGCCACGCCTAGTGTCTCATATCCCGCCATTCCGCCTTCCTTATTACACACCATTTCAGAAGAGTACACGGCGTCACTTCATTTTCCACTATTCGTCTAAGTCGGGATCTAATCGGGTGATACGGAAATGTTGGCGAGTTTAAGTGGTGGTTTAGAGGTCGTTTGAGTATCCTAAACCGGCGGTTCCCTATATTATTTAACAATCGAAACCCATCTGCATACCTCTTCCCGAAGCTGCTCTCCTATTAATACAAAAATAACACGAAATAAATCATTTCTATATTTTGTGACATACGGATGATGTCACGAAAAGTGAACCAAACGCAGCTTGTGAATGTAAGCTCCGTATCTCCGCCGATGTTTTAACTTTTTCCGCACGACTCAGGGGCCATAGTGCGTACCCTCGAGGGAACACGTACCTCAGGTTGAGAAGTTGAATCGTTTCCAGATGGAAGGAGTCTTCGGTTTTACTCTTAACTTTCTTGTCGTCAGTCTTATTTTCTTCTGTGAATGGATTGGAAAATTAAATACTCTCAAGTGAAAATTTGTAAAATTAAATTATGATCGGCTTATGATTTTATCAAACAAATAACCGCGCTTTCTTAAGAAGCTTATTCGCAATCCAACTTTTCTCCTGTGCAATGATTGCTCGAAAATACCTAACATTCGTTTTATTCCATAATGTAATTAAAAGAAAAAATCTATTTCTATCTTTCTTTTCTGTTCTCTGCTCTCTACGGAATTCATAAGACTATTTCTACATCCATATCTTCATATACCCCGTAAGCAGCCTTTCGGCGCGTGGCAGGTGCATGCACCATAATTCTACTTTCCTAATTGATTAATTTCGCGATCATCATCACCATCTATTTCACCATATATTTTCCAGTATCAGAACAGGCTATGTAACAAGGAGAACGCATTATATATCTATGTACCCTGCAAGCCGCCCTTCGGCGTGTGGCAGGGGGTGCTTGCACCATGACTCTGTTTCCCTAATCGATTACTTTCGCGTATTGTTCGCGGAAAAAAATGAGTTCTTGCATCGATTGATTCTAGCATCTATTTCCCTGATCTTTCTCTTAGTATCTGAACGGCCTATGTACCATGGAGGACATTATATCGGCTACATCATCTCTGATTATGCTTTTTCTGAATGTATCCAGTAAATTAATCCTTTGTTTAAATCTTCTAACTTATAAAGATTCCCATCCTGCGTCCTGAAGCATCTGAGTCACGCTCACTGATTTATCGTAGCAACTCACCTAAAAATGTACCAATATTCGCTGCACCTTCTCTAATTCCCGATAATCATATCGGCTGCATCTTCTATNTGTGCACAATGACTCTACCTCCCTAATCGATCACCTTCGCCTATCGTTCGCGAAAAAATGAATTTTTGAAACGATTAGTTCTATCATCTATTTCTCTCAGTATCAGAACGGCCTATGTAACACTATGCTCTGGTCGGCCTGTGTCCCCCCTGCCATCGCATCAGAACGACATACATACAGGTAAACACGGAGGAAGCATAATATGAGCTCCTATATCGTAGTATCTCTGATTTTGTTAAGTAAATGAAGTATTTCTTTAAATCTCCTATCCTCTAGAGGTTCCCGTCTTCCACTGACAAATTTTCACGTAATCCCTGATGGTTCCCTATAGCGTTGTGGGCATTTTCTCTTTTATATTCCTTATTGACAGTTTTCCTTGTCTGCATTACGATGTAATTTATTTGTTTGCATAGCATAAGCTTCTCAATAAGTGTCGTTATTCATATTTTCGTGAGTTTGGTCTCTTTAAATGCACTATTTTCCAGCCCATTCTCACAAGGGCGTTTCGGCGTAGCAAAGCCATCTGGCAATCGCGTCTTTTGGCAAAATTCGGAAGGCTAATTGGTATTCTGAGGTCGCAGTTCAAGTCACTCGTACCTTCAGTTTCGTCGCAAAAGCGAAGGACGGCTGCGTTATAACGTGTGCTTTTCCTTCATCCGCGTTATAATACTTCCCTTCCAAACCCATCAGCACTTCGTCAGAAGGCATCCTCTGCCAAATAACTTGGAGAGCCGTGCCATTCTAATCCAATTTTTCAATGCCTAGACGTTATTGCTCGTTGCCAGGAGAAATCTTCCTTAGAATTTACTCAGGTGACTGTGAGAAGGATTTCCTCTCGCCACGCTAGAAGACTCCAATTTTAAATGTTACGGCAGTAATTAAAAGAGTAGAGTTGGTTTAAATAGGAACGTTTTTGTTAATGTAAATGTCGGTAGTAACAGTGCTGTAGCATTTTCCAATTGTATAATTCGATATATTATGCTGCAGCTGCTTTTCGAATAGATTTTCCAGTTTTTACACGTATCCATCCGCATATTTGAGCTGCGTTCAGTAGATTTATAATCATCATTATTCATTTCAGTTTGTTTGGTTTTAAGATTGGGAATGTATTATTTTAAAAAGTTGCATTTTATTTTACGCCTTATTTCACAGTGATGTATGATTGATATAATTTTTTGCTCTTTTTTCCAAAGCACGTCTTCTAAAGCCATTTTTGTAAGTTAAGAAAATGAGAGATCACTTCGGCGTGGGTCCACCGCGGTTGATGTCATTTGTTTTATTGTAATTGCTTTGGGTAAGGAAAAACTCGTTACTAAAGTGGGTGGAGTTCATATTCTTAATTATTTCTCCAATAATCATTCCGAAGAAGTTAGTGATGCGTCTTTGTCAATTAACCCCTAAAAGTATTCAATTTAGATTAATATAATAGCTTGGAGCTGTTCTAATCCTGCCATTGAAACGTGAATTTCTTTCGTAATAGTAATTATTGAAAATCGTCGTGAAAAATCAGAATGTTTTTGCGTACAAATTACTAATCTTAATGGACATATTCATCCAGCATAATCAATCATCCAGCTGTATCTCGCTGGTGAAATAACTTTAAGAGACTGTTTTCCGCAAATATCGGTATAAGTATTGCCTGAGAGTGTTACCATACCGAAGATATACCGTATCATACAGTCATCGCGTTTCTGACCCCCATTTCTATATCGAAGATCACAGAAGAACGACCAGATACGCCTAAGAGAAAATTTCGCAATTTTATTTACAAATTTATCGTATTTACGAAGAACGTACTCTTTTAGTGTTAAATGGAGTCTGCGGACTGTTTTCTCGCGGGTGTCTGCCAGTGAGGAAAAGTAATATACTTTCCCTCCGAAACATAAGTGAAAAACAAACATTCGTTCTGGTTCCATACTCCATCCTTGACAAAGAGACGTAAAAATAGAAGCGAAAAAGTTCTCTTTTGAAGGTGAACGGACTGAGTCGAAAGAGAGGCTTTGGGATGCGATTAGGTTAAAAAACCCGTCTCCAACGAAGCTAGTGTTTCCCTTTTTTCTAATTCCCTATTCATCCTAGTAGCTAATATTAGTGACGAAATTGTGGTAAGTTCTATAAAAAGACTCAAAGGTGGAAATAGAGACAATGCTTTTTCTGCCAAACGTTCCCACGCAACGGAGTTTGGAAGTGGAGTGGGCGTGGAAGGGGAAAATGGTGAAGGAATGGGAACGGAAATATTATATATACGCGAAGGAAAAGTAATGTGGCAGGATGTTGGGATAATGTTTATTTTCCATCCGTTCTACCCAACCGATAAGTAATCGCCGAGGATTAAATTTACAGAAATAGATAATTATTTCATAGCATGAAGTTATTAAGGGTTTTTGTGCGACCTTAAAGAGGTCAACGGGGGCATTATGGTGATACATTTCACGATACGGTGTCATTATGAGATTTTACTACGCGAATTAACGCGATCGCCGTAGTGGTCTTTATCTAAAAAATAAATAATACTTTTCCTTCCATTTCATATCACTAATTTTTCTTCTTTTATTTCTCTAAAAATTGGTCCGTGACTACTGATTTATCGTCATTGGTTACGGATGCGAAGGTTTGCCTTGTCTCACTCTTCCAAGCCATTCTGTTTTGCCATTCCACCGTAGTTCGTTACGTTTAGCTTCAGCGTCACCGTTCGCTCATAATTCAAGCCAAAGTAAAATCGGTGCTGAAAGGCGTGACTTGGTGGGAAGATATCACCCAATAGTAAGACTTGGTACTTTTCCTCAGAATATTTCTTGTATGACCGGTTTCGCGATTATGGTTGCATCTTCAGGTTCTGTGGATAAGTACTAAGTCTTATTATTTTATCAAGTCAATCTTCCGCTACGAATCGTCCATTGCCCCATTCCTTCAAATACTATCTTCAGAAGGTTATCGTACCTCAGTGGTCCTCTTTTTATAAATTTTTTTCATTACATTCACTTCTGGAAAGACTTCAATTAAACTCGGTCTACTTTATTGTCGTTCTTCTGAAGCACCAGTTCTACATTTCTTATTATAATATCTGCTGGTGGTATTGTTCATGTTCATAAGCCGTCCTTAATTCTTCGTATTTAGGTTTTTATGTGTTCTTTCTAGTATTATGCTTGATTTATTTTCGGTAATTGATTTTCCAAAGGCGTACGGCACCAAATGTCCTCGTACGGGTCTTAAGTATCTTTTGTATGTCTTGGTATTTTCAGCACTTAAATGTAATGATAATTATGCATTTACTTGAATTAAAAGATCGTATGTTACGCATTATTACTTCAAACTAGTGTATACTTATTCTAAAAAATTATTTAGTATTTATTGCAAGAATTTTGTAGCTTGAATTCGCGAGGGTTTCGGCTAACTGATCTGCAAAATTCTGGTAACTTATGCCTCGCATTGGCAGGAAGGTTGGCTTCCCTGCCTCAACAGGAATGGAAAGGTGCGGCGTAAGATTTCAAAAGATCGATTATCTGATGAAATAAGACGTCAAATATTTGGCAGCTTCTCGTTTTTTGCTTTTTCTCTGTTGTTATGGAGATTTGAATTTTCATCGAAACCAAACATTGGAGTATTTCTCGTTTGGAAGTGCATGCTAAAGGGTGTTAAGGGCTTTCCGTAAAGAGGGCGTATGTTTGGTGTTGAGTATAAGAACATTGAAGCGAGATTTCGTAGAAAAATAAATTAATTAAAGGGAGCTAAATATTGTGAGTCTACGAAGAATGATCGATCGATGGAAGACATTATTTGCTCCTGGATAAAGGTAGCGTCATGGTCGAGAAAATCTAAATAAACTAGTTGCTATTGTGAATATTCACATATTCGCTTAACAAATTTAATTACCGTTAGCCGAGAGAGCGTTCATTACAATAAACGAGTTTTTTTTGCGGAATTTCGATTCTTAAGTAGGAGTCACTCAAGGTGTGGTGTGTCCACTAAAAACTTTCGACTTTTCTGAATTTGATTATGAATTGCTTTGACGAACTTCCATTTTCTTAATCCCGTCCAATTCTGTTTATGCTTACTCGAATACTTACTTACAGTATAAATTGTGTTCGAGACATACCGAGAAAGCCCTCGTATATCCATACTTCCCTCAATACTGATTTCTACATAGGGTGAATCTTTACCTTTTCGTTCTTGGAATGAATAGGTTTAGCGCGGATGCCATCTGTTGGAATTTTTTCCGAAAGTAATGAAAATCTAGGTCATGGAATTCGTATTTCGGAAAATTTTTCTTATTTAAACCTAACCTGAGAGTGCCTTTTGTCTGATTGAGTCGATCTGAGCATTTTATTGCGGCTTTTCCCACATTATACACTTTTATACACTCGCACACCAGACGCTCGTCTCTTGGTTACTATAACTACATTTACTCTGAAGCTGTAATTACGATATAATTCACAGGTCATGAAAGTCTGCTTTTTCATTATTCGTGATTGATTATGGTACTTTCGTAATGCTCTATCGGATCCTTTTATCGCAGCTTCTTCCATATTTCTTGTAAATGCCTTATCGATGTTAGTGTTTGGTAAGTTTTTGTACAGAAGTCCAATTTTGTTTTAGTTCATTTAAATATCGTCTGATTTTTCCTTTTCCTTAGTATGGTTTCTCTAGTTTAAAATTATTAATCGACATTGTACAGCAAATGACTAAATAACGTTCTCTCTTCATCATTATTATCAATTAAATTGGATTGGACTGAATGGATTGAATCACGTTGAAACGACAAGGAATTTCCCTCGTAATTAATTTAGTTACTCATGTTGTTCTATATTTCTATATTTTCCTTTGCCTCTCGTGCATTTTCGTGTCAGCGGTGATCAAATATTGTCGTCGCCAATTATTAAGATCGTATGTAGTATTTGTTTGGCTACCATTAGACGAAATGAATCTGAATTGATAATTTATTTTAACCGACCCTTTCGTCGCGTTGCGTTCTCATTGTTTTTAGGTGACTTGCCAAAGTTTTGCTCTGGAAAGCATCCATGTTTGCTTTTGTAACATTACAAATTATGCCCTTTCGTAATATTTCTGTAGCATTTCCTCCGAATCCCTTCCGTGAGTGCTTCTGCGTCGTAAATGTCCCGCATGATTAGTTTATTGTTGCCAGTTTTTTCTTCGCGGGATAAATGCAAGATATACTTATCTATGCCTTGAGGAAATGCCACTTTACTTTTAATGTAGTCTGTATTCCGATTCGTGCAACTAAAAATGTGGAATTCATATTAAGATTAATTATCTTAGCTATCGTTAGTAATCATTTCTTGAGAAACATATATACTTATTTTAAAGTTACTAAATTTTCCAATAAATTCGTTATTTGAAGTGAAAAAAATGTAGTTGTTTGTTATTCTATCACTAGATCATTCGCGCAGTCGCGAGTAGCTAAATAGCTGTAATAATTAATGATATTCTTAGAAATGCTCGTTTATTTTACAACATCAGAGGTTGATACAAGGGATTAGTCCTTGCAAGAAATTGTTTAGGTATTTGGCGTACCCTGAGAACGGAATTCAGGAGTCTAATGGAAGAGTTAATGTCGAAAGAAGAGCTGGAAGTACAGAAATACACTTGTTGAACAAAATCATGTCTAAGGCAAAAAGGTTGGAGATGGTAATTAAAAAACGCTTTAGTTTTAGAGCTTAATCCTAAGAAAAGTGAACGTACTTTAATTTTCTGAACTGGAATGCTTTTAAAAATTGTCGGAATTTCCCCAAAATTTTCTTCTTAGAATTTCAAATGATAATTTACGTCTTCTTTAATCCAAGATTTTATAGTGTTTGTATGGAAAAATAGCTACTCTGTGCACTTAGCAGAGTGCCAACTAGAGTATGGTCGTAAACTAAGGGATCTCAAGGAAAGAAGATCTCGTAAAGAATGAATTTGGTGATTGACGACATGTAGCAGCGGCGGCTGAAAAAGATAGGAATGAGATTGGCGTGGAAATTTGGAGGTAAGAACGTTAATTATCTCTCTGTTAGGATCGGCTATTCGCTGAAAAATGTTTAGGAAAAGGAAGTAAAAAGTGGCGGTGCTGAAAGAACATAATTGACGAAGATGGGATACCTAAGTGGAGATAATTTACGATCCGCAGTTTACGAAACTTCGGGAAGAAAGGTGTCAACAAGCTAAACGGGATACGAGGGAATAAAAGATTCGTGGAATCGTTTGGGTGTGCGTAAGAAAGCACGTTTATGGATGAGGCCTTATGTATTAATGCTATTTATTAGCATTCTTATTTTAGTGATAAGCCGTCATGACCTTTAATGTTCTAACTTGCTTTTCGTTCTTGAAATTATAAGAATGATATTTCATGACTTTGTTTATCAATAAGATTAGCTTATTTTTCCTGCAGAATCAACTTACCGTTTTTTTTCGAGACATTTTCTTTTTTTCAACATCTTAGGGTTTATCTTGTTTGATTTGCAACAATATTGAGTTTGTTTTGTGTCGGATAGTGGCGTTACTTATTTTTAAGAAGTGTCAATTTATTTTACTTAATGTGTATTTGCGAATTGTTTATTATAAACCAGTTATGTAGCCTTGTATTTTTTGTTTTAATAGAGTTTAATACATATATCACTTTGCGTATCATTATCCCAGAAATTCTTTTTCAAGCTTATCCTTCTAGGAATTATTTTAGTGAACGAAATCCTGGTTGAAATAAAGTTGAATTAATAAAACCTTATGCGAAATTTTTCGTGTAAAAATATTTCATATCCTTGGGAACTTGTTACTAGAAATTGAGTCTTCAGAAGAAATCCTATAGTCACTGGGAAGCTTTTGAAATGGAAAAAGGAAGTTTGATAAGGATATTGAAATTAGCCTCTTGATTTTTATTTCTGTTTTGAAAGTGGAATATCCTTCTTCTCTTCAGGTGAGTGAAATGAA
Source organism: Ladona fulva (assembly GCA_000376725.2). NCBI lineage: Eukaryota > Metazoa > Arthropoda > Insecta > Odonata > Libellulidae > Ladona > Ladona fulva. The sequence goes on along the minus strand of KZ308188.1, from coordinate 279,636 downwards.
CGTGACACACGTTCATTTCTTCAGCTTAGAGAAATTGAATTTATATCTTAGCCAAGATCGCAGTTTTGTCCTTGTGCCAAATATGTGTATATCCCTTACTTTGTTTACGTTTAGGTGCGAGATTACGTCGCCAAAATATTGCAGTCATTATCATATCTGCAAAGATAAAAGGGCAAGAGAAGGAGGATTTCTAGAAGGGGCAATATTAAGAGTTGGGCAAAATGAGAAACGTGAAAACCACGAAGAGGTATGAAAGGAATGATGGGTGCGATAGGCTGGAGAACATCTTGCCACGCCCAAGAGAAGCCCCCGAATTCGAAATCCTAGAAAGCGCGAAAGAAGTTTAGGCGGAAGAGGAATGTTTGAAGGATTTATAAAAATGAGTTTTTTCTCCGTCGGTTCTGCTTCTTCTTTAAGGTCTCCACTTATATATTTATCCGCAGTTCATTTGAAGTCGAGTATTTGATCGTCGCGACAGGTGAGAAGTTTCTTTTTGCGCCAAAATTGCTTACACTCGGGTGTTTTTGCATAAATACACCCTCCGAATGTAATTTTAGGCGACTTCTTGAAGCTCTTGAAGCTTTTCTGTTCCACACCAAGGAATGTGATTTAAAGGCGAATATTTAGAATTTGAAATGTTTATAAATTTTTTTCCTGCTCGCGTCTTCGGATTTCATACCTTCTTAGACTGATATTATAGGAACCTTTAATAGTAGAGGATGAAATAAGTGGATCTCCCTTTAGCTAAGTTCAGTCTTTAATATGAATAGCTTAATATGCTCATAAAACGATACCTCGACTTACGAACCACTCTACATACAAACGTTTTTCTTTCTCCATTGAAACCTCTAGATGCGAGAACGTAATTTCGAGATACGAACTAATAAGTATCATTTAATTAAGAATAAGTTTATATACGACTCAATATCTCCATTTCTTTTTGTTAACCTCCATATTTTTTCTAAACATTATTTTGGCCCAGCCTTTTTTAAATTTCAAGCTTTATGTAAGAAGGAGTTTAAAAATGGAAACTTATTTAGTCGGAAATGTAATAAGAACGGCTAGCATTCTGCCTTTTTCACCATCAGTTTTTAGTGGGATTGCGTGCATGATTAGCTACGTTGATTTCCCTCATTGGAATGATGAATGATGTTTATAGGGTGTAATCTGGGGATATAAGAAAGAAGATCCATAAATGAATTAGCTTAGATAATTTCTTTAAAAAGGTAAATTAATGCACCCTTCTTTCTGGCTAATATTCTTCTGTGGAACGGGAAAGAACCTGTTTCCATTGATTAGTAAACATGATTGCTTTGCCTTCATTTCATTGATTTCGACTAAGTTAGTTTGCCGTTATAAAGAATAAGGAAAAGAACTCTTCTACCTTTACCACGATAATTTTTATTATACGACCATGGCTTCGACCCTTCAGGTCATCAGTAGATTCTATTAGTTTGCCATTTCAAACAATCTTTCACTATCAGCTCAAACTCTTTCCCTCTCTTGTCTGCGGATGTCGATTATCATGAACGCATGTTTGTATATTTCTTATTTTATGCGCATAGTTCAATGAATTAGATTAATTAAAGATTTTCCATTGTCTTTAAGAAGATCCGAACACCTTCATTTACCCAACTGTTCGCAGATCCGTCAATATTTGGAATGATAAAGCGAAAGTTGTTAAATCCCTTTTAAGCATTGAGTTTTGAGTAATCCGTGAATCAGCACAATTGGCCACTTGTTTATCCATTCAACTTCAGACTTCTTAGGTCTTGTTTTTCTTGGTCTTTTTCCACCGATGCTTTCTTTACCTTGAATAAATTATTCCCTCTCCGTCGAAACCTCCTTCCTATCGCACTTTTCTTTCCACACAGCATCGCTCTGGGCCCTCTTTGTTTATCTTTACTGTCTCCCTTCTTGCGTTTTAATCTCCTCTTTTCCTCTCTCTTTTTTCTGCGATCTTTCTCAATTTATGGTAATTTACCGCTTTAACTTTCAACTCCGTATGATTCCTTAGGGGTGTAGATTCGATGCATTCGTTATTTCACCTTCTGGTGATCCTTTCCAGCTCCGTCTGCTTTTCTCAGGTTTATGAAGTCCCTTTTATACACGGGGTGACATTTTGCCAGGGGCGGGGTCACTTCAAAATTTGGCACCAGGTTGAGTTTTTGCCCCTCTCTTCTACATGGTTCCCCATCCCTGTTTTCTTCTCTCATCGACGCCTTTGTCCGACGTGTGCCACCTTTTGTATCCCAAGATCATCACTCTTCACTCCTAAACCGCATTTGACCGTCATTTCTCATCCCCTTCTCTATGGCTCTGCCTCAAATTTAGTTTTTCATTCCATCTTAGGACTTTAGCTTGTTTCACTGGAAAGAAAGAATTCGGTTACTTACGAGATCGGTAACTTTGTTAAATACATAATTGTCACTAATAATAAATTTTGCACCTTTGATAAGGATATGCTGTATTAACGCACCGAGCTTTTCCAGATTTCTTAAAGTAGTGTAGTATTTTCTCCTCCTAAATCTAAAGCGGTTATATCGCTTTTTCTAGACTTCTAGAAATCTAAGCTATGAATAATAACAAGGATGTATGTAATCGTTAGAGTATATATCTACAAACGATTTCATTTCAACCTTAATTTGCTATTGTCTTTTATATTTGTTAGTGCTGTGGTTCCTAATCATTAGGAATTCATCGCTCGAGTTTGTTTCAGAATAAACCATCGAATTGAACATTATTTCATGCATAGTAAACATAGTAAAGAATGAATGAATAAGTTAGCTCTTTATTTAAAGCAAGGTTAGGCCAAGCTGGCCTTTCTTTCACCTAAACTCAGTTGTCAATACATAAGTAATTTAATATTTAGAATGAGAAGATATAATACAATAAAAAACAAAATGGTTGGGTATGTGGGGAAATATCTTCTCAATTCAAGGTTAAAGAAGACAAAAACCCGATTGTGCGGGAATAAAAGAAATAAGAAGGGGGCGTAAAAACCTCTAAAACACAGAGTATATAATCTAAAAAAGAAAAGTACTTAAATATAAATGAAATCAATGCAATACATCAAAGTGATACAATGAAAAGCATAATGCTAGTTAATGAAGTTAAATCAACAATCTAAGAACAAAAAAATCCAAATCCTATGCGAATCCTGTATTATTGTCAAAATCAATAACAAAATATATCCTTCCTCTCTTCAGGTGAGTGAAATGAACGTGACACACGTTCATTTCTTCAGCTTAGAGAAATTGAATTTATATCTTAGCCAAGATCGCAGTTTTGTCCTTGTGCCAAATATGTGTATATCCCTTACTTTGTTTACGTTTAGGTGCGAGATTACGTCGCCNATAATAGGAATCAAAAGTATACGATAAGAATAGAAGGGTGTTTTGTCGTTGTTGTCATTTTACTGTGTAATCTGAAAATATTTTGAGTATATTAAACGCATGATTTGAAACAGAAGAGAGTACACAATTTTGTAATTTCCACTCGTTTATTCGCGAAACATACTTTAGCTTACCGATTTCATGCATGATTTGAAATAAATACGACTCCGACTCTATTGCATTGCTCAATGCAATCTTCCGCGGAAATCTCGGGGAATATTAATGTATAGTTGGTTGGTAAGGCTTCTTTAAGAACCCTTTAGGAAAAGAGCTCACGTTGCTCTATTATACCGAAGAACATTCATTTCTGACGCCATTGCGTTGCAGCACGATTTCCTTCGAAGATTGCATTTTGGCTTTCGACTCGTTTCTTTAAGTGACGGTTTCATTGCGTTGTAAGACAACGTGCCTTCGTAAATAACACGCTGTGGTTAAAGAATTCCTTCGTTACCACAGACTCCGAAATAGAGGATAAAACCGCGTAACCATACTCCCGAATGGTAGTTCACCTCCCCCGTCATATTTTTGTGTTTATACTGGTAGTGAGAATTGAATTAAGAGTTTTTAGCGTATAAAATTGTTAGAACTTGCCATGTAAGAGGAGGAGATATGGATGTACAAACGTTGGATTTTATTGGGAAAATAAATAGAAAAGTGGATGGCTCAAATGGGAAGATGGGGTTGATTGGTGGAGATAGCGCTGGAAAGGAGTTCGCGGTGAATGCAGGAGAAGGAAAAGCAAAAGCAAGGGGTTTTAATGACACGAGGGAAGGAGTCGAATATTATTGCAAAGAAAAATTCATTATTTATGGGATTTTATGACCTATCAGCCAATAGCGTAGGTTTTGCTAACATGTGCAAAAATTCAAGATGCGGAGAAGGTTTCTCAGTAGTATTTAGTTATTAGAGGCATTTAATAACCTTGTCGAAGTTTAATGATTTCCTGGAACCACATTAAATATATGATGATAAATCTACGAATTAAATCTGTAAGCATAATGCCAAATTGGTGTTAGCTGTATTTTTTTATGAGATCACTATTTTTGACAATTTAGACTTACTTGCTTTTACAGCCTCGCCGAAGCTAATATGTAAATTCAAAAGAAAGAACACTTCGTATTTTCCTTAGGAGATTTTTATTGACTAGTTTCTTCTGTTGAAGATATCAATTCGTTGACGGAGCAGGTCATTAAAAAAATGCTGCGGAAGTTTTCCTTCTTTTAAGATGTATGTGAAATTCTCCAAAATCACGCTCAATTATATTAATTTAATTTAAATACGAATATGTATATCTTTCTCTAAATCTTTGCCGTCGGATATTTTGATTACTCTCATGTTATGAAATATCGGCACCCGAAGAAAAGAATCAGACCTTTGGTTCAAACAAATTCCTTTTCAATTTCAACCGAAGAGATTCACAATAAGTTGTCCGCTTGACAGTAAAACGCGGAAGCGAGCAACTGCATGATAATCCGTGCAGAATTCGCGTTCTCTCTTCGAACGATTTTTATTTACGTCCGCATCTAACCTCATGGCCTCGTTTTTTTTCATTTCTTAAAAAACCCGCCTTTCCCTCTCCTTCGCTACTTAACTCTCAACATTTGGGCCGCCATTTGGTTAATTGGGCCTTCGGAAACTGACGAGAGGTGTTCTCCGCCGTTGACGGCAGTCCCGTCCAATAAAAAAGGTGTCTGGTTGGTCGGCCATAGGAGTGAATGTGATCGGCCGAGTACGCGGACGCTATTAAGCATTCAGGAGAGGTCTTTAGCTGTCTTTTCTGTTACCTCTCAAGCTCTTTTCACGTCAGTTTTTTGCCGCTTTGCGAAACGTCTTGGCAAAGGTTATTACTGAAATCGGATTGAAGAGGTGGGAAAATTATTGCGTAACATTTCTCGCTCGTTTGCGAAGTATCGAGCGTGGTTGTAGTATTTTTTGCAATCCTCTCTATAAAAGAGGTTTTTATGTTAGTCGGTTTTTGGTATGATAAGTAGCTATTTTAATCGTAGGTATTAGTATTGTTAAAAGTGCGTCGGCAACTGACGTCATTTCGCACGTATAGACTCTCACCGGGACTCGAACCCGGGACAGCTTTCTCCATAGGCGAGCGCGCTATCGACTTGGCTATTTGGGAGCCCTTTTAATTGATAATTCAATTTTAATTCAGATGTACGTTTTGGGTTTTTAATGTTTTCAGCGGTAGCTTAAGTCTCTGATGACTGAAATCAACAAGAACGGGTTAAGAATCCATTTAATACCTGGAATAGCCATTAAAATCCCTATTATTGCAAATTTACTAAAGGATTAATAATTGCTGAAGGTTGTGACAAGTAAAAATTAAGCAGAAAGGCCCGTCGGTGCCGATGACTAAGTACTCGTAGTTAGCTTCGGTACTGAAAAGCTCTGAAGAATAATTTCATTTTTCTATTGGCATAATTCAGGAAAATTAAAAATCTGATTGGAAATTATTTTTTATTAAGATATGTTTACAAAATGTTATTACATTGTTTAAAATGTTATTTAACTTACAGGTAGTGGTGCATATAGAACATAATCGACTGCTGATCGTAAAGTTAATCAGCAACATGCAAAACTAAAAACCATAAAAAATCTATTTTTGCTATTTATAAATAGATTACACATTTATTCCCAGCTACTGTTGCATATTTAGCGTATCAAAATTTTATACTATCGTCGGGATTACTGTTTCGAATAAAGAAATTACTTCAAAGTCGAATTCCTTCAATTTCGAAATCGCTCTCATCTGAAGACTTATGGTAGTTATAGAAGTGACCTATTTTCGGTCATAAATTAAAAATAAATACTAATTCTATTTGGCGATAGAAAACTTAGGATTGGTTTTCAATCTGCTTAGAACTTACACGTGGGTGTAGACTCGCTAATTCGGAAAAGTGTGCCTCTGAGTAGAAGCTGAAATATCTCATGCTTCGACAGCATCCAGTGTTTAGTTACGCTGTTATTCTTGCTCCAAACTGGAATTCGGCATTCCCTCTCGTGTGCTCCGTATTGGAAAGAGAAAGAATTCCGGTATAAAATTCGGAAATTCCGTTGTGTGTACGCCGCTGAGGGATTTGGATTACATAAAAACTGATTACGTCAATTGCTTTATGTTATGTTTAGCAAGGTTCGGAGAATTCGCTAGTTAATTTAATGGCCGTTAAATTCTGGAAATAGATTCTATTTTAGCCTGTCTAAGCGTCGTGTATGCTTTCTACGTGAGTCCATGACGCTTGCTCTTTGGAAAAGACGTAGAAATTTTATTAAGACGTCAGCCTTTTGAACGTTTTTTTCCCTTTGTATTTGTTACGAGACGAACGAACTAATAATGTACAATTAAAAGCCCAACTTTTTCGTTTTTTTTTATTGTGTGATTTTTTGGTAGCCGGAATATCCTCTTCATAATCGTCGCAAGTTACCCATTGTACTCTTCCGGTATCTGACGAAAACGATGGATGAAACAGTGGGCAATAAAAATAACGATACCTACTGTTAGAGCTAAAATATAACCAACCAAGATTTTTTATGTATCCTGGAACAGAATTTAAACTTAGAAATTTCCGGCTCCGTTAATTTAAGCTATAGCCTCATGATTCGATACATTTATAAAGAAAGATACATTAGTTCTAACTTAAGGATAATTGCTTTGGTATCGACATATAGAGATTATTCAATTCCATTCCGTTTTCGCGCGTCGTTACATTCTGTTGGAGAAAGTGCGGAAAAGAGCGGAAAAGTTTCTGTCTTTAATTTTCTCGTAAAAATTGACATTTCTCGTAAAATGCTGATTTTGCTTTGTCCCTTCTGACTCTCGACTATCGAAATTATTTGGAAAAATGACTTGTTCAGTACGAGTCGAGCTCTAAGTATAGATTTAAGGTTTTTATTTAACTTTGTGTACGCTATTCTTGGTAGCATCGTTTCTTCTTTTATATTGCTTCATTGAAGCTTCATTAACCGTCGACAGAGGAAATGAGTGGACCAAATATTGAGAGGAGAAGGATTGCTATTTATTGAAGAATGTTATTGAGGAAATAATACAAGGTAAAAAGCAGGGAAAAAGACAGAGACAAAAGTTGTTAGATGACATAAAGGGTGGAGTAAGGTACCAGGAGGCGAAGGAAATGGCGATGAGTGGAGAATATTAGGGCACATGAACCTAGCGAAAGGTAGAAAACATGAAAGTATTGCTTCATTCGGTGGAGTAGAAAGGGAAAATTATTTGCATATTGTATGACACCGTTTCACTTCTCAGTTCATCCCCCACGCATTTTAGATGTACTTTTAACGTAATTTATTTTAACACACACGCAAGAAATATCTTTTTATAAAACGAAAAACTCAATGTTAGGGGGGCTTGGAGAAGAAGTTAATGGCGAAAATTAATTCACCACAATTTGATCTGTGTTTGTTTCTTTTTCATATTGATCTCGAAAGCGATTATCAGCACGAATATCTTGTATCATTTTTCCAACGATCTCTATTTCATCTTGATCTAATCATTATCGAACGGTGCGAATTATAGCTGTAATATTGATGAAAGGTTCTTGCTTTCTCCATCATATTCTCCTCCAAACAGCTGTTTACTCAGGTGCCTCCGACACCATCATGGACAAGATTAGTTCATCTCCTTAGCGATGAAGTCATTCTCCGTAACTTGCTTAGCCGTAATGCAGTCACTGCACATGTGGCTGGAGGGAAATAAAAAGCTGCGCTTTTTCTCTCTGTTGCGTAATTTGTCGCCGATTTCGAAAAATTTTAAATAAATATTTGTGTATCAAAATGAAATGTCATTTAAAATCCACTCAAACAATTTAGCGGAATTTAAACTTGCAATTCATTTATTTCTGAATAACGTGTCTGAGAAAAATCAAGACTACACGACCATTAGTTAAAACGTATTTTGAGATTTCTTGTAAAAATTTTAAAGAATGTTTAATGAGTTAATTTTCAATATATTTTAATTATTTCGTAAAATTCGATCTATGTTAAATATCTTTTATTGTCACGGAATTGTTTCCCTAAAATCTACATTGATACTTTAAGGTAACCCTAAAAGATTTTATTATTGTATTTTAAACCATGCAATTTCCTCTCAAAAGCACCTATTGTCATCTTTATACACGCTATGTATCGCTGAATTTAATACTCGCCTGCCACATACTTAAACTTATGAATTTTTTATAACTCTTCGCTCAGCATTGCGCGTTAAACCTTTTTGTCGATCTTAGGAATCTTTGTGGTAGTATTTAATTACGTGTTTGGCTATTAGAGATGGAGGGAACAGAGAGGTTTTCCACTTCTCTTGCCCCTTCCCACATTAAAAGGCACGATCCGTATTCGCGACCCTTTATTTATACAGCACGCCCTCTCTCTAGAAAAAGATATGGGATACTAATTTTCATTCTGTTTGTTTTTTGTTTATTTTCGTCTTATACGTATTTTTTCCTTCCGAGGCTATATTTGGAGGCGACGCTCTTCGTTTGGAAGATGGCGATCCGCGGAATAGGGCGCGGTCCATTTTCTAGTTTTCGCTGCCGCGATCTACTCTTCGCCGGAGTCTCTTCTTCTGGCGGAACAATCGTTTACACTCATTCCTCAAACATTTGAGGACGAGTTAGGGGATGTACTGATTAATTCGCGGAACTATTACTAGTAAATTAGAGACAAAAATTGTCGTTCGAAACCTTTCGCGGCCCTCATCAACGGTCTGACTATCAACTACCACCCACGTAAATTTTCACGTGATTATGACAACTCGTTGACAAACTAGTCTATAAAAATTTTCTGTGTAAGTTATGTAGTATTCTTTCTTTTAAGATGTTTATAAAATTCCGCGAAGCCGCGGCTGACCGTCGAGTCTAACTAGTCAAGTCTGGATATAAAGGTATTTTTTACCCCTTATGATTTAGGGAAACTGAATTTTCAATCAATCCTTGGCAATATCAAGCGAAGTAGGAAGTTGTGGTTCCGTTGATGGGTTCTTCTAATTTCACCATTACCATTTGCTTAATGCGATATTTCATTGCTACTGGAAAGATACTATCAGACTTATCTGCAAATAGGTCTATCGGTTTTGTGCCAAAGGATTTGGCGAGATTGTTATTGGCAAGTATTCGCCTAGTAGAGCAGCGCAGGTATTAGCTTTATATCTTGTCATTCCTTTCAAGCTTGCCAAATTATCCTGTTGTGTCCTAGCGGATGATTCCTTTCAACAGATGTGTGGGAAAATCGCCTAATTGTTATTCGGGGCTGTATTCTGTGTTCTTGTTACCACCAGAATGACTCTGATCTTTGCTAACTTTTTGGATATAGAATCTATCAAGTAATGAGTCTTGTATGCATTCGAACATTTACTGCAACAGGACATGTCTTTCTTGGGAAGTCAACGTTAGAATTTTAGGATATTGAGTACTGAATTAAATACCCCTCCTATATAGCTAAATATAAGTATTATTTTTTGACAAAATCTGTCCTATATTGCTTCTCATTAAGCTATAGATTCAATGGTCAATGGAATTTAATTCCTTTTTGGATGTATTCCATAATTCTTTCACCCAATGAGAAAAGAAGTTAAAAATTCGAAAATTAAATCCAAAAGTATATTGCCGTTTTAATATGTGAATAAGATAAGCTAAATTAACGTTTAATTCTCAGTTTTCTTAATTCTGCCTTCTGAATTCTAATGTACCTCTTTTTCGATATATTTTACTTTCGATCCCTTTTATTGCAGCCAAATGTTTGCTTCAATGCGACGGTGACTCGGTCCTTTCAACTTTCACATCACGCCTTTGCTTCGAATCTTACGTCAGAACATAAATTTCAGGATACCGCGAACGCTTTATGGATATTACGAAGCAAATCATTGAATAAATTATTCGAACGCCGAGGCCGCAAGGACCTGCATCGTTAGAAATTACACCAGCGAATTTTCATTCGAATGGACCCGATTGCAGACTGAAAGTCGTGTCACCATCGAGGGACGGATTGGAATCCATCCAAAAACCTCATTTATTCATCTTATGGTCCATCGACACCATTTAAACCAGCTAGTCCTTTCCCATAAGACAGATTTCATCAAAATGATGTAAATAAGATACATAAGGTGACCCCTCTCATTTTCCTCAATTTGGCCTCAACCTGATTTAAATGAAAATTTCGAAGAATTAAAATTTTATATTTATCCAATAATTTTGTTCCAAATTATAAAGAACAAAGTTGCACGAGGCGGTGTTTAATTAATACTGCGTGAAAACATGTATAAAACCCGACGTTAGTCCTTGCCTCATCATTAGGTGCTTTCTCGTGCCTCATTTCAGTGGTAGTGTTTCGTAGCTGGCCACTGGACTCCCTTGGAATATTTCTACACTCCTAGATGCGAAATAGATGGAGGAAGTTCTGCTCTGGTTGTATGTTGCTTTTCTTAATACCGCCCGTTTTTTTTGCGTTATTTAGTAAGGAAACTATTTTTGAAATACATAAACTTTAATTTGGAAAATTCTGTTTTTCTGTGATGAGTTGAACAGGTGATATTACTGCAATAGTTTTCTCACATCCTGCGCTACTCAACTTTCTGAACAACGAAGATTCGCATCTATAAACGACTACATAATTCTATTCGTAAATAAATTAAGATGTATTTATTTATCGAAATCGTGTTACTTAATTTTTGGGAATTCAAGTATAAAATGCTAGACAAGGTAAAATGTAATTCTTATTTAATAAAATTAGTAAATGGAGTAGTGCTATTTCTTTCGCATGTCCTTATGCTATTGTTTTGCAAAAATATGGTTGAGATTTTTCTTATTTGCTTCAGTCCGCCATCGCGGTAATTATGGATTGGAATATCTGTCACAGTCCCGCTAATTCGAACATCATTAAACCGAAATTTCGGTTAATTCGAACAGAATTTTCGGAAAACATTAAAAATTTAAAATTTTGCTTTGGCAATTTATGGGATAAGTGGAACAAAATCAAACAACAGACATAGAAAAACCACCCTTTAATCAACCTTTACAGCAATATGGTACAAAACTTCGGCAGTTAGGATAATTTACTCTCTACCGTAATAAATACAAATTTATAGGCTATGTTACAAAACTAAAAATTATTGTTATAAAATACTGTACAAAGTACATAAATGTATATAATGTAGTATTAATACACGAAATTAAATAATCTAATAATGGATTTTTACTGTAGTAGTGCGATATTTTCGGATAATCCGAAAATTTCGCAATCCCAACTGTGCCCGGTCCCAATCAGTCCGGATTAGTGGGACTCTATTGTACATTGACATATGTCTTTTGACGATCACAGCATTGGATATTTACATATTTAATTGAATTAAATTGCTTCCAAGCGGGAGCACACCTCAAGAAAAGCATGAATCTTATCCCAAAGTGAAGTGGTATAATTCGTTACTGTTGCAATCTGCCCTTGTTTTCCCCCTGTGAATCAAATCCCGCGCGAATCCGCATTTCGGAACGTATTCTCGCGGGATTAGCAGCATTCTTCCCTTCGCCGTAATTTACGGTTGTTTTCGCGGAATTCAAAACCCAAAGCATCGCGATTATCTCGATTATTTTCTCGCCTCAAAAATCCGCCTTTGCTGCACGTGGTGTCGGAATAAATGAGAGAAATGGCGACGTGAGCGCACCTCTATAAATCTCCCTCCCTCAGCGGACGGAACCTAATCCATCCGGCATCCACCCCAATTTGTCTCCTTCCCTTCTTTCTCCTATTCATCCACCCAATTTGCTGCCCCTTGCCTCTCTCCCTCTTTTGATCTTCACCGACTTATATTTTCGCTTTCCAATCGACACCTTCTGCTGTCTCATCATTCTTCGGCCTGGCCCTCTAACTAGAACCCTCTCGTTGTCCTTTTTTCCTTTCTCAAGGCAAAAACTGTTTGCCAGTTTCAAGGGTAAAGTGATGGTTGTTTTGTTTTTTTCGTTTAACTTCAGAGTGTATCTATATGTCTTTCATTTAGCAACTTTTAATCGTTTCATTATCCACAGCAACACGTTAATCTATTTTTGTCTAAATATTGTTAGCAGTTTTTGACTCATACTTTTGGTTGGCGTTTTTTAAATTATTTTCGAAGGAAAACCTGAACTTTTAAATATCAGTTTATTTGAGATTTTTGCGGAATTTACAGGTATTTTTAGAATTATTCGTGATAATAATTTTAGTTATTAAATCCAATAAAAGTAATTGATGAAAAAATAATCACAAACTTCTGTATTTGGGCGAGAAAGAGACTAAAAGTCTTTCCTATAGTTAATAATTTGAAAATATAGGATGAGAGAAAAAATAGGAGGAAAATATGGATTTAATAAACCTAAGAAATTCTTAGGATAAAATTATCCATTGCAGGAAAAGACCTACCTGGAAGTGGAGTGCGAAAAACCTGCGCAAACCTTCTGATAGTAGTAGCTAAAGATGCGGAAAACATTACAAGAAAAATTAACATAATAAACACACCTAATAAATACACAGTCAATAAGAACATTAGCAATTGTACATAACTATACATCAGTAGATTTCATTAACAGATAAACATTTTGTGTCGTAAAATTTTAACGCTAAAGGGACCAGCTTACTAAAAGGAAATTAAAAGAAAGTTTAATGAAACAGTAGTTGAAATATTGTAGTTGCAGGTTGTCAAAGGCATTCATCTGTCTATGATCTTATGACATGTTTTTCGTCTTCTACCTGAAACGAGCTGCGCCCACAAGTTTATCATGTTCTGTTATGCGAATCAAGCCTCGATTTGTAGTTGGAAGAAGTTGTTTGTGTATTAATAATTGAATTGGATTCTGTATATGCTTCTGTTTCTGTAATTAAGCTCATTTTCCTCGGTGGATTTCAATTGTGAATTATGTTTCGGATATTTTGATTTGAACCTCTTCAGAGAAATGCAATGTTTCGATTACAATGGCGAATTTCTTGGAGCTCAATTCTTAGATGCAAATTTCAATTTGGTTCTTGACTATGGATTAGGCTACCGATATAAAGCCTTTTATTCTCTTTACCTCTTCGTCATTTTTCTTTTTCGTCTCCTTTCAAAGTATACGTATCTTCCTTGGTGCCCTGTCTTCTATCTCCGTCCCATACTGAAATCCTTTGAAAGTATGGCACCTCTTTCCCTTCGTGATGTCGTCCCGGACCATCCCAACAGTGCCTTCGGATGGATTTATGTTCCGATGAAAAGGAGAGGGGGTCGAGGGATGCATGTAGGTTATGCCGTTGGAATGCACAGGATAAAGGGAATAAGAGAGCTGTTTTAATAATAGCGTGGCGACGTGCTTCCAGAGGTCGTTTTTTTCAGCCGTGCCCTCTGCTACGTCAAGGTCGGGGAAAGGTTAGATGAAATTCTTTGGAAGGGAAGAGAGAGTATTTCGGTTGTTCAACATTTATCCAGTGTAACAGGCTCTTTAATATTTAAGTTCTTCGACATTGAACTCGTATTTTTTCCCAGTCTATCTGGAGAAGTGTATTTGCTAAGTTTGAATCTGCACAATCATCCATCGGCACTTGTTTGCATTTTAACGAGACATTTTCGGGGTCGTTTTCGATTAGTATATCTTAATTTTAATGAAATTACCTGAATTATCATTGAATAGTTTATTCTCTTATTCTCACAATCTTAGAATTATAGAGGAACTTTTATAGGAGTTATAGGAATAACTTTTAATTGAATTATGTCCGTAAAGTGTCATTTTTTTAATGTAAATTTATAGTAAGGCTAATGGGTATTACGTAGCCATAGAATGTTATCCTCACATGTATATTATTTATATTCGTTGCTTAGATCACTTTTACTGGTACTCATTCCCACTTTACTGGCATCTTCATTGATGCACGAACGCAAAATAATATATTCCTTTATATATGTAATTCATGGATCTTTATTTTCTCGCTAATTTTTATTGCGTAAACTTTTTCATCTCTTTTAGCCCAGATAATATCTTTTGATAAGTATTTGTCTTCGTGGTTTGCTATCAGGAAGGCAGTTTAGTTTCTCAGTTTTCTTCTTCGTATCCCTGCGCTTTCAAAAATATTCCATCTTATAGTTTCAGATCATTCTTTAGAATTCGCTTTTTCTTATTCATTCACTTAGAATATCAGGTTCATAACATTCAGGTTAACTCCAATTTAAAAAATTGATTCGCAATAAATCATCTGGAGCAGTTTAATTCGCTTAATTTGAGATTAAGAATAGGCGGTGCTTTATCAGTGGGCTGAGTCGTCCCATTTAGGAAACATCATTGTAATCTTTTTCCTTGAGAATATTCTCATTGATTTATCCTCGTCTTAAGAAGGAAGCCTCCCCATTTCTATGGCGTCGCCATGGGATCTCTTCATCGCCCTGAGGACCACCTATATGGTGGTGGGAGGACGAACGGACCCTTAGCGCTAAGCCCTTGCGAGTCCGTCATTCGGACCACCCACTCGAAGGCATCGCTCATCCCGAACCAGGAAGAGAAGGACGCCAGTGGATATTAGAGTCGATTATCTGATGACCGTTAATCCCGTTTAATCCTCGGAAAGAAACGTCAGCGAAGCCTTAGAATGTATAATTGATCGCCATTCAGACCTTAATTTGCATATCTCAACGCCCATTTCTCCTCCTAAATGTCTTCCCTTGTCTCGGAGAAAATAAAATTAAATAGGATAGCATTAGTCTCGTAGTTTATGTGTGTTATAGGTCACAAATGATTTCCTTTTCTTTCTACAAGCAATTATGAATTCGATTAGCGCGAATCGTGGACAAATTGTACAAATCTTGCTTACATAAACAATATGTCCAATAATATATTTTACTTTTAGTGTAAACTACTAAGTTTTTGTTCCTACTTCTTTAGCATTGCTCCCTTAGACAAAGTAGAGCTTAGAGATTCAAGAGAATGAGATTGATCTTTGAGAAAATCAAGTCTAATACATAAGAATATTATTATACATAAAGAATTAATTAATTTAAACTAATATACTAAATAAATGTAATATATTAGATTTATATTGATGTATAATTAAAAAGGGCTAATATTTCATTAATAAAAGGTTATTCTTTGCCTCTGCTGTTATTTTTGTAGGGGTTGAACCACCGAAAGCTCTTCTAACCTTAAGCTATTGCCAAAAATTATTCTCCAATGTCACAACCTTCATCCTAATGACATATCGACGAGTGATTTTTTTGCTGCAATCATCGTCGAAGCATATTTTTGTTAAAAGTTCCTCTCACTCTAAGAATGGAACGAAAAGTAAGTGTGTAGGTGTATGGTCTTCTTAAACACTATTTGTTATTTTCTTCTATTTTCATTGGAAACAAACGCATATATCCTCAAGGAAAACTGGAAGTTGTTAAAGTAGCAGTATGTTTGTCATCACGTTATATCATTCCCAGGATATGTTCTGAATGTCACGGAGTCGAATCCTTCGCGTTTATTCGTTAACTTTATTTCCCTCTCATGCGCTTTCCAGATGTGGATGTTTAGAAGCATCGTCTTCTTCGACTGGCTGTCTTTCGCTCTGACATATGGACTCGAATCCATGACGCCGATGAAGTCATTGCAAATTCTCCAGACCACATTACACTTTCGAAAGAAAGGTAGAGTGCTATTTAGTGCCGAACCAACAGTAACCAGTTATCCTGTACTAAAAAATAGAGGATATTTAACTAAGGGCAGCAAAAATGATCACATTCAAATTAAATTAAATTTATAAAGAATATTTATATGTTCTCTCAGACACAGATTGGGAAGCATAAAAAGAAAGAAGATTATAAGTTAGGATACGATTGCTTGTTAAATTCAGAGAAAGTAGATTTGTGGAAAACGTATTATGCTATCCCCTTGTTACTTCGGCCTATCTAAGAATGAGCATAGAATAAGAGAAATAGATGCGTGGACGAAGTTCGGGACTCATTCTCTGAATACGCGAACGATACGTGGACTCGGACGCTTGGTGTTTACACCCCCTGCCACACGCCGAAATGCTGTTTGGAAGGTATTTATGTAGATGCCATATGCTATATAAAGATAGCTAACTAGTAAGTTGTAAGCGTCAGGAATTACAATGAATTCTATTTAGAAAAAGTTATATAGAATGAAATATTATGATTAAAAACAAAAAGGAGTAAACTTTTAACTTCGTAAAACTTCTATTCTCCTTTAGTTTTTTCTCCCGCATACTTCAGTATAATAAATCTGCTGTAACAGGGTCTCAAACCCATATCTCCAGCTAGCCGGGCGGTTGCTCTAGTGAAGAAAGTTTTAAGGGGATGGTGTTGCACGCTAAAGGTGAATTATATACGTATACTTATGATGTTTAGATAATATATTAAACGTCTGGTGTTTACGAAAAAGCATATATCTTCGGTAATTTTTTATTCTGGAGTTATGCATGAGTTAAAGAAAAGTATGAGTGTTAAATATTGTTGGAGTGAAGAAATTAAAGGCAGGATATGAGGAGCTCCATCAAGACAGGAGCTGTGACGGCCATCTAGAGTAGTTTGGATCCCTTTGTCTCTTAGAATCTAAAACGGTTTCCTTCCCTGCAAGATACTTTCTTGAAATCTTTATCGCCCGAATGAAAATTTTATTCCTAATGCAGGAATTGGTAGTTTGTCGAGTGTTCCTTAATTTTGATCGATGGCTTACATTTTTAGCCGTCTTCAAGGTTTATCACGGTTTTTGCTGTTTGTTTTTATAAGCGCTCGTTTCTATTTCGGAATCAGCGCTAACGAGAATTTTGCAGGTGATATTTAAAAAAAATTAAGTCGCCTTAATGTCTCAAACAGTTTGATTTTTCGGCTCAATTTTCCCGAGGCTGCAGTCACATGTTAGAGCACAAGAAATAAACAGACGGAGATTTTGGGGTCAGTAGTTCTGCTTTGAAGGGCCTGCGCGCCTTTTTTCGGGCTCCGTAGGTTTTCATATTTTGCTTCAAAGCCGCTCTGTTTCTATCCCATGTTTTTAAAGAGTGGGACGATAAATCTTTGACTACATAATGCAGACTTCGTTGGCTGCAGTGTTGCGAACGAATTTCTATCTCCATCTGAATATCCTTCAGAAGAGAAAGTTGTAAAATAATGATTAAACTTTAGAATGGAATAATTTCCGATTTCAGTACGTTTTTTGAACTTTCCATTTTTTCATTTGGAAATTATTTAAGTAAATTATGCGTAAGATTATATTTGACTAACATATATATTTGTGTGAGATTTCGAATAATTAGGAACTGCAGGAATACCTGGCCTTTTTCACTTGAGAACCCTCGGAATCAGCCGATGATTGTTTGATTTTCATAGTATTAGATGAAGAAATGAAAGAGAAAAAGTCTGCCGTAGACACGAATCGAACTCGGGTCTCCCACTTTCCGGGCAGATGCTCTGACCTCTAAGCTACCACGACAGAACGATCTATCCTTCAATATGGGACTATGATAGGCCTCGGTATACTGCGGAGGATCCATCAAAGATGGCACCACCCCTTCGCAAACGCGGTCGTTCTTTCGTTGTATCTTAGAGGACGGAGCACCCGCACGGAAAGTGGGAGACCTGGGTTCGATTCCCGGTTGCAGCAGACATTTTCTCTTGCATTTCTTCATCTGAAATCAAGCATTTGAACCATACGTTTATCGCTTATCTTCATTGTATTAGGTTACTCGTACTTTGGTTTAACTGGTCTTTTGAAATTTTTAAAGACATCGGTTTGAAGGATTTAACTTAGCCGAGTTTAAAATTATGGATGACATTTTTTGCGTTCCAATCCTCCTGTTGATAATTATATGGTGTGACCTTGCTAAACTTTGAAGGGTTGCCATAATGCAGTAAGAAAAGGGAATAGCTTTTTATGTCCACAGAAATATATATTGAAGAGGGAGCACAAAGAGTTTCTTTTCTTGTTGAATAGAATAATAGTTTTTCCTGCCTTTCTTAACTTCGGGTGAACATTGTCTTTACTCGGGTGGTACTGAACTCAGATTCCTTAAAAATGCTGTCATTTACGGCTCTCTTGGTGACCTTATATTTATAAAAGCGGTCAAAAAATGGCTCCTGAATTATAAGGATATTGAATTTTTGTTAAAGAAGATTGTGTGAAAGTTTAGCGTGCTATATATTATAAGTATTATATTTTTGTTTTTAATGTAGTGACNATTTGCAATGGAGCCATCGACTCATTATATATCTATCTATCTTAATCGGTAACCCCGAAACTGATATTTATTATCAATAGGGGTACCTATATTCCTTTGAATACCTATTATGTTTTTATGTTATATCATGTATGTTTGTATACTTTGTAATGCAAAGGAATAAATACCATTATTATTATTATACTAGGAAGTCATTGATGCGTTGGCTCAAAGTTCCGAAAGGGCCATATCGAGTTAAGTTATACTTTATGAGAAAGGTGCAGAAGAGAAGGTGTTTTAGAGTCGCAGCAGACGTGGAAAGATGCCGGTGCTTTTGTTCTTCATGAGGAAGGACGTGCGGAAAGAGTTTGGCATCTGGAGAAAAGGAAGTGGGGAAAATTAGTGAAAGCAAAAACAAATAGGAGTAGGAAAACACGTCACATTGGTTTATTTTTGTGTAATATATCCATATCTATGCGAAAGAGAGTAGTTTTCTTTATTAGAGATTCGTCGACGTCGGACATCTTAAGATAAATAGTGATATTTAGAAAGCCTTTAGAACTACCACACAACTCAATGTTTTTTTCCATCTCTGGACATTTTTATTTCATACCGAAATCCGTGGCACTCGAAACTATATATATACATTCTTGTTTCCATTTGATTCGCTTCTGTAGATAAAATATATGCACTTATCGTTTACTTTATGATGTTCTTCCAGGTTTACTGTTATTTTCACATCTAGGTAGTGAGTGCATCGCCGTCGTTGAGCTTCAGTTTTCTTGTCGACTGTGCTTGGATACATCTAAATATGTACCCTGCAAGCCGTCTTTCGTCGTGTGGCAGGTGGTGCATTCAATATGACTGCATCTCTAATCGATTATTTTTGCCTATCGTTCACGGAAAAATGGATTCTTGAAATGACTGGTTCTAGTATCTTTTTCTCTGATTTTATCAGAACATCCTATGTAACTGGGAGGACGCATAATATCGACTACATCTTCTACGAAAGTGCATACCTTTATTGAACTCATTAAGTAAATTCAGTCTTTGCTCCAACTCTCTGTCTTTTAGAGACGATTCGCATCGTCCGTCCTGAATCATTTGAGTAACACTCGCTGATTTGCCGTGACAACTTTTTACGAAACATGTCGCCTTTTGGCATTTTAAATTCTCGAATGCAACACCTGTCGGCGGGGTCCAATCCACTACACGCATACTGGTGGGTCCTAACTAACGCAAAGTTAAATCACGCAGGGACTTTTTCTTCGCTCCTACCGGCTGTTCTCTTGACAAATTCGAGTTTCATAAGTGCTCGTCCACACACACATCATGTGTACATTACCCTATGTTGAGTTATTCGTGAAGATTCATACTCCAAGGAGTATTGTATAGTAGGTATGTGTACAAAGACTTTTGATTGCAATCAATCAAGGAATAATTTATTTCAACTGTAAAAGAGAATTGCGAAAACATGGACTATGTCTATCACCTTATCCACTGATGCAATGAGTATCAGTGGATAAGGTGAAGTAATTTGACCTTTTCTACTTTATAAATCGCTTGTGATGTGTTTTAGTATATACTTTGAAAGGAAATGGGGGTGCACAGGAAATTGTGAATTGGGATTGGATGTTTGTTGTTGAGAATCTGATAATATTTCACGTGGGAGGTATCCGACGCCACCCTGTTTGTGGAGGTACGCGTAGAGATAGAGCACTAGACTATTTCTACGCCACAAATAGCGTGGGTGGATCTCGGATTTATCGAATCGTTGCACTGAAATTGGGGCGTGTCTGTTCCTGTACGGGTGATGTAGTCCGCCCCGGGGAATGCCTGGAATTGGAATTGGTAGCAGACGCGTTTTGGTGGGGAACCCAACGTGCGTTTTTTTTTTTATCGCTCCCCTGGCCTTGCATGCACTCTTTGGGATCTTTAAAAAGCTTTCGTCCTTCAACTATTCGTAATTTTTCGCTTTTATGTGTTGCCGACGTACCCCAATGGCGCTCTTTGCTATTTTATATGTTGTGGAAACGAGGCGAGGTTTCCGTGATGTGTTCGCTGAAACAAGTCCGCTCTGTGTGCCTCATGTTTATATATCTGGATAAAATGAAGCGGAAAAATCAGCTGAAAAATGTTCGGCCTTTGGATATCGAATGGAATTAAATGGAACTACGGAAGCAACGTCTGCCACACACCGAATGATGCTTAATTGGCTACAAATATACATGCAAATTAAAGAGCATCTTGAACGTTCCTTAAAGTTTTGCCAGTTACGAATAATGTTTACTATTCTTAAGTATTATTATGTTATCTTTGGATTGAAAATTACAAAAAAACCGGACAGTTGACGGGAAAAGAACAAACTCTCTTGAAAAATTCTGCTTGCCATCAATTTACCTCGCTTTTCCTATTCCCTCGGCAAATTTTCTATCAACGAAAAACTCTTGTTTGTTCTCACTTTTATCGTTTTTATTTCTCAGCGCGGACTGAAGGATTTCGCGTTTCAATTTCTCGGACTGTAAATGAAGCGTCGTTGTATTCAACCGTGGAGAATCCTCGTTTTTAATTCTGCCGTTTGCGCTACTCTTTACTCATACGGAAATGTTTAATGAGAATCCCTTTTGATCTCGAAAGAAAGAAGAAAACTGCGATCCTAACGTGTACGGGGGGCTTAATTAATCGGGGACGTAGTTTTTGAAAGTTTGCCATTGGGAAGTCTTATTCACTTGCTCTGAACTGGATTAACCTCCGGTATCAGTCTCCCTGGTAGGTAACATGTGTTATTACCGCCGAATTCCGTTATGTAAGTTCACAAGGACGTAAATATCACGAAGGCGAAATTGCGAACAGAGTGAAGGTACTGGAATTGAATTTTTGGCCCTGCATCAATTGGATCGCACCGTATCAGCTTCCTTCCGTCGTAAGATTTAATTCGGAGCGCCAATTCATTATCTGGAATCAGGTCGTTTACAATAAATCCCGCTTTTTTCTCCTAAGTTCCGAAATAGAATTTTAGTGAAGTTGATCTAAACTAGGCTCCCGGTTAACCCATATCCGATCCGACCGTCTTTGATGTCGGAATTCCATCTTTATGCTAAAGGGTTCGCATCCTGGATTCCTTATCTCTTTCGCGGCATCTTATTTACGAATTTAGTTCCGGTGTCAACTTTTTCTAATTCCGTGGCGCTATATTTCGCCTACGAGTCTCTCCCATTAAGTTTAGGTTTATTTTTGAAATATTTTAAAATTTTGACATTCAGCTGTCATTAATTTATACATATCTGTATGATTCGATCGGTCGTTTCATTTTATAATCAGTTTAATGACTTTCGTGTTTGTTTAATGTTAATGTTAAAGAACGACAAGGGAATTTTATTGAATGGAGAGAATGCCTTTATAAAACCCGTTGTTTCTTTTCTATTTTTCACCTTTAATATCGCCGTTTACCCCCTATGAAAGTAAATATAATAATAATACCGCTTTAATAGGGCGAGGTTGAAACTAGCAAGTCTCCTTTTTCATATAACCCTTCGTAGTATGAAATTTAAAAGAGATAGCTTGAAAAAACTGCGCAGAAGAAAACTACTTGTGGTTTTTATTAATGGTGAACTCTCGTTACATAATTATTCGGTTATTCCTAGTCATTCATCCTTTGAATTAATTATTGGATTGGACTTTTATTAAATTGTACGTATTTCAAGGTGTTCATTGTCTTTCTGAGACTGGTGTTCTTTCATTTATCTCGAGTAATTAAATCACCCAAAAAGTAATTAAATCGATCTGAAGACAGCAACTTATAGAATACCAATTTAAAGGTCTCAAATCTTCTTCAATTACTTTTTATTAAAGAGGATTGCCCGACGTCCTGTTTTAAAGTTTTCAGAGGTTACAAACCATCATTTCCTCTCTCATCTTTGGGGTGTTTGTTGATCCTGCGCCATATTACTGTTTTTCTTTATCCCTGGTTTAAATTTCAGAGCAAAAATGTTCTCTGAGTTGGGTAATTGATTTTATAGGTGTGTTATTCTCATTGAAATTTCAATCCTTCGTTTACATTTACAATCTCGATTACGCTCTTTATTAAAAAAGTATCATCACTAAAAAGTGGCTCTATCGGTTGCGACATCATTTGGAGTAAATAAACATCGTGTATAAGTGAAAAAAAAACTTTTGTTTTGCATAACTTTACTTTTTTATATTACCCTTCATTCATTACTCTGAGAAAATTCGACCGAAAATTTCTCTGACAAATTCCTAAAGTTGATCTTTTAAATATTTACAGTCTAATCCTTGCAATTCAGTTTCGAGGTTTGAGGTGTCGATATAATATGATTAGAAGACTTATATGGACGACTCTGTTCACGGATACATTCCTTTTTATTATTTGTTTCTAGTTGTTTTCCTTTGCTACTATTTGACGGAGAAACGCAATTAACCTTTGTTTAAATCAACCATATGATGATCCCACTGAAGTTTCAAATTTGGTTTACGTATTGATTCCCCGAAGAACATTTCGAAATGAAAAGTTTTTCTTCGTTCTCCGCTCTCTTTCGACGTCGGCTGAAACTCTTCACATTCATTGGTTTTCAATTGAATTACAAGCGAAGTATTTTTCTTTCCACGTTTAAGTTGGGCGGGTGCCACGCTCGCGATTTTATCAGCCGTGGTGGGGAGAAGGAATTTCACGAAACACTTAACGCATACATATTCTGCTTCATAAGCGAGAAAGCAATAACTCTTCGCCGGTGGTATGGGCGCGCGTGAGATGTACAAGAAGCGGTGTCTTAAGAAGCTTCCGGTGGTCACGAGGAGGACGAAGTCTGCCCCTGCTGTTGACGGCGGTTTGCGTGCGCGTCTCGGATCCCGGGTTCGAATCCCCTCATGAATTTTTAAGCTTCCACTGCAGGTAAAAGGAGGTGCTGATGACACTAACCTTAAACATATCCGTAAAGCATGAAAGAGGGCTGGTTACAGATGACGTGCCACATCACGATGGCATACTCAATGCCTGCTTACAGGCTGTGATTTTTGCCTTTGAGGGGGAGAACGAGTCCAATATATTCTGGATCGGGCATATACTTCCGGATTTATATTCTCAGATCTTTATTACTTAAAATTAATTCTTCTGTCTGTAAGATTTGCTTGTTTGCTAAATGCATCAAAAAGGTGGGTTGGACTGGCATGTGTCAATCTTGCCTAATAGGGCATCATCGATTAGGTTTCATTTGAGAAGAGATTTGAATTCATTCGGTCACGGAATTAGAAAGTTTAGTAGAAAAGATAAGTGGACAAAATTTTAAAGTGTTGTTCATGAGATCCAAGGGTATAAGAATAATTTTAGGCGTTAATATTGTTGAATGAAATGAAAAATCTTTATTTAAGCCCCTGGGTCTCAGGTTTGAGGTCTAGGTTTTAATATCGCACTTTCTTCCGTAGAATTCAGATCGCATGTAAGTCGCTCATATGTTATTTAGCGGGTAATGAACGAAAATATGTTTCGTATAATTTAAGATTCAAGGCTCTCTCTTAGTAACACTGCCTCCGAAATTACCGTGGTCAAGGGGCTTCGGTTAAATCTTACCAAATGAAAACGGCGCTTTGTTTTATTCGTATTTTATTATTATATACATTTTTACTTCTTATTAATTACTTTTACCGGTGTGATTGAGGGAACTACGTTAAACCCGTAGAAGAGATTAATCTGGTAACTTAATGAAATAATATTTCTGCTTCCTATCGGGGAAGGGCGAAAGAAACGTGGTCTTCTTGAGCTACTTGTTCGCTCTCGGTTCTTAAGATTCCCTATAAATAATCTTATTGACGCACTCACTCATATATCCTGACAAACGCTGATCTTAAAAGCTCGTAAAGTTGGTTACCGGAAGGAAATCGGGACCAAAATATGCATAAGTACAAACTCTCTTGAGGTCGCTATCGAAGTCTTAAATTAGTGGTGAATTATTTTTTAAGCAGTCTTATAACACGTCTTGAAAATATCAGTGACTTTTGTTTATAGTAGCCAAGTTTGATTATTTGAAAGTTTGATTTTTTGAAGTAATTGATATTTCGTGAATTAACAAATTTTCTTAGTACATACTTATCAAGATCAAATTGTGAATAACTCTCTTGAAAGTGTGCCAAATTTTCATTTGTATCGCATTCGGATAGTCAGAAAACGACGATTTCAATCTTAATGTTCATTACTCAAATTATGCATGTGAAAGATATGAAGCCTTGTTGTTCCGACTTTATTAATGATGTCCAGAATTATGTGATAGATATCTAAAATACCCATCGAAAACTGTTAATGCATCTCTATAGATAAGGTAGCTGTGAAACTTTCCTTGTAAGCAGTTATCGATTGAAGTGCGTGGAAAATTGTCTTAGAATATCATTCTGGTTTTGTATCGGTCATTATTAAATCTTACGAATTCATGATTTTAATATACTTAGAAAACTTGTAAATGTCACTGTTAAGAATAGACTAAAATTCTGAAATGAACATTACCTCGGATAAACGACACAGAATCAGGAGTGACTTTGTAGTAATAATTAACGTTAAAAAACTCCATTTTAACAAAACTTTTACTAAACCACAAGATTCATACACGCACGACCATGGTTTCGCAGCATGGCTGCATCATCAGGTGATGACCTGATGCTGCGAAACCATGGTCGTGCGTGTATGAATCTTGTGGTTTAGTAAAAGTTTTGTTAAAATGGAGTTTTTTTATTACCTCGGATCATCGTAAAATATTACTATTAAAAGTAAAAGGAAAATGTTACCTCCTTCATCCAATGAGCTATATTTATTGTCTTTTAATTGAGTAACGCTCGATATGGGAAGGCTTCACCTCGTGGAATAAAGAAGGGAACTGTAATTTTTATGTGTTTTTCAATTCATCAAACTAAATTCCTGTTTGAGCTGTTAATTAAGGACTTTACTGGTGGAAAATGCTAACGATATTTTTTGAATTCCTTTTCATGACTGTTTATTCATAGTAATTTTATAGAACTGATTTTCCCTTATATTCATCCACCTTTATTTACGTTACTTTCTTATGCAATATTTAACCTTTTTCAGAATTGGCGACGATCGTTTGAACTTCTTTTTCATCTTATTTTTTGTCATAGACACGTTTTTTGTATCCGCTACGTACAGTCTTCCGCCCAAACTTCGCATAACGGTGACCTACTTGTTCCGCCTCCCTGAGAAAATATTAAACCCCGAGCATAACAAGTCCTGGCACAGGGCGTCAGATTAATAGTGCAGAGGTGTAAAAGAGACAGCGGAGTCACGTGGTTTGCGGTCCTGGAATAGCCATGGGGAACCCGAGTCGCTGTTCTCTTTCCTCCACCGCTTCCCACGCGATTTTCTTCGCCCTTCCTTCCGCGCCATCGATACACCTGAGACAGGATGGGCTACCGTACCTCTGCAAACTTTTTACGCGTTTCCGTTATATCTTTAGGTATTTACAGATTTTTCGGAGTTCCGGGCGATTTGCGGTTATTTCATGACGAAAATCCTGCCAAAGAAGGATTATTTTTGGGTATCAAAGTTACTGATGGTTATTTTCCTCTTTCGGTTCAATTAATTGCGTCGATTACTGCCTTTGACTGCTCGTTGTGAATATTGTCGCCTCCGGATCCGAGCGTACAATTTATGTGCCAAATTATTTGTTCGATTTATGCGGTATATTGTTGGATTATATTAACCGCAACTTCGCAAATCTTGCTGTCACCTATGGAGGTACCGTTTAAATATCCAGTATAATTAATCGCCAACATTTGTGTTTCTGAATCCCTTTATATAGATGAGTTCTTAGGACCCTTTGGTGTATGTGTTACGAGAAGGGTTGCTTATTAACTTCATTTCCTGTTCAGGAATAGTTTATAATTTCCTGTCTGTTAGATGCATTTGTAATTTTACAATCGAGTTAGAGGTTTCGGTGCGTCTTAAGATTATATTCAAAGGAGCTAATCATTCGCGAACCCCATAAATCTTAAGAAGTCCTAGGATTGCGCCCATAGAAATTTTGCTGTGATTTATCTTCGCCCGATAGGCATTCCCCGAGTTTATTTAATCCTTATCAAGATCCTGGAACCAAAAGTAGGCCTTCCTTATTTCACAGTTATTCCAATTGTATTTTGCTTTGAAATCCATTACAACATTTTATTCGCTCCCATTTTCTAATCTATCTAAATATATTCTATATCTATATAAATATCTATCCTAAATATATTCATAAAAATTTCGAATAAATTTTCTCCATAACGATCAGGAATAATAGAATGACTTATAAAATCATCTGGGGTTTGGGCCTCAAATAACAGCTTGCATATTCATTCAAAAGACATTTATCCGCAAAAATAGCAGTTTGTACAAACAGAAGTTCGTTACACTTCTTCTCAATTAATCTCCGATTTTTCCTTATAAATAAGTAAAGCGTGAGAGAAAAATCATGAAATTGGGTGAAGTTCAGAAAATATGGGTTCGAATAATAAGGTTCTTTCAAGGCATCGAGGTTGCGACTCCGCAAGAAAAATAATCGACGCTTGAAGAACTCGCACAAAATGCTGGATCGCTTTAGAGATTGTTTTCATAAGCAGGAGGAATCGAATCGAGGAAATATCCCCGCGAACTCAGTCTGAGTTTCTTACAGAAGATTCATAAAATCAATGGAAAATAGACTGGTGATTGAAGTTACGATGTCCTTTGTGAATGGTTTTCTTCTTTTAGGGGGAGATTCTAGGAATTCACCTCTAAAGGACAAGCGGTGGAAGGGTTGGCTTTTTGAAAAATTTTGGCTAGCTTATGGCACTTTTTTATCTGTCGTCACATCCGATCCGATTCTCATACTTTTTTACGTTTCCTCCGAGAAAGTTACAGGTTTCGCAGAGATCTAAATTTGTTTGGGATAGAACCGTAGCGTTGGTTCGGATCTCTTGTTTTTTCGTTTCGTCAAAAGGGACGAAGAAATAAACCGACTATACAAAAAAGGTCTGCCAAGCTTTTCCATCTGTTTCTTTTTTCGAAAGCTTCTCCTGGATGTTGTACCATTGGAGAAATTTGTCGTCGTTTGTCTGAGTCTTCCGTCATTCCTGTGTGCGATTTTGTTGCACCCAAGTAAAATCGTGCCACAGTAAAGCGCCTACTTTATAGATGAAAAATTATGAATAAATAAAATAATTAAGAAAAGGATTTTTAATTATTTGCCTGGTGCTTTTTGAAGGAAGTCAGTTTTGATTTGATATACATACCATACGTACAGTAATGTATGAAAAGTGAAGAATGTAATTCTCAGTGGAAGTTTCAACCTTAAAATATCAGGAAAAACTCTTATAAACATCTCTTTATAAACATTTGGGTATTCCACAGAAAGTGCTTCTTTATTCTGTTTTGCGGATTTTGAATTATTCTTTATTCCACTTATTGGGTATCCTAGGTGTATTCGTGGAGACAGTTCAGAACCAGTTCGGAACTACAGCGCATGCGCAGGATGATTTTCTTTGCCTCCGCGAAGAATAAAAGCGCGAATTGCGCATACACTGCAGATCGCGTACTGAAACTGAGCATACACCTTGTATTGTTTTGTTTCATGAGATATTTATGGAGTCTTCTTGCTGGTTGTTGCTAACCGGGCAGATTGTGTAGTTAAACCAATGATATCCAAGTATTAGAAAGTACTTTTGCCTTTGCGATTTCTGATAGTTTCTCTTTCATACGCTTCTTTAAGTTCTCTTCGAGATGTTGTCATATTCTGACA
Organism: Ladona fulva; assembly: GCA_000376725.2. Lineage (NCBI taxonomy): Eukaryota > Metazoa > Arthropoda > Insecta > Odonata > Libellulidae > Ladona > Ladona fulva. The sequence continues at coordinate 251,315 of KZ308188.1, read as the reverse complement.
TTCAGAGCAGTCCGTCTACGTTTGCATTTCGCAGAACATGAACGAGGTCTTGGAGCAGTGAAGAGAATTATATCTGTTGTCACTTTATCCCTGAATAGTTGTATCATCGAGGGCTCATGTCCAAGGAAATGAGCGTCATCGTTTCCTTTAAATCTAACAAATGACTCGCTCCGAAAATAGGATATGCAGGTTGACATTTGCAAAAACCTCCGCGTATAAATTTTAAATGCGATACGTGGCAATTAAGAAAACTCGCGGCGTTGCATTGTTTCGCACAAGCTGGGATACAGGACGCTTAAAAATAGGCAAAAATATGTCACCGTGCAATTATAGCTTGCTGATTCTTTGCTCTTGCATTTCAATTTTTTGTTCTTCGTCCGTTGTGTAACGTGTGGCGTTCATAGTTTTAACGGTCTGCTCAAACATCGCCTCAAAGTCAGTAAGACACGCACGACCGTGATAACTCACTTTACGGCTGTATTCCCTCCCTCCCGCATTTCCTTTTTGATGTCTGTTTCACTTTGATTTTCCGTGAAATTCAAGCGTTATTCTCCACCGCAAAATTTGAAAGAATTTTTTAAGCGCGGTACTCAAAATGTCTCATGCAAATATTCCTTGAAATTTCTCTTCTGAGAATCGGACTGAATTTTTGTGTCTTATCGTCATTAAAATGCTCAAAATAGGTGGCGTGTTACACAGTGCTACCCAACCTGCCTGTGCTCTCTCAAGTTCGTGAATCTTTCAGTATTATTTCGTATTATTTCTTGCTCAGTTATCAATTAATTACAATAAAGCTGTATTATGCAAGGTATTGCCGGGACGTGTACTCATCTAGTTATTTACAAATACAAATTCCTCCTAAAGTATACCTCATTTACATTTGTAGTTAAATTAATGGTATTCACACCCCTTCCTTTAGGAGTTTGCTAGTTTGTATCTTTTTCAGTTCATTGTAACCCACGTATTCTTGCCCTTTAGAATCCTTTCGTTTTTAACTTTTTTATAGATCTATTCATACATGGTAACTTGCTAATAATGGATTCCTTTGATTGCTTTTCTTCCTTCTGATTTTAGATGTAGTATACAACGTTACACTAACGTTTGGATGCTTACTTTTATGAAAGATGGGACTTCTTTCTCTCAAATTTACTCGAATTCGGACTTGATGTATTATTTACAAAATTTCTACCAAAGATTCAGATGATTCCGGTTACAGATATTTTCATGTCGAGTTCAGTTCGTGTCTTTTAGGGAACATCTCCCCTACGGACTGAAACGCCAATGTTTTAAAAAGATACTCCCCACCGATCCAAATAATGAATCAGCTTTTTTGACCTTCCCTTTCACATTCGCTGGATCTCCAACACCTCCATTGTGAACGCCTAAACGAGGCGTTAATTCAAAAAGGTTTCCTCAGAGTGCAGAGGGGATGAGGTCTTCGAACTGTGTCCCAAAAAGAAAAACATCCGGAAGAAAAAACGAGGCGATTCGAAGTAGGTTTTCCGACAGTCGATCACAAGAATTCTGGATCTGCAGAGGGCGATGAGGCGAGAGAGGCTTTCAGGGAAAAGGATGGCTTTCCCTCTTGCAAGTGGGATGTGGCCGATGGGCATTTATTTTTAGGGCCGCCTGCGACTCCTTTTCCAGTTGCCTCGGAGGCAAATCCACGTTTTTATTATTATTTTATTCCGGGAAAATCGAAAGTTATCCGAACGGAGTTTACGATGGGTGGTGTCGAGAACGGGCGGACCGAGGTGCCCGTCGACCTCCCGTCGCGTCCACAATGAGAAATGTCGCGTGGGTACAATTCCGTGATTCCCTCCAGGACGTGCTCCTATTCATCAGAGATCCATCAACGTCTGCTATCTTTCTCTTAAGATATATTCCTCGTGCCAGGAGGTCTGGATTCGATTTACGACATCTGCTACGTAATCATTACGGTTTGAAAGATGTCACCAGAAAGGATTTACGGAGCCAGACATTGGTATCATGCGTACCTCTCGACGTTTTGACCGTGATGCTTTTTGCCATTTTCATTCGGACTTAATTTCGGAAAGATTTGGTTCGCTTTATTGGCTGTAAAATGTTTGAGTTGTGAAATAAATTTGGCGGTGGATTTCGTCAGAGATGTCTCAGGTTGCTCCGCTCGAAACATTTTGTCGTAAAATTTGTAAAATTTTAATAGCTCCTATCAGGTGGTCTCTAAGGAGGTAATTGATATGACAGATATTCATTTGGAAAAAGAATCTCTAGAATATATCTCTCGTTATGCTATCACGAATGACCAAATCTGAAGCGTCATAGAAGTTATGCTCTAGTTATGAGGGTTAGATGTCTCTTGCCGCAGTAAACAGGAATTTTATTATGTATTAGCCCCGTGATTCTTCATAAAAATTAATATAAAATATATTAAAATCCGAACTCCTATTTTGAAAATTTCCCTGGTCATTATTTATTCTAAATACGATGATTCAATGGAGGGACGTTATTGATAAAATGATATCGTGCTTTGCATGATTCAGATCAGCAATTAGCAGGCCCCATTTCCACTGTTAATTAATCAAACAAAATTCTTTCCCCCCAAATTTTAATTAATTCCGTAAGACACGACTTGGTGAAAACCGTAATCATTAAATGGCTTTGACGTCATTAATTTCCTCACATTTGGGGAAATTCACGGTGTCATGGTCTATCCATTTACTTTTATCTGCTTTCCGGTGACTGCAGAGAAATTGAAGGGTGTTTGATCGATGGTATATTTCTGTATGCCATTCCTAATATGATATCGTAAGGGACGTGTGACGCGCGGCGTGGTCGGTTAAGTTATTAGTAGTGGTAGTATTGTTAAAAAAGCTTCGGCATCTAAGGTCTTTCGTGCTTAGGCCCCCACCGGTAATCGAACCCGGTACCGCTTTCACGGAAGTCGAACGCACTAGCCACTTGGCTATCCTGGAGCCCCATATCGTACCCTCTCCAGCTGATGAACCGTGAATACCTTCATGGATGCCAAGAAAACTGAACAAGTATCACTTAGTATAAAAGTGATTTTTTTATTTTAAGTATTTGCAAATCTCAGTCTCCCTTTCGTCTCACATTGTCACTCCGAACATATAAATTTCCCTTAGACGTGCGCACTAGCCGTGAAAAGGCTTTACATAACCCATGCGTCTCGTTGTCAATCTTCCGATTTTTTATAGCATCACGCATCGTTTCTCTCTAACCGAGCATGTCTCTTCTCTCTACCGACAGCCAACTTACCAGAACCAGAGGATGATACAGGAAACTATGACAACGACCACGACAAAGACCTACGCTCCCCATCACCAGCAGACGACATCCCCAGTGCGCAGGGACCCGACTCCGTCGCTGAACAACAACCTCTCGGAACTGGACAATCTCCTGCAGGACCTCAGCAATGCGCGCTACACCGGCTATACGGAGAGGAAAGGTGAGGAATCTGTCTGCGGAGTGACGGGGGTTACGCAGACGCAGCATCTGGTTGACAGGCGAAGGAGACAAGTCGCGCGTCTTGGAAGAGTTTATCCAGTGAGAAATGGGAGAGATAAATCACGGTCTTTTTTTAATTTGAAAGATGGAATTTTTATGCTTTCCCTACTTAGCTGCCGGAAAAAACTCTAGATGATATTCTCGGTAAACAAAATTCTTGCGCCCAGTCTCTATTCTTGGGATGGGATAAGCCGGAATAGATTACGTGATCCTCTTCCTTAAAAGATTGAAAAAGAAGCCCTAAGATTCTGCGAAATTCGCGAATGTATATACGATATTTAAAGAAGGTTAATTTTTACGCGAATGAATTCGTTTTGGGTTTTGTTTGTTCTTATGAACTACTCAGCGTTCGTTCGTTGATCAAATTATTGATCAAATACTCCAGCATATGAAAATGCAGTTATTAACCTAAACTACTGTGTTAAAATTTGAAAAGAAAAAATATATATAATTTCATATTATTATCTATATTTAATAAATGACACATTTATAGCGACTCAAGAATCGGATAAAACTTTATCAGCTGTCAACTCCGGAGAAACGAATGAGTTTAATTCTAAAAACGATCATGTTCAGGTTCTCCTTACGGGCATAATACTCACTGTTAACATACCTACTAATGAAAGTAAATGAAACATTGACTCGAGTTCATTATGTGAAGTTTATGCTTGCATGAGGTAGATATTAAATATTTTAAATTAAGATATTATTGTTATATTATTAATATATTACTGTCAAAAATGTGGAGTAGGGGAAAATGTAGTTGTTGGGTTCTTTGAAATGATGAGAAAGTATTGCAAAGAATCGGAAAGAAGGGTCTATTCTAATTTAAAATTCTCAGTTCTTCCGTACAATTTTTCGCCGACATATCAGACTTTCTTCTGCGTTACTTCGCTGTGATTTTCCGAAATTCATCTCATACACTTTTACCTGTGTTGATTTCGTCGATTAAGTTGTAAAGATGGAAAGTTGCTGGGCATTCTTTAATTCATTGCTACGCTTGACTATTTTCAGAAGTAACTCATCTGACCAACGGATCCTCTTCACAATCGCCAATGGTGCGTTCTCCCAGCAGTGCCAGTCGAGATCTTCCAAGACCATCAGTTGACAGTCTTCTTGATGAACTGGACACGGTCGTCCCCAATGGGTGAGCATCGACCCTCCAATTGCTAAAGATTGATCCAAGGAAAAACTGATAAGAAAAATGCCATATCCGTACGAGGTCTCCGAAAACGGCACTACAAAATGTTCTGGATCTATAGCTTAATGTGAAAAAGCATTCACCCGGAAGTGTGTCATTCCTGGGTTCGAGTCCCGGTCTTGCCTGACTTTTTTCATTTCGGTTTTCCCTTGGTATCTTTTCTAGATGCACGCCTTATGTGCATTCACATCCAATCTTTTCCTTCCGCTAAAGATACATTTCATGGAAAGAACTTAACTTTAAACAAAACTTCTTCATGACAGAACTTTACTAAACCACACATTACCCAACCCGACTTTCGTAGCGAAGCTATATCATCAGATGAAAACGAAACCTGGGCCATGTAATGTATTTAATGTGTTGTTCAGTAAAAGTTCTGACATGAAGCTGTTTTGTGTGAATGAATGCCACGAAGTGAATCCTGAGTCTGTGGTGTGAACTTTCATTGAAAGATCCTAAGCAATCAACGTAGTACTCATTAAGTTTCATCCATCATTAAATGATACATATATATATATATATACCTCCCATAAATATCCTTGCTGTAAGTTATGGTAATCGTGTATACATGAATCCTACATTAATTTCGTCGTCTCCTGTTGTATTATTTGCAGCCGAGATACGTACGATGGCCGTAACACAAGTACTCATGTAACTACAGTTCAGGAAACTAGGGAAATGGGTTATCCGGGAAGTGGAGGGCCGGCAGCATCGTCCGCTACCAAGGAACTGGATGACCTCATGGCAGTACTCTCAGATTTCAAGGTATTGTACATTTTAACCCAATTATAAAACCGCAAAATTCTGTTAAATATGCTTAAGTTCTCAATTCAAGAGTGACTCACGTCCTTTGTCTTTTAGTGATAAGTAAATTAATTTAAGATCAGCAAAGGATGACGAAGTATATTCTTTTGTTTCTGTCAGTCATTCGCTTTCAGTGCATTACAGTAGGGGCAAGTATTGAAGCTACGGTGATTTATCCTCTGAAGGTGAGTGCATGCTTTGCTTCGGGAACATTTACAAATGTTTGTATTAGTTTTCCCGTAATCAGAAGCTGTTTTGGGATAAAGTAAGATTTCCGGCTGATAGCAGTCACTTATGGCAACCCTTCAACATTGCATATTTGCATATGGTGGTAGTTCGTTTAAATTTTGCCGTGAATTTTGTATTCTTCTGTAATTTTACAAAATTTTACTGATTGATGATTTTTTCATTTGTCTCTCTTAATGTCGCGAATTTAAAATCGGTCTTTGAGTACTAAACTGCTATTCATGACTCAATTCATTAAAATAAGGAAGCAAAAGAGACGCGCTAAAATTCTCATTCTCTAAGAAAAACGGGATATATTCTCTTTTATGAATTTTACAGCTTATTAGATACTGTGTTTTATGTTTCAGCAATCGTATTATTTCAATACCTTGCACTTGACTCCTTTAAAGAACATTAACTTGCGAAAGATATAATGTTAGCAGAAAAGCCCCGTTAAATTCAGTTTGATATATGAACGCATGTAAATCTTCGCAGATTTGTTACATATTTATTTGGAACGACTCTTTGAAAAATGTATCTTGATTCAATAAAAATTCATCTTAACTTTATCGCAATTTTAGCGCAACATTAATTAGGAAATTATATTTGGATGTGTGGATGTTGAAGTTTTGAAAGAACAGCTCAGTAACTGGAAAGTTGGGATGGTATTGTCATAAATGGCAATCTGCCTGGAAATAATTTGGAATGGGCCAAGACAGGTGTGCAGGTGAAACTTATATCTTATAAAGAAATCTCAAGTACGTCCGAAATTCAGGTTATTTATAGAATACGCTGTGTCGGCAATTAATCTCCAAAAGTGTCTGCATTTTTCCATGGATTCTGCTCTTTAAAGTTTTGTCGTGCAAAAGAAGTCAAAATGGCTGTCGTGTTAACAATGCGAAATTGAAATTTAATCGACTACAAATTTAATTTGTCAAGTTAATGCGGTGGGCTTCTTTTAATCTCTTTTGATTTTCCTTCATTCTCTCCGCTGACTGTTTTAGTCACTTTTTTTACATTAATGCCGTCAGTTATACTACCAAGTATTACCAAAACCAAGACGAAGGTACTCTTGTACCTTTGGCTTCATTGACGAGGCATTAAAACAAATAGGTGGCAGCGAACGAGATAAAAGATATCAGGAATTTTCGGAGGAAAGGGTAGAGGTAGATTTAAGAGCTATTCCAAGTAAGCTCTCTCTGAAATTGTTAAAGTTACCTTCAAAAGAATACAAAGGTGGCATTTATTATTTCAGCGCCCTGTGATTCAAACCGTCTTCTTCTTAATTCTCAATTAAAGAAATGCGAAATAGGTGACACTTTCCTTTTAGACCTTTCAAAGAGAGTGAGGCGTGAACACCGACGCCCCCAGGCTAGTGTCTACTTGGCTAAAAACAGGAAGGAAGTATTACGATTTAAGCTAGTCATCGACTTATGACAATTAGACTTGCAATCGGCTTGAATGATGCTGCTCACCCAGGTAACGCCGGAACGCTCACAGTTTTATGTAATGTTATCAGTAGCAGTTGCGACTGTATTCATTCAAAAATTTGAAAGAAAGTAAAAAATTAGAAAGTTTTTTAATCGAAATTTACCAAAAAAATTAAGAAGACCCAATCCAAATCGATTTACGACCAGTCTGTTGGAACCAAGCATAGCCGTCAGTCAACTACTGACGTTCCTGTTTTCTTGCGTGTAATTGTGTAATCAGTTTTTCCGCTTTTTTTATCCTGATATTTAGTTCGTATTTTTGTGAATTTTTCCTAGTAAATGAATTATGGGGAAACCGCATTGATATTGTATGACCAATAACGGTTGTGAAATTTACTAGCAGTGCTTGTAGCCATTAAGAGAGGAACTTAATGTACTGTTATTCTGACTTCTGAGAGGTTGTTTCTGAAATAATCGCTTCTTTCTTTCGAAGAGAAGGTGAATTATTCCTCAGACACCCAAGCGACAAACGAATCCTTTCATTTGCTAATGTCTCTAATTAGAGAATTATCCTTAACAAATCTTCGTATCAATGTGTGGGCGGCGTAATAGGCCCATTAAATGTATATTTCTCCCTCTTTACATCAATCTTGCTGTCTTGGATTAAAGGGATTTCGTAGAATTTTAGGTGGAAAGGGAAATGGTGTATTTTTGCTTAAGATGGGTTTGTTGACCTCAAGAATTCGGGAACTATGAGTACGAGATATAATTTTGAAGAAACTTACTTAATTCAGAGGTTTTTATATGCTTTGAGGAATTTAGAATTCATTTTTTTATTTGTTAGCCGCCATTGTAATTATAACTGCTGAACAGTAATTAATTAGTCAAAAGTCATGAAACCTTGCCTGAAATATCGTGTGACGTTTCTTAGAATCATACAAACGTTCGTAATAAATATTCATGATCAGTAGCAGCCTCAGAGAAGTTAGTGAAACCAACATTGGTAGGAATTTCCCCAGTATATGGATTACTTTCCGTGATTGTTTACGCACAACATTCGATATTTTTCCTTTAAGTTGAAGCCTAATTTTTCCGCTCTAAGCATCTTTTGTGTTTACATCATCTGTGATACTCCAACTTAAGATTCTCCACTATTGTCTCTCTCATTGTCCATCACTGTCCTCTTTGTCTCCCCTCTACATGCGTCTATTTTGTTATTCCCACCAGGAAGTCGGGGGAGATGATCTTGGCGTTTACCCAATGTTGCCAAAATGTTAGAGGGAAACTATTTTGAAGCTTTGAGTATTCCTGAATGTGCTATATCGTATGAGGCCAAAGAAACTCAGTCCATTTCCCTTCACAGATGCATTAACTTCTGGAGCATCGAATCTAATCTGCCGTACGAGTAATGAAGGACTTGTAAAAGACAGTTCCTCAGCAGTGGTTCTCTGTACTCACATGTTTTCACCATATTCGCGTGAAGTGCGTTTCATGAATGGTTGCCTATTAAATTAGTAGAAATTTATAACACGAAATCACGATTAAATCAATCATAATTACTAAATAAGCCATTAAATTTATTGCAATATATAATTAGCAATATATATTTGCGGACTAAAATCTTTGGTCATATTAACCTTTATTGATTATCCTCGAACTGTGCATAAGCACTTTTCAATCAAACTTTGAAGGATTAATGATGATTTTTTTGTCGCAGTGTCGGTGATTTTTTATGGAAGACCGTTTAAATAAATCGAATTTCCACTGAATGAATTGAGTATTTTTTGCATGTTTAGCGAGAAGTTTTGTATAAATCTTTACAAATACGGTTGCGCACCAAGTTAGCGATTTTGGATACGATCCTTTACTACTTCCATAAACGATAGCCATGAACTAATAGTTGCGTTTAAATAAACAAATGATTCCCGTGTCATTTACGGTAGCCAGGAAGTTATTCGTATAAACACCTGCTTACATGATGAACGTTTAGTTCGAAACCGGTCGCTAATAAATCTGTTTCTGTAGAATTTGCACAGTTATTGACCATACTTCCTTTTAAAAATATCTAATTTGTTAGAAGTACCACTTCGAATGAAGTTGAGGAATTCATCTAGACTTATTGAGGATGGATATAATTCTGTTATTAGCGATACCTGATTAAGAATGATTCGTTGTCACGTGAACTTTCTTGTCACTTCAATGGTATCAATGTTTTCATAATGAGAACGATTTATTAATGTGCATTGGAATTAAGTGGAATTGGATAGATCTTTTGCTACTTCTCAGAATAATATCCCATACCGTGATTGGCGGTTGTAAATAGATAATATTCATGGCAAAGTTCAGTTGATTTTGAAAGTTTTGGTTTTAAGGAGGTCCATATTTCAAAAGTTTTTGGGGTGTAATAGTACGATACATTCCTCTTTATTGGGCAAAATTGGGACTAGAGAGTCCCGTCTTCCAATTATCCCGACAACATTTTGCGCAAACGCGAATATATAACATGATATATTAAACTTCGATGTATGTAGATATTTAAATAGAAATAAAAGGAGGAGGAAGAAAGAATGGTTTTGTGGAGAAAAACCTATACTTTCTTTATCCCAAAAAAATCTTTCTCCTTCAAGAAAACATCCGCAAAGAGAAGGGGGGTTTGAAAAACCTGCGAAAGTTGTAGGAAAGAGTGAAGGAAAGAGAGAGATAAATCACGTAAAGGATAGTAAAAATTACAAAAGATATTAGCGTATGCAATACACATCAGAGCATAATTATTCTTTGTCGATGAAAGTTGAACATAAAAGAAATTTAAATTTAGTGCCTACTATGAACATAGAATTCAAACTAAGTACGAATGCTGAAATTGTTCTTAAATTTCCGCCATGTATTAATGATCGTTTGTTGCATATGTACGTGTAAAAATTCATGTAGATAGAATATCTCCAGTAGAGAGTGAGTGTAGAGTTGATGCAGGTGGCGAAGGGGCAGAGGTGAGGAAGGCAGGCCCTTACTTGGCCCAGTTGGGATGGCATCTCCAGAAATAGCTCTCCTTCCGTAGGCAGAGCGTGGGACCATACGAAAGGGGTGCGGCGTGAGGGGTCGCGTAGGGGGAGTAGATGTTTGGAGTTCGTTGGTAGAGCGGGTAGTTAGTGGGTGTAGGGTGGAGCTGAAGAAGGGGAACATGTTACAGCATTGGGCGGCGGGAGTGCATGATTTGCAAGGGAGAGTCCAAAAATGCGAAGGGATGAAGATGTTGGCCTCGGAAGAATCCTCTTGTTTATTGCGGTCGAAGCTGAAATCTTGTGAGGAGATGAACGGACTAATTTTGCATTTTCGGGCGTTGTAAAGAGGATTGAGAAATGCATTAATTCGGAGAATGTGGGTAAACTTTCAATTAGCGATAATGGTTCGTGATTGGACGGATTGCGATTCATTGCTTCACTGACTCCCTCTGAGGTCACGTTTCAGAGAGATCCCCAAACGAAGAAGTTACGTAATTTAGTAAACATGATAACATTTTCCACATAATTTGTGGTCCCAAAACCGAAGATCTCCCTGGTTCTGGAACAGTTTTTCGCGTTTATTTTTCCTGCATATTTTATTTGGTGTTATGGAAATAAAGTTAAATGGAGGGAAATGTATTTTTGGTGAGTCAACTGTCACGCCCAATCTTTTTCCGCAGTAAGAAAAGTAGAAATATGTTCATCTCCTCTGGCTTAATTCAAATGACTTCATCATACGAGTTATAAAGACATCGTCATTTAATGTCCAAGCTTCTGTACATTTTATTTCAATGGGGATTATTTCATTTATTCACCTTTGAATCGCTGTGAAACCAATAGCTTATGATCTGGGCCTTTCGGGATCTAGTTCACAACATCTTTGCATATTATTTGAATGTTGTTTTCTGAAACTCTTGTTGGGGCTTAAGCGTAAATAAGTGAAATTTTATGATGAAATATAATATATTGTACATGCTTTAGTGTAGTACCATCCAAGGAAAGATAACGTGCAATCGATTGCAAAATTTTTCCTTATTCGGTAGCCACGTACTTTTCTCTAATCCTAGTTTTTCGTTGTTTATGATTTTCTGTTATGACATTTTATTAAATCCTGGAAGTATATCATGCAAGAAATATCCGTGAATTCTCTATTTTTACGGATCTCGGGGTAATGTTGCACGCGATAGTACAATAACTCTTATTCTTGGTTCTCTCGCATCCTTTCTTTCAGTACGTCACCATATGAAGCGCAGAAAAAGGGAACTTATCGTCTCAACTCAATTGTTTATTTTCAGTCTCGATTTGGGAATCTCCTGAGGCAAAGGAACCAAGGTCATGGCTCTCGAGATAATGCGGGTGAAACTATTTATGAATGTGCTTTATTTTTAATCTATTTAAATGAGAATTGCGTGAAAGCCCAAGGTCATCTGCCATATGCCCACCAGCGTCAGGGATCTGTAGCCGTAATAGCGAAGCCGTTTTATAAATAAATTACGTATTTTCAATGGGAAAGGTTGTTTTTCTTCCCCCGTCGATGATGTTTTAATGGCGGGGAGATGGAACTTTTTGATTTATGAGTGTGCGATCTTTGCTATTTTTTTCTAAACGTTATCCCAAAATATAACAGAATAACTCGGAACTGAAGGGATTTAATTTAATCGAATAACTCTTCGTGTCGATTTTAGTTCTAAAGGAAAGAATTAAGAGCAATTTATTTCGTCGTAAAAAATAGCAATTTATTATTTGCCATTATTTTATTGAAATTTTAGTCCTGTTACACAAAGAGGTTGAAAATTAATGAATTTAATTATTATTAGTCTTCATCTGAATTTCTTCCATATTCCTTCTGCATAGAATACATACCTACAGGTATTTACATATTCTCTAATAATTTTTCCGAAAAATTACCATAATTCCAGTATATGCTACCAAAGGAATATTTGCATGCTTCTCTCGGTGACCATATTTTTTATCTAATCTATTTTTTGTGTATTTTTGCGAAATTTAGTTATTTTCCCTCAAATGAGATGAAAGAATTAGTGAAAGTGGATTTCATCTATTTATATACAATTTAAAAAAGTAAAGTATACAAATCTACGAAGTTTTTTCCAGTTAAACGTAATGTGAACAAATATATTTTTGGTGGATTTCTGTCCCTTCGGATTTTTAAACTAATAATAATTGAGTGCAACGATGTTTGAGGTTTTGCAGCTCATCGGGATTAATGCCTCATGACCGAGTTCATTACCAAGTTAAATTATTATTAGAAATTTAAGATTTTTCTGTAAATAATTTTCTCTGAAAATAAAATTACATTAATTTCAAGTGGCTACGACGAAGGATGGTTATTGTGATATCGTCGTTGTAACCCATGGTCCCGGGTTCCAGTTCCGACTATTCGGATTTTCTGGTTGTTCGTTCGCCGATCATCTTCCTATTACCATTAAACAATTTATTATTATCATTATTATTGTTATAATTATTATTATTAATTAAATGCATAATTCGGCTCTCCAATCGGATTTTTCTTCCACTCAATACGATTGATTCTGGTTTATTCTTTTTATTAACAACCCGAAAATTCTTTTTAACTACCTTAGAACATGTCTGACGGCATTAACACCGCCAGCAAAACCTTCCTGACCCGCTTTCTTTGTCGCCCATTAGCTTATTTTATTAGCGCGTTTTGGCACAAGTAAAAGCCGTTCATATTTAGAAATGGCTCCCATTGATTAAAAGCGGAGGTTGGTATGTCTGCCAATTCGACTCTCATTTTTTTAAGTCGTTACCGTCGTTCTCCTCTTTGAGTCGTATGAATTGCTATTGCATATGTTTGTATTGGATTGTATTGCTATGCTTGGAGATATCGCATTCAATGCGCGCAATTTTCTAATAATAATTTTCGTGGTATAGCTGTCGCTCGAATAATGCCAGGTTGCCTAAATCAAGGATAAGCTACGCTTCCTCATTGGAGTTCCTTCCAGGTGTTTAGTGCCATCATCAGGCCATATTATTGTGCTTATGAAAACTCTAAATCCAAAAGTCCACCGAGTAGAACAAATTAAATTGCTCCGTACATGAAGGGGGATTACAGTTTAGATTTTTAACTTCTTCAATAATTCCTACGGTACTAACGCTATCGGCTGACGCTCTTAATCAGTAATAACTTTCATGACTTAATGGTATTTTCGGGCAAACAACTTTATTATTATTATTGGGTAAAACATGATCTGTGTCATTCAATGCAGGGAAAAGTAAGGTTCTATTTCTTATCTTAAACATAGCATTTGATTCCGTGTCTACCGTATTAAATTTCGAAGTAAACTTCTCAACGAGGACTCAACAAGTGAGCAACGCGTTCTACTTCGATGGAAGCAGTCCCGGGTTCGATTCCCTGTGGGGCCCTAAGCAGTCGAAGCACTTTTGACAATAATTATACTTCTCATCGACATATTGGATGAATGATTTTGAAGTTATGTATAAGTTAGCGTAAAGTGGAATTTAGTATCTTTACGGCACTTTTAGTGTTACCTGTCTCACTCTTTATATTTTATTGAACATTCCATTTTCTCCAATATATTTTTGTAGTTTTAAAAAATTACCTTCCAGTTTTTGAGAAATTGAATACAGATGAAATTGTTATACTCACCTTCTCATTCTAAAAAAAATCGTTTATATTTAACAACAAAACTTCGAATTCTGGTCGAGGGTCGATAATTTACTCTAGTTTTTTCTCTTATTTGTCTCTGTAGTCTTTTAATGAAAAATTTGGTGTCGAAAAGTGTTGTAATAACACGAAAAATTATTTTTTTTTGCTGAAACCATGAGATAGGCTTTCAAATGTATAAGGAAAGATAGTGATTACAGTACGAAATATATTTAGAATGATAACTCGTCGTGCAATAATCAATATTGTTCGACGATGAACGATTAAGTCTTACCGGACGGATATTGAAGAATGGGAGAAAACGTGGAAAATTTTACATTAGCGTTGCTCATTTCTATGTCACTGATGTGAATTATGTTTTCTTTCTCGCAAATAATGCCGAAGTATAATTGCTCCGCGAATCACTGTGACCGTGATATAGAAAATTATAGTTACGTCGCGTATTGCTTTACAGCGAATATCTCCTCCATGAATCGTCCATATCGATGGCCTGATTTTACTACTCCGTGAATTTATTAGGGTCCGCTTCCATCGACACCCACTCGAAGTCTCTGTGGAAGGGGATTTCTGTCGGATTACAGACTGCGTACGCGGAATGCGCCTCAAAGTATGATGGTATTACCGAAGAGAGGGAAGGTTGGCATGGAAGGAGTGGGAGAAGGGGAGGAAGGAGAAATAGGGAAGGAATAGTGAGAAGAAGGGGAAAGGAAGGGGAAGAAGGAGTGGGAGGCCGAAGATGTGGGGATAGTCGCTCGCGGCTTTTAACTTCAGTTTCGTCTCAGCATCTTTTCGAAGGTGTAGGTCCCAACTCCTGGTTTTCAGGAAGGAACTTCCAGTAAGCCGTCTCCCATAGGGTTTCAAATACCATTAGATAAATTTTTCGCCCGCGGAGTTTGGATCGAGGATAAACCCGAGAGTTCTAGCTCACTTCCCCAGTAATATTCCGTATCTTCTCCGGTATTGGAAAACGATCCCGAGGAGTTTGTTTCATTCAATCTCTACTCACCCAATATTTGCGCAAAGCTTTTGTTTGTTTTCGTAATCGGTAAAGAAAATACGCCGCCTATGGAAGATACTTGGACCAAAAGGAATACATGTGAATTTTTTACTCCGTTGTTTTGTTTTTGTGAACGTGTTGAATATTATAGCGAAAGTTTTTTGTGGGATTACCCTTGCGAGTTAACTTCGCCTTATGTAATTTCCTACCCCCCTCCATCGCCAAATTGTCTACTTCGCGGCAATTTCTGCCGCGCCTTGGATATTTACGGAATCCCTCAAGCCATTTCACCTATATTTATCCCTTCCCTCGTATTATCAGATCCCTCCATATATGCACGGCAGATGAATATTCTGAGACGCGATCCGTCTTGGGTTTTGCCTCTTTCCTCCGTTTCACACTTTTCGGAGGGTAGCCATTAGTTGGCGGCAAGTTGCCAGCGATCCTATATTTCCTACCTTCGTTCCACATTCGTCTGTTTTCCTAAGCCGCTTCTCTAGGCGATTCTTTGTAGCACTTCGCCGACGTCGCTTATCGCCCTGTCGTGTTAACGTTTTTTCTCTCTCCGAACAGATTAATGCGGGTACCCATCAGCACCAGACGGTAACCGATTCACCGTACGCCAAGCCCAACAAAGCGACAAAGAGCACACCTCCTCATCACCATCACCAGCAGCAGCCACCGCAAACCCAGCAAACACCCCCGGTAGCCCATCATCCTCAACACTCTAGGCACCATCCCAACAAACAGAACCAGCTGGATTCTATGCTTGGAAACCTCCAAGCAGACATGAGTCGCCAGGGTATCAACACTACTCAGAAGGGTTGCTGCAGTGCTTGTGATAAGCCTATCGTTGGACAGGTAGCGTGAGGATTATACGGATGTACCAACAAGACATGGATGTTGAAAAGTGGTTTATTTTGCTTGGGAGTATATCTCCCAACGTCCTCTGCCAGTAAATGGGATGGACTGCTTTCTATTTATGGAGAATTATTCATTTGAAGTTAAAGTAGAAGATAATTCTACAAATGGACTGCGAATTGGAGTTACCATTGTGACAGATCTGGGAATAACAAGCTTGAAGTGGTCATATTTTAGTTCAAAAATCGTCAAGACTAAATGGTTTTCCATCTCATCTACAGGCCATGGATAAACAAACCACCTTTGAAATTTATTTGTTTATCATGCACTAGTTTTTTGTTTGTAAACCTCTCAGAAACACCTGCATTGTTGTACTTCCAGGTCATCACTGCACTTGGTAAGACCTGGCACCCTGAGCACTTCACATGCAACCACTGCAATTCAGAACTGGGCACACGCAACTTCTTTGAGAGGGACGGAGTGCCCTATTGCGAACCTGATTATCACAATCTTTTCTCACCTCGTTGTGCTTACTGCAATGGACCCATTTTGGATGTGAGTTCTCCATTTTGTCTCATTAGCAATCCAGTTGTTGATGACAGAGACAACAAAGTAATTTATTTCTTTGTTTTGTAAACTTGCTTTTCTCTTCCTTGTAGAAATGCGTCACTGCTTTGGAGAAGACATGGCACACAGAGCACTTTTTCTGTGCCCAGTGTGGCAAACAATTTGGAGAAGAAGGCTTCCATGAGAAAGAAGGAAAGCCATATTGCCGCGATGACTATTTCGACATGTTTGCTCCCAAGTGTGGAGGCTGCAACAGGCCAATCATGGAGAATTATATATCTGCTTTGAATGGGCAGTGGCATCCAGACTGCTTTGTTTGCAGGGTAAGTCCGCTCTTCATAACTATGGTATTTATTCACAGGAAAGTTTTGGTTTCTTCTCAGTCTTGAAGAATCAATGAATCAAAAAGTAGGTATTTTATTTCTTACAGTCTTTTAAATATTCCATTTTTACTCAGAAGTATTCTTAAAATATTGTTGTAAATGATTCAGCACCGTTGAAACATCATAAGGCAACGTACCATTAATTTGATCAAAATGAGTATTGTGGATGTATCTTAGACTTTTCTTTGGCTTTATTATTGATATTATTTGGTTGCTGTTGCATTATCTTCCATCCCTATCCTTGAAATCTTACCAACGACACAATATATCACCTGTTGCTGCTGATGAACACCTGCACAAATGCAGGATTGCAAGAATGCAGTGTCTGGGAAATCATTCTACGTCATGGAAGGAAAACCTGTGTGTCCCAAATGTGTTGGTCTGGATGATGAAGATGAGGAAGAGGAAGAAGATTGAATCTTGAAGAAATCTTGCAAAACTCTCAGTAAAGAGAAAAAAAAAGATGATAGAAGTTTTGCCATCTCATCAACCTGATGGTGCCCCATATTACAAATAAATGCCCCACCCCAATCTCTCTCAGATATTTTATAATAAAAAGAAAATGCTCTTTTATTCCCTCAACAAAACACAGATGTTCCTTTAGGAAAGTGATTACAGTACGAAATATATTTAGAATGATAACTCGTCGTGCAATAATCAATATTGTTCGACGATGAACGATTAAGTCTTACCGGACGGAAATTGAGAAGTTACGTAATTTAGTAAACATGATAACATTTTCCACATCATTTGTGGTCCCAAAACCGAAGATCTCCCTGGTTCTGGAACAGTTTTTCGCGTTTATTTTTCCTGCATATTTTATTTGGTGTTATGGAAATAAAGTTAAATGGAGGGAAATGTATTTTTGGTGAGTCAACTGTCACGCCCAATCTTTTTCCGCAGTAAGAAAAGTAGAAATATGTTCATCTCCTCTGGCTTAATTCAAATGACTTCATCATACGAGTTATAAAGACATCGTCATTTAATGTCCAAGCTTCTGTACATTTTATTTCAATGGGGATTATTTCATTTATTCACCTTTGAATCGCTGTGAAACCAATAGCTTATGATCTGGGCCTTTCGGGATCTAGTTCACAACATCTTTGCATATTATTTGAATGTTGTTTTCTGAAACTCTTGTTGGGGCTTAAGCGTAAATAAGTGAAATTTTATGATGAAATATAATATATTGTACATGCTTTAGTGTAGTACCATCCAAGGAAAGATAACGTGCAATCGATTGCAAAATTTTTCCTTATTCGGTAGCCACGTACTTTTCTCTAATCCTAGTTTTTCGTTGTTTATGATTTTCTGTTATGACATTTTATTAAATCCTGGAAGTATATCATGCAAGAAATATCCGTGAATTCTCTATTTTTACGGATCTCGGGGTAATGTTGCACGCGATAGTACAATAACTCTTATTCTTGGTTCTCTCGCATCCTTTCTTTCAGTACGTCACCATATGAAGCGCAGAAAAAGGGAACTTATCGTCTCAACTCAATTGTTTATTTTCAGTCTCGATTTGGGAATCTCCTGAGGCAAAGGAACCAAGGTCATGGCTCTCGAGATAATGCGGGTGAAACTATTTATGAATGTGCTTTATTTTTAATCTATTTAAATGAGAATTGCGTGAAAGCCCAAGGTCATCTGCCATATGCCCACCAGCGTCAGGGATCTGTAGCCGTAATAGCGAAGCCGTTTTATAAATAAATTACGTATTTTCAATGGGAAAGGTTGTTTTTCTTCCCCCGTCGATGATGTTTTAATGGCGGGGAGATGGAACTTTTTGATTTATGAGTGTGCGATCTTTGCTATTTTTTTCTAAACGTTATCCCAAAATATAACAGAATAACTCGGAACTGAAGGGATTTAATTTAATCGAATAACTCTTCGTGTCGATTTTAGTTCTAAAGGAAAGAATTAAGAGCAATTTATTTCGTCGTAAAAAATAGCAATTTATTATTTGCCATTATTTTATTGAAATTTTAGTCCTGTTACACAAAGAGGTTGAAAATTAATGAATTTAATTATTATTAGTCTTCATCTGAATTTCTTCCATATTCCTTCTGCATAGAATACATACCTACAGGTATTTACATATTCTCTAATAATTTTTCCGAAAAATTACCATAATTCCAGTATATGCTACCAAAGGAATATTTGCATGCTTCTCTCGGTGACCATATTTTTTATCTAATCTATTTTTTGTGTATTTTTGCGAAATTTAGTTATTTTCCCTCAAATGAGATGAAAGAATTAGTGAAAGTGGATTTCATCTATTTATNTTATTTTTTATTATTTTGGTACTTGCAATTTTTTTCCTGTTGCAATCTAAACAATTTTATTATTTTGTGTAGGTGAAGGCCATTGTTCCTTCTTTTTTATTTTAAATACCTTCAAAACATGTCAATCTTTTCAAAGGGTTAGTTTAGATGGCCAAGGTTTTGTTTACCTTTAAGAATGATGTATGAATTTTGCTCCTCAAAGGGCTACTCTTGCTTCAGTTTTCTTATTTGAAAAAACAACATGAGTTTAAAGTTGAGAATATTTCAGATTATTCTCTTCTGTACATAGCATTTGAATTGTTCATTATCTAAAAATGTCATTTGATTTTCACCATCACTGAAACGCTCTTTTAATCGACAAGTTATTTATACTTTTACTTTCCCTTAAAGTACCAATAATGACTGTTTCACATGTATATCTTAAAGATCTCTTGCAAATACAACAGCAGTGCAAGACTATCTTCTGTGGAAAATATTACAGAATCACCCAAAGTCTTTTCCTGGAAAGGTTTCTCAGAAATATGTCTCTTCATCATTAATTCTTCTTAAAACATGTTATGCTGCAGCTGTTTCCTCAGAAACCAAAATCTACTGTACATTTTGCTTATATTTATTCTATTTTATCTCTAAATAAACAGAAAATTATTACTTTCTTGTAGACCAAATTTTTCCATAGCTCTCTCCTCTATCACTAAAATCTTCCATACATTTTTTTTACACTTGTTATGATCATCTCTAAATAAAATTAAACAGTTATTTTCTCCAACTCATTACTCCAAAAGAATACCAAGTTTTTTTTTCAATCAGTTAATGATTCATCAAAATCATATGTTCTTTTGCTTATTTTACCCATCTACAAAGTGTTCCATTGGTTGGGTCCAAAATGCTGAGTTCTTTTGTCTTAGCTTTCACTCTTTAACTCTTCTTAAAATTTCCGACTAGCAATAAAAAATGGTAATGTAGAACCATTGTTTTTCAATCACTACTCATACAGTAAAATTTTCAGAACAGCATTTGGTTTCTGCGTTTTTTTTATTCTTAAATAAAGGATATTGTAGGTGAGCATTGGTGGTAAACCCAAGCTTGCCTACTGCTGTTGAGAATTTAGGTCAGGTCAATGCTTTTTTCCTCCATAATTAACCTCCTTCATTCTTTTATTATCTTCAAAAACTCAACTTTTATATCTCTGTGATGTATTTATCCACATGCAACACATAAATTGGCAAACAGGGTGAATTTTCTCCTTTGAAGTTTGTCCAAAAGTTTGAGAAAAAGTTAATCCACATCTGTCCTTGAATACTCCAAGTGTTGTGAGTATTTTCTCTGGGGATTACCTGTGATAGCTTGTCATAGTTCTTTCACTGGTGCCATTGAATGTCTTCTAAAGAAAAGAGAACTCCCAATTCCTCTTCTTTTGTGTCGAGGGATTTCAATTTCAGCTAGGGACAAATGCCAGATGTCATATTTTTTTCAATTAACTCACCTCCATGAAAAACGATTGAGACAAACAATTTGTTGTTACAAGAATGTGATCTTGGTTTTAGAGCCACTATTGGTGGTGATTGATATATTTTTCAGAGAAAACTAATATTATGAAATTATGATACTGTTGTTTACATTCTGATAAGAAACTTTGATTGCTTAATAAAGCCTACTGTAATCATTAATTTAATAGATGTTTGAACAATTTATCTCTATTTTTTGTTAAATTTCAGTAGGAATTAGTTTTGGCCTGTATAGTTTGCTTAATATTATTGTTTTTCTTTTCAGGATTGCCGCCAGCCATTCCACGGTGGTTCATTCTTTGACCACGAAGGTCTGCCATACTGTGAGACTCATTATCATGCTAAGAGAGGTTCCCTGTGTGCTGGATGCCATAAGCCAATCACTGGTCAGTAAAAACATTTTTCATAATCTATTTACAAATGATAAAAAGGAAATTTTTTCATTGATGAAAGTTATTGTTGTTAAAATAAATTTTTATTAGCGTAGATGGATGAAGTTGCAAATTTTGTAGGCATGTTCATTTTCTGAATATTGGAGTCATATTTTCTTTGGACATGGTTTATGTTTTTAACTTAAAAGGACATTTTTACCTTTACCAGTTTTCTCAGTGAATTACCTAGGTTTTATACATTCATACTGGCAGCACTTGTGGGAAACTGTTTGAAGAAACTTTTCCTTTTCTGCCCATGAGTTAGTAGTGGTATATTGTTCATTGAATTTTAGAACTGTTAAAAAAAGTTAAACCCTCCATAATCAGTTCTTATGGGATCCTACTTAAGATCCCACTTAAGTGCCTTATATAAAACTCTTCCCCATTAACTTAATTGTTGTAAAATTTTCTGCTGCCTTTTGGAAATGTGAAAAAGTACTTACAGGTTGATGGAGAGGAGTTTGATATTTTCATTTTCCTCTGGTTGAAATTAAATGCATATCTGAAAATTCTCAAAAATTATTTGTGAGCTGCCCCTATTCTCATCAAAGAACTTCATTCTTGATTAGTATGTTTCATTAGTTTGCATTTTACCTCTCTTACTAAGTTTTTCTTTTATCTTTCCTCAGGACGCTGCATTACTGCCATGTTCAGAAAGTTCCATCCAGAGCACTTTGTTTGTGCTTTTTGTCTGAAGCAACTTAACAAAGGAACTTTCAAGGAGCAAAATGATAAGCCATATTGTCACGCTTGCTTTGACAAACTCTTTGGATAAATATCACAAAAGAGGCATATGTCAACGTGGAAATTATTTTAAATGTCCGTAAACTCAAGGGCTTCCTGGTCTCCCCCATTTAGAGGTTTGGTTGACAGAAATATAAAACTCAGATTTACTTATCTAGGGGCAGTTGTATACTGCGTGGGTTTTCAAAATGGAAAAGCAAAAATATGTCATATTGGTCATCAACTTGTCTTCCATGTGAACTAGCTATTGTGGGTTTGTTGCCATCATCTGCCCACTGCTCAGTTACACATGTTTCTCCACTTATAGTCTGCTTACAGAGACTACTTGTGAGAAGTAATTGGTAGGAATCTGGTGCTGTGTTTGGTTCCTTTGTATATCTTATTATTTTTGTTTTTATTGAAATGGTTATTTTTAAACTGACACTAAAAATCACAGCAGGCACATATATATTTTGCTTAGTTAAAAGATTTTTTAATGTGTGTGTGCTTCTACATTAGCTATTTATCTGTTAAGTATCGATCTATTTCTGTGTGGATATTGTCCATTAAAGGCATCGTGATGTATCATCAGCAAAGAGATGTCATAAACGGTGGCTTCAATAAGTTCCGTTGTAAGGAGGGAAATTTTTGACAAAAATGAGTCTTGTACATAATATCTAACCAGTTTAGGAGTACACTTTTACAATTGTGTAGTGTGAATGGGAGCACATCATTTTTCTGTAGCAGACACCTGCATGTGTGATGATCCAGCATCATTACACTCAATTTTTTACAAGTTAGTTTGTATTAACCAGTCATGGATGTTTGTGGAATCAATGTATGTATGCGTGTGATTGTTTCTTTTGTGTACGATCATCATGTAATCATAAGAAATAAGAGGATTAATTTGTAAAAAATCTTTATCCTTAAAGTGGTGTTCAGTTTCTCCTTTACTAAATGGTGCTGCTGTGAAAGAATTTTTTTTAAATCTTGATGAGTTTCTTTGTAATGTTATGTAGATAGATCAGTCATGAAGGCAGTGGCTGAAATCTTGAGCTTTGAATTTGTTTCTCTTGAAAAATTTGGAATGGCTGGCTGAAATTCAGCTTGTATAAGTCTTATTTTCTTTTTGTTCTGTGCCATAGTTGAGCATATTCATCATTTGAACGCATTTTGAATGCAGAACTGTATAATAATGTTAAAATTGTGTGGATAGAAATGGTCTCTCTAATGATTACTGCCATTGTCTTTTTCATGCAAGTAACTACTCAGGGCCATTTGTAGGGAGGTTTTAAGGTTTTGAGCATGTACTGGCAAGTCCAAGAATCATTATTAGCAAATCTATCTTATAATCTGCTGGCTAAAGTAATTATGAATTTGGCCTAAATCATAAGCAGTGTAGATATAAACAAGTAGTTCATTTTTAATCGTTATATTTAACTTTTTTATGATACATCTTATGGTTTTTCAAAACTCTGTTGAAGTTTCAATTTTGTTGCCTTCTTACAGACTTTTTTGAGTCTTGATTATCACAAATTATATTGCAGTGCTGTTTTGTGCTTTCCTTAAAAATATCTGCCATCTTTGTGAAACTGCTCTTTTTTTATCAAATGCATTTTTACAAGGCTCTTGTTCAAACATTAAGTGGGTTGTGTTTCTTTTTACAAATTTTTATTGTACATTTAAGATTCTAAGCTTGTACAACTTATATGTAACTTTTATGTAATGTATATGTCTATGATTTGAATTTCCTGGTATAAGTCTAAAACGCCTTTTTACTTCAACCCATCCTGTAGAATTAACTTTCTGCTTAATAAATGAAAAGTGAATGAAATTCCTTGAATTCATTTGAATGAAGTTCTTCTTGCCATATTTATCCCAAACTAAATTCAGCAGCCATCATTACAATGGTAAATTACTTTTTAATGGAACAGTGGCACTTCTCTTTGAGGGATACAGCCATGCCAGGTGGCATTCAATGAGGATGACGTGTCATCACATATCGACTCACACATTGCTGTATTGGCTTTCCTAGACCAGACCTAGCTAACTATTAGTTCATATCATGCCTGGTGAACACTGATGTATGTAGGCCCCACTAGGAATGAAAAGATATGATTTATAAAATATTGGTTGGTTTGAATATATATTATAAAACAGAAATCTGAATAGAAACATCTATATATCAATTGCTGTAACACACCAGTAAAATGGTAACTCAGCATAACATTAAAGAAATAAATTTGCTAGGTATAGTAATGAATGTAAGTATAAAAACAAACCTAATTTTAAAACGTATTAGAAAATTCAGTGAAAATCACAATGACACAAGGAGAATATAGATAATAATTCGGTGACAACATAAAGAAGTATAATTCCTGAGGTTTGAAAAAATAACCTATAGACCCTGAGTTTAAAAAGAACAGGTGGAAAAGTCGGCAGAAACAAAGTCTGAGTGGAAGACAAATGATTCTTCTTCTCTCCAAAAGAAATAAATATAATAATTGAATAGATGAAAAATGAAGGTGACCCCTAACGAGATCAATTAGAGATCGGGGGGTACAGATGAAGGCACGGAGGTCCAATGGTAGGATTTGCCATGCATTTCCTTGTCCTCATGCAGCTTCAACTTCATTCACTCCGTGATGACAATGCCAGGGCCTCTGAGAATATTCTTTGCTTGCTAAACCATCGCGTGGTCTGTGTTTTCGCGTGTCCGTGTCACGTGTTTTCTCTAGAAGACCGTGAATCGGTAAGCAATTTCTACAACTGTATTACTCCAATTCGTGGAGTATCTCATTTAAAACAGTGGAGTGGTCCTCCAACGGTGAGATGCGCGCGGTTATCGTATTAATTTCCTCCTAAAAATCAGCCCGAAACATGCTGAACTCCATGTTGATGGATTCGAGATTGGTCAGGCGGGAAGGTCCATCCAAAAGTTTAGCCTCTTCATGCCGCGAGTCCAAGGATGAAATCCTATTGAGAACCTGCAAGTTCAAATGCAAGTGCGAATGGAATTTTCTCTCTCGAGCGCGGAAATGACATTACGGGTTGTGGCCATTGCTAATTGGCTGGTAGGAGGGAAAGGAGTTCCAGCTGCATATGACCTCGGCTTTCGGCTGCTGAGGGACTACTGAAAACGATTCTCGTAAGTCATCAGTACTAAGTTCCGCTCGTCGCTCATTCAGGTCTAATAGGAAGCCAAAAACAAGGGTCCGTTGTGAGCCAAGCCCTACCGGGAAATTGAAGAAGAGCGGAGACTGAGTTGGCGATGGATAAAGTATGGACGAAGGTCAACAAACCCACCGCAAGCTTTGGAAAGAAATAACGGAAGGAATTCTCGTCCATTATCTTCCTCTGAAATTTGAGATAATCAAGATGATTGTAATCAACGTCTGGAATGAAGGTAGCTTGTAATTTAATGACTGTAATGAAAGTTTTGGAAGTCATTCATTATTTCATTGTACATTTTTTCCTGCTTTGAATTTAAGAACGGCAATTAGTGGGTGGAATTCTTGGGATAGGACGAAAATAAGCCGATTTACTTTGGTGAATAAGATTCGGAAGTGATGTAGTGCAAAAAATAATATATATAATATAATAAACCAAAGAACATTTATCGGAATTAGATATGATCCTACGCGCGCGATACTTTCAACAGCAAATGAGTAAGGTTGAACTAGCATGCACCCTGTAACGCATCTAAAGATGGCTGTAAGAATAACTTTGTACATACGTTGACCTTTCTCATGCTCTTTCATAGATCTTATAATTGTCTTTAAGTAGACCTATCGCTTGTTTTTGGCTTTTTTGTTCTATAATTGATCATGATTCATTCCGTTTTCATCACTTATCGCAGTTGAAATACATAATACATGTAAATGAGACGAACGCAGTTGAAATATGTAGAAATAGCTTCAGTCCAAAACAGTTTCACGAAATTGCACCTCTTTCTTTCTGTATCCAAAACGTTTTTCGTAATTATTATACAATTATTGGCCTTAAGTTTCAGTTTAAAATATTTTCGCAGTATTACTTTCTTTAACGTGTTAAGCCTAACAAACAAATACTTCCAATTCGGTTAAAGTCTGAAATCTCGACAATGACATTTTAAGAAATCTCTAAAAGTTGTTTTGAAAGTCTAATTTCATCTTATTTCTAAATGACATAAATCAGTGGTGCACAAAATGTTCACTCGGCGGGCAACATCGTACAATACTCGGAATTCGGCATATCTAGTGAATTTGCTAATTCGAATGTTATGTTGGGTGTTATATAAATTACACATTGAAATTATGCTCTACATATTAACTTTTAAGTTATTAGAAAGAAGTGAGTCCTCTTATGCTCCCGACAGAGTATTCTGTGAAAATCTCCCTCTTTAAGTTAGTCCTAGTTATTTTGATTTAGATTTATTATAATAGATGGTGTTGATATGAGGAAGAACTAGTTGCCGCATCGCGGGAGCTGAATAGAATCTTACTGAAGGATTATAGTTTATATTATTAAATCAAATTTTAATTTTTCTTTGTTACAAACTGACTAATGCATCCTATGTAGTAGTATATTGTAGAATATATACATGTGTGATAAATTGCTTTACTCACGAAATTGCACCTCTTTATCATTGTATTGATTACTATGTACGTATTCTAAATGAAAATCAAAATCATAATTTTGGGTTCTTATTTTTGGAAGGAAATTGTCTTCCTATTGTTACACTAAAATGAACGTTGATAGGAAAATAAAGATATCTCTACTTGATAAATGCAAACTTTCCAAAACTTTGTACAATTCAAACCTTTATACTACTGGAAGTGGATCATTTGTGGAAAGGTGCGACAGAAAACGCCTTCCTTGGAAGGAATGATCGGTTAATGATCACGGAATGCCTCATACTGTTAATTTATTTGTTAATTGCACTGAAAAAGAGTGATTGCGTTTCGCCAACAAAAATATTTGCATGTTTCTTCGGGCGAACGTAAAAACATGATAGGATGTCAATAAAGGGACGAGTAAAATATATGACCGTACAATGGTGCAGTGAAAAATAGAGATTTGCTAGCCTCACGACATAGACGAAATCTTCTACGCATTCAATCGTTCGTGATAGAAACATCTTGAATTCTCATTTTCCTAGTTCATCTTGATTTTTGCGGTATAACCCTTGCGAGTTAGACAACCTTCGCATATTTTGTAGATTCTTTTACGGAGCTACAATTTATTTTACTTTCTTTTACTTTTTCACGTAATTTATTTCATTAGATCTGTCGTCCATAAATTAATTAGCTCTCTCTTTCCCTATTCTCAGATCTCACCAATATAAACACGAATTCATCATGGTACATATATTTCCATTATAATTAAGACCTTACCTTGAATTTTCTCTTTATAATTATCTCTCTTTCGTTCCATTGTCTTTATTAGCTTTTTAGGAACCTAATCTCCGCAAAAGACGACGCCTGTCTGTAGATGTTTCAACATCAATCCTTTGTTGATTACTTGCTTATTTCTTTTAATTACCGATTCTCTCAAAATTATTACCTTTAATCTGTATTCAATAGCAATAATCGAAAACTTATATGTCACGGAATGGCATTGCTATTGCCCCTGCATTATCATAGTCACACAAATAATGAACAAAATTAATCTTTCAAAAGAAAGCAGAATAACCGTAGGAATAAGTGAGAAACATAACATTAACATTTTATTGTTACATTCAATATTTGTTGTTACACTCGATTTCAATGGCCGGGGTATGAACCTAAAATGAAAATGATGAAAATACTTGGAGTATGCAACTGTGATATACCTTAAAAAGATAACAAAAGTAGTATTGTTACAAGTGCTTCGACAAGTGGGGTCTTTTGCTATTATGCTCCCACCGGGAATCGAACCCGGGACCGCTTTCACTGAAGTCGAACGCGTTTCCCACTTGGCTATCCGGGAACCCTTAGAGATAAATAGCTTAAGAGTTTTCTCAACGAGTATTGAACGGCTTAAAATTCGTATTTCAGTCAAATTCAATATCATTTTGCACGAATTAAAATCAGTGCATCAATGACGAAATTTCTCAATCGGATAATCTATTCACTGATACTCATCTTCCTTACCATATCATCCTTACCAAATCTTCCTTACTCATGTCTTAGTTCGGAGGCATCTCTCAGCACAAGTAACATTCTGAAGTGACTTGTATAAAGTTTATTTCATTCTAGGATGACATGCTGGAGTGTCTTCTAACGTCATCTTTAGAACAGCCTCCACCTCTTTCATAACAGCCGCTGAAACGCTTTCGGAATCGTAATGGTATCTGAAATTCGGTATTTAGGTAAAAGAGAAAATTGGGTAACCACGCAATGTCGTTAAATTATAATTCCAATCAGCTAACCTTACACTGGAAGGGTTATTTGACATTTGGAATACCATTCAGGAAATTAATAGCATAAATCTGAATGGTAGCGCTACTTTTATTCCTATGTTAGTTGACGGAACTATGTAATATTTTTAACTTTCGACCGCCTCCTACATTCTGTAGATTTCATTCAACCTAAATATTTTTTCTTAAAAACTTTAACCGAATACTGGATTTTATAAATCTCGCAATATTTTACAATTACATATTTAGGAATTGTAGCGATCGCAGTAGTACCTCCCCTCCCCCTACTGCACCACCCCTATCCGTTGTCTGAGCATAAAAAGGTTTGCAGGCCTCCGACTCGTCCTCTCTTCTTTAGAATGCCGAAGACTACGGTTCAAGCCTGCTCGTAGGCACCTCACTGCCATACGAAGGACGTCGCCTGGTGCTGAAGACCTTACCGCAGACAGTTTAACGCCTCTTATCGTGAGTCTTGTTAAAGATACTACCGTTAAAAGTTTTGATTGTTCATTTAGGTCTTAGTGTGCTTTAATATATTTTACGGTGGTTCATCAGTTCCCAATATCTACGCGGAAATTTGTTACTGTGAGGTAAATGAGTTAACCGCGAGAAGTTTATCAATGAAACTGTAATTTTATTTAGGCCCATAATTTCAATGCAGGTATTCAAATTTAAGTTATAACATGCCGTCATTGCGAGTTAGTCACCCGAACGCAGCAGTTTTATCTTAAGATCTTTTTAGAAGGCAACTAGAGTGTTTAAATTGTTTTATTCTGATTGCGACGTTCCTTTTTTCTCGATTTAGATTTGATTCATTTGTTCAGCTTCGAGAATGAGCTGTTCTGTTAAATGGGTCATGCAATGATGAGACATACGACCAGATGGACATTTTCTATTCCACGTGTTTTCCTAAATCTGAACGTATTACGTTGGTTTTCAGTATTAAGGATATAATTCCTTCTCAGGTATCTTCTACTTTGATGCATCGACGTTTCATACAATTAATAACCGGGGCTGATTTGAGCATCAGTGGTATATTGTGTTAGCTGCCTTATTGTTGGTGATTAATTGAGAATTAAATTTATTGTTCGCATTGGGTTTTGAAGGTAGTTAAGTCAGCCTCATCCTACATTGAATCAGCTCTGCTTTAATTGGTCGTAAATTCTCTTCGGTGCAATGTTATACATACTTTAAAGTTGTTGGTTCCGAGAGCCTAATCTGAAAGTAACCCCATGAGCCAACGTAACTTGTAGCGGAAAGCAACCTTTGGCATTACTCTGGTTTTCGGATACAGTGGCCTCGTGATTGAAACGAATTAGATTTCTTAAGACTTTCAGCTTATTTCATGACAGCGGGTTTAATTAATGCCGGGAAAATGTGAACGCATTGACTTCGCACCGTTGCAATGAAAAAGTGATTCCGTAATCAGAACTTAACTTCGCGCACGTAAGGGTGCGGTACACCTGACGAATATTCTAATTGGCGCTTTTTTGTTCGATCAGGGATTTCAGCGACGCGAATAATGTTACGTAACCTCAAGATTGTGTAACTTGATAGATTGTAGGTACATTCTTTCTAAAATAGTTCTTATATTTCACTCTGAAAAAGGCGAAGAATTAACTGTTAAATCAAATTTAGAACTTTCCAAATTTTAAAGTTGAATGGGTTCGTAATTCCATATTCAAACAAGCTTACTTTGAATGTTGCGGTGCCCTCTCATACGTAGTCTGAACCAGGTTTCAGTAGGTCTGAACCGGGTCTGCTACGTCTTAGTTTATCCTTAAAGAAATATACCTTCGTAAAGCCACATATTGGTATATTAGTGGTGTTTTTGTGCTTAGTCTTCATGCAAATTTTATCATTTTCGGGTTAATTTACTCTATTTGATGTCGATATATTTTGAAGTTTGATATTTCATAGTCATTTTCTTTGACTGTATTCGATGAAATCTGCTGCAACTTACTTAGTCAGTTTGGCAAATTGTCTTGATTCAGTGTACTCTTATAGATGCAAAATGCAGTTATTTGTAGGAGCTCTCAAACTTATTTTCCACTATTTTAAATAAGAGTAATTCATTTCTTCAAAATTTAAGACGTGAAAACGTCTTTTGTAATGTTAAGAATTGATTTTCGAGTAAAGTTATAAGTCTTGTTGTCATTGCAGAGCATTCTTTCATTCACATTTTCAGATAATTTTCCAATTTAAAATGAAAAAAATGTAATCTTCACATTGCCAATCATATTCTGTAGAATCTCCAATTTTAATGACTAATACTTCGACTGCAGGTTTTAATTCAGGGAAATATGTATGTTCATATTTGGCTGGATTCCTGGTGGAGAAATAGCTGCAAAGAAGACACCAGGAGATATATTTTCTGTGCTTTATTGAAAATATTTTGAAGTGTACATTTAATTACAGAGAGCAATAAAGAAATGTCAGAAAGGACCTTGTTAAGTTTCATTTTTGAATATGTCCAATTCCCCACCCTCCAAAATTTTCGGTACAGTAGGGGATGCCAAACCTGGGCCTATCTCGGAGCTCAAAAATTCAATTGTTTTTCCTGCTGCTGTGGCATCCGCCATCTTTGATTTCTGTACTTGTATTCTCAATGATCTGAGTCTTTTAAATGGCTATGTTCAGAATAATTCAAAGTGAAAATTATTCTGAACATAGCCATTGAAAAGACAGATCACTGAGAATACAAGAACAGAAAACAAAAATTGATCTGAAAAAATAAAATTATGAAACATGAGAAAACAGCATTATTATTTTTTAACTAAATGAATGACCTTGGGGACTTAGTACAATTTTTTGAACTGCTTTGGCTTCAAAGGGTTAAAGTGAAAGTTCTGGAAATTCTAGAATATTCTAGAAACTTCACAAATCCTTCCAGTACACTCGAAGTTAATCAATGAACTGAAAAATATCAAATAATAGGCTTCCAAGAATAGATAATAGAATTAAAGAAAAATTTCATGAAAACATTGAAAAATGAGAATTAGAATTAAACTACCTCGCAACAGCAAAGAATTAAAATAAATTTCAAAGAATATCGCAGACAATGACTAATGAGAACATGCAAAAATTGCTTTTAGTTTGCCATTGAGGAGAGTACTTAAAAATTACACAGGCTTTAACTATATTGTAAAGCATGAGGTAAACCAAACTTAAAATTATTATCATCATGCTATAAAAAAAAACAATGTCAGGAATAATTTATCACTCAAACATTAAATAGATATACCAAGAATAACTTTTTAGGAAGAAAGAATTGTCTCAGCAGTACATTATACCTTTTGCAAAGAGGACTTGATTAGATTAATATGTCGAACATAAACTGAACTAAGAAATATAATGGACTTGAAAACTTTGCTACCTGTGCATCCAAAGGAAAATGCAGGAAAAACCTCAAAGAGAATAGAAGGGAGTTATTGTATTACAGAATATGCTAAATAAATGCCCTTAGAAAAATTCACTCACAATACTTAGAACATGTAGTGTGAACATTACATCTCACTGTTGAAAAGGTTTGAAAAATTTATTACAGGATTTGGAAAAAATTGCAATATTTGCCTAAAAATTTGTTTGACCAAAAAAATTAAAGTTATGAGATCTGAGTTGAATATAAGGGGATAACAAACATCCTGTATAAAAACAACAATCAGATCATCAATCTTCTTAAATTTATAAAATGGAGGAAGTTATTAATATTTGAAGCATAGGCTGATTTTATCTCAACAAGTAATTATTCTAGAAAGGCTGCACATTTAGCCACAAAAAAATAGAAGCAGAATTGATTGTCAAGTGCTATGAATTCCTCAATTTTTGAACATTAACCATTTCATTGTGATTTCAATTACCTTGAGAATCTAAAATCACCACTAATGTTTGGTTCTGGAAGTGAATGACGTTTTCAGTCAATTATTCCAAAGTCTGATGTTTTTATGTTTTCATTAGTCCTTATTTACATTTATTTTGCTTTAATTAGATTATAATTTCAAATAATAATCCCTTTTCTATTTAGTGATGGTTCGGAGTGAACTCTTTTCATATTTTTATCCCCTGGTCAAACAATATCCGGAAGTGCACATAATGTGCTTTCAAATTGTTCTAAAGGAAGGAATCAAGAAATGGCAAATGAATTTGTCTGAATTAGCAATATCTGAAGCTTTTCATAAAATTAAGATTTAACTGCATTAACCAAACATTATCAATGAAAAATGTACTAAACTAAGAGAAGAGGTTTCTTCTCACTAATAAAAATGCATCAAATATTATAATCCATTGCACATAGAAATACTGCAGTTTCCAAAGCATGTACCACATTTTTGCAAGATTTTCTAAAGCCATAAAACAAATTACACACAAACGTCAATATTTATAGCAAAGCTATTTATGATACTTAGTAAATATTGATTGCAGATTACAATTTATCTTCCTTTCATTCAAAAAAATTCAGGACTATTAAAATTCTCTCTAGAATTCATTCTTATTCAACATTCTCCCACTATCACCTGAGTTAATTAAATTAGTGATTCTTGACAGGATAACTCTAAAAACTTCAAAACTCCAGAATACCCATAATTATGCCATTCTAAAAACTCTGAATACTTCCTGACTTCCCATATTTACATTTGAAATCTTTGCTGAACACAGGTATTCTATTATGACCGTCCACTCAATAGAAATTGGTCTTTAAATGCAAATTATCAAAGTGGGAGCATTGTTGTTTATTGAGCTCACAATGTGGTTTGTACAGTCAGACTGTTATATTACTGAATACTTTAAATCATGTATTGAATGATTTGATGGATTCAAAAGGTTGATAAAAAATGACAGTTCGTTTCCGGTGAAAATAGGACATATTTCAAAATTATGCAGTTAATTACATTTTAAGATTATTAAAGAAGATTATTTTTATTACATTTATTATTAAACAAACAGGATAACAAAATATGAGGGCATCTTTTTTCTCTACTGTGATGAAATCTCATCTTTGGTGTACTGAGGAATAAATTGTTTAAACTTAAGTTATTGCTAGTAAAACCTATTGTCTTAACCTTAGAAAACTTTCTCTGAGCTGTGGTTAAAATTTCACAAATAATTATATCAATGAGAAAAATGATAAAGGTTTTCTGGTTAACTTTTCCTGAATGATGAAATCGCCAATTGCAATTGGAATATCACCATAAAAGTTGCAACTCCTTGCAAAAGGAAAGTGGCACATGGAGGAAATTTATAATGTAAAATGGAATTGAAATGATAAGGGAAATATCATACAGAAGAGCTCTGTTTCACAGCTCTTATCCTGATAATCGTTGGGGTGAAGGTAATCTTATTTTGGCATAAAATGTTTTATGGCTTAGAAATACTTGCATTGTCATCAAAAACAAAGTCTTTGAAAAAATTAAGAGAAACTGATGGACTAGCAAAATAAGCTATCAGAAATTCAAACCCTGGAAAATTTCCAATATAGAAAAAACAACTGTTATGAATCAAAAGTTTTAACAGAAAAATAATTTGTGGGACAACAATGAAGAGCACATTTCGTTATAAGAATTTGAAATATGCCTCTGATTACATGATCAATACTTTCGTATTTATATATGTTATTTTATTAACCTAATTTATTTTCTCTATTCAGAATTATTTCACTGATATTAAAATATGCTTGAAGGCAATGTTCAAAGAAAAAGGAATAAGTATAATACAACTGCAAGAGTTTGATTCATCTGATAATATTAATGGTTATATTCTAATAATTTCATATATAACTATCAATTCTGTTACCCAACCACTGAGTAAAACTTAATGTACTTTCATTTAGTTCTTGTTTTAAGTATCGTATAAATACTGGAATTGTAAACCAAATTATTCTCTCTTAAAGTTGTTCACACAACACAATTTACCACAAAATTCTATTCTCTGCAGATATTGAATGATTATGACTAAGTTGATGATGAAATGGTCAACAGAGAATCCCTCATTTATTCCATATTAGTCTACCAGTTCCTCAATGGAAATTTCAAATAACTGTGGTGGATATCATTCAGTGGATTTTTAACAAAAAATATTGAAGAACAATAAATTTTGTCGCATACTTTGATTTCTAGTTAAACTAAAAATGATTTCAGGATAAGCACAAAGTTACAGGCCAATTCTTGCGATTTGAAATCGAGCTCTAATCAGGAGCAACTGTGATAATTTTTTGAATCCCTCAGAATGTTTTGTTACTAATGGCAAGCTCATCAATATTTAAGTACTTACGTACTTAAGAATAATTTGGCAATATCCTTTTTATTTGTGTAATTTTTATCTATGGTTACTAATAATATTTATACCCCAGAGTAACTGGAATTGCATTTACTTTAATATTTTATAATAATTAAATGAATGAACAATGGAATTGTGAATAAAAATAGTCCATGAGTTCCTCAATGCAAATTCACAAATAATATTTATACTTATAATGTCATAGCATCAACTCATAATATCAAACACAGCTATTTAGTTCATAACAGATTGTTTATTCTATGTATCAGAATAAATATAAGGTCAAAGTGTGATGTCATCATTTAAACTAGAATTGTATTTCATAAATATTTCCAACCATTATTGATGGTCACCGTGAATGATTCCCTCAAAATTCCCTTAAAATTAACTACTAATTTTTAAAACCACTCAAACAAATGGATTCCCTTTTTCCGAAACAAAACAAAAGAAAGAAAACATGAAAAAAAATTTCATGAAGGAAAAAGTAAGAAATAGAAATGCTAACTCACAAAGATGAGGGCTTATTGCTGAAGACCTTTTCCATTTTAGGAGGTGCAGTCCATGTTGAGACCAAAATCCGTTGCAAAAACTATCCCTTCTTCTTTCCTGCACAGCTGTTTTAGCACAGATGAGGTTTTAAACATTATCCACTCACTATATTTCACCATAGCCCATGATTTAAATGGGGTTCACTGAATGATAGTTTAACTAACACATGTTATAAACATGGAAGCTTCAACCCAATGCAACCAATAATTTCATTTTGCTGCCTAATTGCACCTCTACATAACCTGCTTCTTTGAAAACTACTCAGGTTTCTTCCACATTTCAGCTGATGGTCCTTATGGCAGCTTTGAGAATTATTTTTCCATCAGCCATATGGGATTACTGTAACAGGAATATTCAATATTTTACTGATATATTATTAATATTGTAAAAAAAAATATTTCATATTTGCTTAATAATGAACTATCCATCCAAATTAAATAAATCTCCTAAAGATTCCATAATATCACAGGTATTGCCATGATATAACATTCAATGCAAAATTATCTCAACAGCATTTTAACTGTCTCTATATGAGCATAATTCTGTACTAATGACTTCTCTTAATTACCAATGAAAAATAAAATAGTGAGAAACATGACTTAAATACAAGCAAGCACTCAAAGAATATTGATGCACTCCAATGTCTATCTTTTATACCTGTACACACCACAAGGAATCTCACAATGAGGAGTCACACGAAATATCCAACAAACAACCCAAGTGATGCATTTCAAAGAACCCACAAGTGCAAAATGAAAATCAATACGTGGAAATATGGATATATTCATAATATTTCTAAGCAACATAAACTTCTGCATTTTTTCAATATTCTAAATAATGGAATTAATTATACATTAAGAGTAAAATGTCTTTCACAGTATGAAGTACAACAAATAACAAATTCTATTCCTCTGTGCAATGAGGAATCATAATTCATGCATGCAACAATAGTCTTATCCTCAGCAATGGAGTGACACAAGATTGAAATAGAAATGTATTATTAATTTATTGCAATCATTGATTCCTAATGCAGCACCAATTTAGATGATTGGGAAAAAACCATTCAAGGGCTTGACAAATGCATCATCATACAAAGAGTATTGAAAACAAGATGCCAATACAAATTCAAGCAGGAGTACGATAAACAACAAGTAGGATAACGAGCAGGATTAAGAACGATTTACTCTCTACTTGAAGTTGAATTTCGGAATTAACTCATTTCCATAACATGAAAATAGAAATAATCGAGTTTCCTTAAAGGCTGACATACAAATCTGCTGAAAATAACTAATGTAAAAATAGTACTATTAGACTGTACGAAAATTGTTTACGAATGCTCCAGTTTAGGAATGATTACCGATGGGATTGTCACATATAATTATTAAATGTATGTAAATTAGCTACACGAAATACAAAATCCTTAGTATAACTTACCGATGTAGTTAAATGGCTAGCTCGCCACTGGGTGAAACGGTACTTCTCCAGTTTGCCAATGGCTCGAACTCAGCACTCGGACAAGTGTCTATAACTCAGGTCATAAAGGCTAGCAGCTGATTCTCGTTAGCGGCGTAACTTCCCAGGTACCTTTTACCCTCGTAGCGCCAGGTTTGAATACTAGAAACTCACGTTTAATATCCATTGCAATGAACACTAAATCATTTGATTTACAGATACAGAGTGGGACCGACCTCCCATCAATTGAATTTTCATAAAAAATGGCAATTTTAGAGTTGACTTAAAAAAATCGATACACTAATATTTTTGTCTCTTGTGTGTGTGTGTATAATTTACTAACCCTGAACCTGCCCTTAATAGCTGAGTCTGACGTTAATAAAACTTTTTCGAAAAAGCCGAAGAAAGTGGTCGTATTTCCTGACGTACTATCATGAAAAATTTGGAATTTGGAGAAAGTACTTAGTCCGAAATAGGTGGGGGTTGGGAAGAGACTCGAGTAGTCGTATTTGCTTAGAATACATGCGCTGATTTAGTATGCAAGTTCTTTCCTTTCCCATTAGATTCGAAGGATTTTTTCTTTGAAAATTTTAGTGATTTTTGAGGGAAGCGCTTTCAAAACACGCCAGCAAGAACAAGATTTGACTGGTGGTTATTTCACAATAGGAATGGAATTAATCACCTTTGCTCTCAGCTCGAAAGAATTTGGGTATTTATGTTCTTTGAGATCATTCGACTTTTTTAGACTTGTCTTAAACTGCAATGTTATTTCGGGAACATTGCATTTCAGCGAAAAAGGCAAATTTCGAAAAAAAATTTTCGTTGGCCTCGTTATGAGTGCGAAGATTTTCTTCCTGCATAACCAACTGTGTTCTTCGAGGAAGTTTTATTTCTTTCTAATATCAATACTTGATTTAATATGAATACTTGATTTCTTACAGCCTTCTGAGGCTAATCTAATATTATTAGGGGCGCTACAATGCCTTTAATCGAGAAACCGACGACTTAATAAAAAAGCAACATTTGATTGGTCATACTTCCATAAATTTCAAAACGGAAATTATTGTCAGAGATAAAATAAAATTTTTCTGTACTTCACCTTATATGGGTTTCTCTCGACTTCATTGTATAGCTAATTTAATGTATTACTTATGTTATTTTTGACTTTATTTCGCATAAAGAAAAATACTTTTGAAGATCAAAGTAAAATTCATTTGCATATTTAAAAGCACTAAAACCGATATTTAGCGCGATGAATATTTGCATGGCTCCAAATGCAGACGCACACTCCCAAATTCTTGACATTGTAAAGTAACTCGGCTCCCTTTAAATGCTCCCTTATATAGTTCAGAAAGTGGAGATCTAAAATGTGAATTCAAGTCATTGATAATGATTGATCTTCGAACAGCGACCGGTTCCGAGGTGATCACCTCATCATCTGGCGTGTGGACTTGTCGAGTTTTGTAACATAATCTTTAATTGAATAATAATGTAACAATTTTTAATTAAATTATGGATATGTTCCACCAAATATCGCTTGATGTGTTTTGTTTTTTCTCTAGTGCTTAGTGATTTTCATTGCGAAATTCCCTAGTAGTAGTAGTAGTATTTTTAAAAGTGCTTCGACAGCTAAGGTCATTTCGCACGTGAGGCCCCACCGGGAATCGAACCCGGGACCGCTGTCACCAGCGAAATTCCCTTATAACAAAAAATCTTATCATTTAGTTATATCTTCAAGACCTGTCAATGTCGTCATTAATTCATTCGAGATTTATGGTTCCTTAGTTGGCGAAGGACTTCTATGTCTATGATTTAGTTAAGTAATCTATGAAAGATGTAAATTTTCGATTACAGTTAATAAAAAAATTCAACCATTTAACTCAAACCTGTTTTAATCGTTCATTTGAACTTGGCAAGTCTAATATTTGAAGGTACCGTTACTATATTCTGAAATAATAGTATATTGGAACACGGCTGTTAATGAATTAAAGATTTAAAAACACTCCTTTATCTAGCCACGTGACGGAACTTCGGCTTGTAAATATTCGGGAAGTCCCAGATTACCGATTCTTGAGAATTGCCCTGTACGCGTTTCGGAAACAAAACTTCTTTCTTCAAGTTCCCTCATGGACACCCTTGAAAAGGGAGCTTTGTTTCTAAATTGCACATAAAGTAATCCTCAATAATCGGTAATCTGGAAATTCCCGAATGTTTCCTAATCCAGGTTCTATCTGCCGAAATACGGCTTACGGAGTGTTTTTAAAACTATAATTACTTAGAGAAACAAATGATGAAAAGGCCATCTTAACTTTATTTCCAGTCCAGGTAAAACTTGGTTTTCATGAACCATATTTTAACGAAAATCTTATTTAATTTTGCGCAGTCTGTGCAAATGTAATGCTAGGAAAATATTCACGAGTATCAGCAACAATCCAAAGAGCAGTAATGTTAATGGAAAAATCGCTCGTAACGGGGAATTTTTGACTCAAATCCTGGAGTTATTACAGGCGCATGACGTATCGTGTACAGTGTATCATAACTCCTCCCAACCGAAGAAAAATTTTCAGATATTTGTAATTGATACTGCATGTCATTAGTCGAATTCAATGTTCAAGTTAATACAAGGACAGTCGCTGAAGTAAACACATTTCGGTATTTT
This sequence comes from Ladona fulva, assembly GCA_000376725.2. Taxonomy (NCBI): domain Eukaryota; kingdom Metazoa; phylum Arthropoda; class Insecta; order Odonata; family Libellulidae; genus Ladona; species Ladona fulva. Next base: position 212,415 of record KZ308188.1, on the reverse strand, counting down.
CTAGGTCGTTTGTATTTGCTGTAACGCCCCCAATAAGCAAAAGAGAGAATTAAATAGCATTTAATTAACGAGTTTTAAAAGCAAGGAGATGAAGTAAGAGAATCGAATTACGGTCAATCCTACCGAAGCTAAAAGAGGATAAATGCTATGAAAACTAGAATGAACGTTTTTACTATTAACTTTAATTTGTGTTCATTTACAATAATCAAAAGTTTTGAATAGCACAATTTACAATGTATGTGAATCTTTTCTATGAACTGGAGTAACATAAACAAGTTGATGGATGAAAATGGATTGAAATGAACATTTATGAACGATGGAGTGAAGATGAACATTTATGAAAGATTTAAAGATGTTTAAGATTGGAGAAGCGATCCAAGATGTAACATGTTCGATGATGGTCATTAGTATTTCATCAAAGGCAGCTGACCAACAGTTTTTAAAGAAATATCCTTAAAATTTTCATTCCTTATACCTTTTATTCGTTATACCTTTCTTATACTTTAAAAATTTCATTAGGATCTGAAAGGAATAAAAAATATTGACTGAGACAACTATCTGGATTGAAAAGCATGAGAGTTACTTCTAGGAGAAGAAAGACAGCATCGTTGATAGAAGTTGTTTGCAGTATCCAGGGGATTGGTTAACACAGTTTAAATTCATTAAAGTTCACACTGGTTGGCAACAGGGTGTCAGTATTGGCCTTAAATACTTTTATAATGACGTTCCAAGCAGTTTTAACTGTTGTTAGAAAAAGAAATAGAATAGAAATTTTCAGTAATTTTCTGCATGAAAACTTAGATTTCTCGTTCGTAATTTTCATTTCAATCTTGTATATCAAATTGAGAGTTCTGTAAAGTATTTGCCAAAGTAATGCAGATTATATATAAATTGATCTTTTGCCATCAGTTCATTATAAAATTTTATCTATTTTGTTGATAATCGGTTAGGAATACTTTTAAATAGGAATACATGATTGAAATGGCTGAGAAAAATATTAAAGAAACTTATCAAACTAAGTTCAGTGTTAGGTTCAGAAGAGAGGAGTAGACAAACATTTATGATGAAGAGTATTGAGGAAGGTTTTGGTGGTATGAGGATTATACAGACGTTTAAATATAGAGGTTTATTTACAACCCAAATAATCTGGTGGGTTTAAAATAGTATTTAAAGCTTTATGGCCCAAACATTCGTAAAATATATTGGTACAAGAAATATCCTTGCTAGGTAGATTTGTAATACATAATTCAACTAAATAATATCATTAATATATAACAAAAATATAATATACAATACGGATTTATTAATTAGGTAATAAATTATTAAAAGCAAATTTTGTTTCATTTAATTTAAAAATAGAAATAGCACATCCAAATTCCTTTTCAGAACAAACAGAAAACAGAGACCCTCACATAGCGCGACTTCACAAGACGCAATTTCGTTAAGACGCCATTCATTATTGTACAAACGTAGTATTGCGATCGAATTTTCATTAAGACGCGGTTTTAGTTTTCACACACTGCAGAATTTCTGAATCATTCGCCGTCACCATTTCCTAGATCGTACCAAGAATCAGAAATTAGACTTCGAAGCAGTATACGTCGAACCGAAACAATATAATGGAAAAAGGACAATATAAATTTTCAAAACTTTTCAGGATCGCCCTAAGAGAAAGTGGCGTAGTTCTTATGAATTAATGATGTCGGTGACTTCGTTTACATAGCATAAATACGAAGTTAAATTGCAACTGTTCTCTTAGCCCTTTCCCAGTATTCAGGGTAGAGTTCAGTACGCGATAGTATTTAAAATATAGTAAACCTTATGAAAAAAAGCACGCAGACTTAAAAAAGAAGGAGAAAAAGGGCCATTACTTTAGGCCCAAACCTGAAGTTTTAGATAAATTAAAAATAGGTCAAAAAAGTTCGTCCCTAAGAAGAAAATGTGGATTAAATAAATTAACGATACATACCAAACAATAATGAACACAAAATGGGAGCTGAAGTCAGTACAGGAACTTTTATCGTTGGGAAAGTCAAAACGATTTCTTAAAGAAAGGTTCTGTTGAGTTAAGTTGAAAATTTGTGTGGTGATTGAAAATCAGTATAACAGGATAGCGCCTTTGAGTTTATCTGTGATACGCGGTAAGGCAATGGCAATTTACAGCACCTTCAAAGGAAGGAATCCGGAATTTCCAACTGTTGATCATCAGGCAACCAAAAATTTCGTCCTTGAACATTTTGCCGTGATTGAGAAGAAGGTTATCTTCCTAAACATATTAACTAAACATTCAACGCCGATTTCAACAGAGCAAACGCACATTTTCAACAAAGATGGAACGTCCTTATTAAGGAAAAAGATAGTAGGAAGAACCTACCTTACAAGGAGGAAGAGGATGGCACCATGATTCAGTGTCACTGAATCTAACTTTGCCTGTTTGTTCAAACTCTTCTAGGTAAAAAAATAAACCTGAGACCAAGATCCTGGATTTCTGGCGTTCATTTAACGTGGTGGATGAAATAAAAATTATTGCGGATTTCTGGAATAAGGTGAAGGACTCAACACTTTTGTTATAGTCTTTGTCCAGAAGTCATGCATTATTTCGGTGGTTTTCATCAGTCGAAGATTAGATCGGCGAAATCGTGAGCCTGACAAAAGCTTTTGAGGGATTTTGAGGGGAAAAGGATTTGATGATATGCAGAAGAGAGAGGTAAAAGAACTGTTGGATTCCCTCAAAATGATTTGACGAAAGAGGAGTTACTGAAATTGGCTGATTTCAGTGAAAAACAGAGGCTAGTGACGAGTTATTGACTGTAGAAGAGATTAGGCAGTCTACATTGATCATGAAAACCCCCTAGGAAATTTTTAACACAGTTTATACCCATATCAAGTAAAATTAATTTTTCCTGAACTTCGTAGACAGAAGCACGAAATGCAAACATGAATTTCAGGAAGCTCTGTCACCTAACAAAGACATCTACAGAAGCATGGAGGGTGCAGCAAAACGCAACTGCATTAAATCCTTCTTCAGTGAAGCATCTCAAAAGGAATCCCTTTCTCCAATAGAATTAGCCACCTGATTGTTTCTTTCCAGTATCCACGAAAATTCCTCGTTTAACTGTCAGGACCTGCAATCTCGTCTGCCTGGAATTCTGCCTTAACTTGGTAATGAGTGTTTTCCGCGTTTACATACAACATCGGGACTGTATGCACGGATCGGTCAAGGCCCAATCAAGCAATCCTGATTCATCCCAAATTCATTTTTCTTTTGGGGCGCCATTAGCAGCAACAGCTGGTTTTAGCTTTTCGTTCCATGTCGTTGTGTACAAGCAAAACGAAGAAGAGAGATCTATCTTTGCTATTAAAATGATTTAACACTGATGAAAAATCTTACTGGATTTTTTAAAAATCGGAATGAAAGTTTTCTCACAAAACCAAATTCAATATACTAAATAATTTTTTACGAACGTCTAATCACAAAATTATTCGTTTATTTCACCTAGCGCGATTTCACATAACGCGGCGAACTCGAGGAACGTAACTTCGCCCAATGTGAGGGTTTACTGTATTCAAGATTAATATCGGAGGTAATACCTTTATATGAGGATCTCGAGAAACCTGAGAGTTTTAGACTACAATTGCACATTAAGCAATCTCACTGTACTTCAGCCGATGTTCCGATAGAATGAGGAAATCCGTATACAGCTCAGATAAGAGCACGTCCAAATTTTCAATCTTGTTTCTCGAGGATTGAATATTTATAAATAGTAAATTTTCTAACTTTTGTTTAGCATTACAAGGTCCCAGTCATTAGATTTTTGAGCAAGAAATACCGTCACTGGGACGAGTTATCATGCCATTCCGTTCGTTTATTAAAGAAATTGGTGATTTAATTTCGAACTGACTTGTTACAATTTTATTGGCACTTTAGTGGGCACTCGATGGGCCAACATTTTTCATTTTGTGCTTGAAAATGGTAAATTTAATCACTGAAATATTAATAGGCCAAAACCCAGGACCGTAAAGAGGGTAAAGAGCATCGTAATAGATAGCGTTCGCTGTGACACGAAATGACGCATAATCGCGATATGTAACCAGTTGAACGACTTTCACGCTGTCACAGAGTTTGTACGCAATATACTTGCCTAACTCACCCTTGTGGATGGATGAAGTGTGCGTGCAAATCAACTTTTCCTTAGATTCCAGAGGGATTCGGAAGTTTTGGTTCTGGTGATAATATTACGTGATTGACAACAGTTTCCACAAATTGTCTCCGGGAATCAAACAGATGAATAACTCATTTCTTCAGATGAATAACTCTCAACCTCAGAATTAGGAGTCGTCAAATCGTTAATAAAAGATTGTTTCTTTTCTATTAACTCCCATTATGGGAATTGGTTGGAAGATCACTCGTTACATTTTCTCATATTTGAGGAGATTTGCTATTAACTCCGGAATTTATAAATATAATTCTTTCTTATAGATTTTCCAGTCACTAATGACTGACTTATTATTTTAGGGTTCTAACACCTCCATAATAATTTTCAATTCCAAAGTTAAGAAGTTTAAGGCATTTACATGATAAAGTGTACCTACGCTTAAGGCGCAACCAATAAATCAATTTTGATTTCTTAATGACTTTATATGATAGTTCATTTAAATCAGCAGATTTTAAATAAACCTGTAAATGATGGGAACCTGTTCATTATGAAAAACTTTTTAAGCACAGTAGAGATTCTGCTTAAGTGCTAGCAAGTTTCACTGTAGCTGAGGAAGAGTTAAAGCAAAAAATAGTGGAATTTTTACAGTGTTGTTTCTTTTACATCTGCTGCCAAGTCAATATACTTTACTCCTAATTTAGTTTAAATATATAACTTAAAGTATAATTTTCAAACTTTATTTTCAATTCAAGGCTCATTTTAAAAATAATTTTATCATCAAACATAATTAGAACTACCTATTCTTCAATTATGAATCTGAAAATCGGTTAAAGTGTTGAATTTAATATAAAGCTTCTTCCCAAATTCAAAGCAACACAAAAACAGGAAGACAAATCTGAAGACACCTAATTCAAATGCTATAATCTTAAAAGTAAGGTGCTTTTATTGAAACTGAGCTGATACAAATACTTTTTTGAAGCCAACACCTAAAGACCAACATCACAGCACTGTCAACAACAATATCCAAAATGAGATAAACCTTTCAGCCGGGCTTTTTCTGTTAAAACAATATCAAAACTTTCTTTTGAAGGGAAAGGGAAGTGGTAATTGTTCTCTAAATCTGGAAAACATTAAAGAGTTCCCTTAGTGTAATACCTCACAAAACGGGAAATGCCAGGTGAAACCAATGCCTACAGGCTTGTCTACATGGACAGATCCCTACTGATTTCTTCGCATTATCCAACCTTTCCTTCTTGGTCTGCCTGTACTTCTTCCTTATACTTTCCCCTCTGAAGCAGTCAGTAATCTTCTAACAGCATACCCTGGGCTAACATGCTAGAAGTACCTCTATTTTCACCTTCACAGAAAAATCAATATCAAAACAAGGCAGAAACCAAAATATCAGCACCTAGGGACTTAAAAGGTTTCACAGGCCATGTTCACCATTCCCTTTCCCTTATGCCACTTATTTTCATTTTTTTTGTTTTCTCCTTGCACATTGTACACCAAAGGCATTTATTTTATCCTCCGTTTCTTTCATCAGTGTTCAAATTTTGCAGCAACAAATATTGTTTACAGAGTATAATGTTTGACAGTCTCCATTTCAATTATATTCATATTTCATAAGAAGTTCCATATTCCTCTAGAATGCATCTCTTCTGATACCTATCCTAGTATTAATTTCTTTTGTCTCTTTCTTCCTCTTTTAGCAAATTCCCCTCTACATCAATCATTAGATTTATATTCACTACTTTAAAAGAATTTGAAAAAGGATAAGAGTGGAATGATAAGGAAACTATCTTTGGGTATTTGCAAGAATCAACAATTATATTATGCATATAATTACATTATTGTATATTATATATACAATATAACTACGAGGGCAGATCAGAAAGTAACGCACAATAATTTTTTTCTCCCCTGGTATTGCAGCTGGAATGTTGAAATTTAACAACAATATAGTTTGAAGTTTCCGCTATGGAGGGTATTTTGTTTTCATGTGCAGCTCTAGCGAGAGAAGGTTGAACTATGAAGCAAACATGGCTCGCATGTTACTGTCGTCCACGTGTGAGGAGCAGCGAAGTGTAGTTCGATATTTGTGGGCCAAAAGGCATTCACCGAGTGAAATTCACAGGGACATGCGTGGCGTGTATGGGGACGACTGTCTGGACCGTAGCAATGTCTCCAGGTGGTGTGCATTCTTCCAAGAGGGCCACGTGAACCTTAGTGATTCGCCCCATTCAGGGCGGCCAGTAACAGTTTCAATTCCACAGAATGTCCGCGCCATTGAGGCAGCAATCTTGAAGGACCGGCGTGTGCACCTGCGATCTTTATCGCAGACGTTCAACATTTCCTATGGTGCAGTGTATGACATTGTTAATGACACGTTGAAATTCGGTAAAGTTAGTGCTCGCTGGGTGCCTAAGAACCTGACAGGCAACCACAAGGGCCAGCGAATGATGACAAGCTTGGATCACTTAACGCGTTATGCCGCAGAAGGGCATGGCTTTCTGAAAGGAATCGTCACTGGTGATGAGTCATGGGCGTACCACTACACGCCCGAAACCAAGCGGGCCTCTATGGAGTGGAAACATGTTGGTTCCCCAGTAAAAAAAAATTCAAAGTGACTCAATCTGCTAGGAAAGTGCTTGTGACAGTGTTCTGGGACATGTTTGGCGTGTTATTGGTGGACTTTGCTGAACACGGAACCACTGTGAATGCTGCAGCCTACATTAAAACTTTGTTTAAGTTGCGTCGTGCCCTTCGTGACAAACGCCGCAACATTAATGGTGTCAAACTTCTTCATGACAATGCCCGTCCCCATGTTGCTGCTCCTGTTCATGAGAAACTCACCAAATTTGGGTGGGAGGTGCTCCAGCATCCACCATACAGTCCGGACCTGGCATCGTCTGAATTTCATCTGTTTGGTCCCATGAAGAAATTCCTGGCCGGTCAACACTTTGCAACAGATGGGGAAGTGAAATCAGCAGTCCCCAGATGGCTATACTCCCAATAAACGGACTTCTTCGAACAGGGCATATTGAAACTGGTACCACGATGGGAGAAATGTGTTGAGAAAATTGCTGCCTATGTAGAAAAGTAGGTCAAAGATGTAAGTTAATTTGTGATTTTTTTTGGTTTTGGTACATATTAAACTTTTTGGGAAAAAAAATATTGTGCGTCACTTTCCGATCTACCCTCATGCATTGTATGTCTGTAAGGATTTCTAGAAATTTGTAATTCCCTCAATATCTATCACAGGCTCAAGTGATTTAGCCTTTAGCCAATAGAGGCTCTTTAGTCTGTTTAGATTGTGCTGCTAGACTGAGTAGACAAAACCAATCTGCTTTTCAGAATGAATACCAGTGCGGCATGATCACTTACAAGTCAAATAGTATGCTCTAAAAAAATTATGGTTTGCACATTAAAGACTGTTGTGTCAAAGGTTTGCCTGATTTTGTTGCACACCCTCAAAAAGGTAGTGCACTCTTGATGCACCCAATGCTTGAGATGGAGCAATTTTTTTCCAAACGTATCTTTATTTTTTGATAAAGTCTATAAAATAGCAATTGGTATTAGTGTAAGCAATGGTAGTAGAATATTCTCTGCCAAGAAGATAAGTAAGAAATACAATTATCCATTTTGATTTTCGCAAATATTCTGGAGGCAAAGAATAGTATAAATGACAAGCAGGACAAAGGCAAGGACTGGGTGCAGAACCACACCCATCCTATATATATGCTGCCTGGGTGCAAACAATTTTCCGCCCCTTAAAATTAAATACTTAAACCATAGATCTCCTGATTTGCAGGTCAAAATTATTTAGACTTAAAAAAAACTTTTTTTATGATTTTGTTCCTCAGTTTAAATTGGTCACAAAACATCATTAACAATTAATTATGCATATTCCATATTTTGACAATGACTTTCCATTATGAGTTAATAGTTCACATTACTTTTGATTATCTTAGCAGCAATGGTCTCTGGAAGTGTCAATAAAACTCTCAAAGCTAATTGCAAATTCAGAAAGACTCAGATCTAATCTCTTGAAAATATATATTCTGGAACATGAAGAGGATTTATTATTGGTACCAGAAAATCTTTTATTGATTCCTATTCTTCAATTGAGTTATTATAATTCTTTCCTGTTAATGTTTACCAAGATTTAACTTCACATCATAATCTCTCCTGATTAATTCATGCGTATCAAACAGAAAACAACAAATAATGTTTGGTTACACTTCTGTTTCCGCCCTTTAGATGCCACTGCCTGGGTGTGATGCACCCATGGGACAGCACGGCTCTGCCTTTTCATTTGACAAATGACACAGGTCTTCACCAGACCTAATGATGCTAGCTTATTTATTATCAGAACACATTATTATAAAATCAGTAGTAATTAATTCACATTTATTGATTTTCAGAGCACAAAATCTAGTAAAATCCATGCATCAAATATTAGATCTTTCAAAATATTGTTGGATAATGATTTTCCAATGAAAAATTCTTAGAACAGCATATAAAATTTAAAAAAATTTAATTAAATATTACACTGTATAATTAAAATGTAAGAATTTTTTATCAATTGTGGAAATTAGCAATGGAATGTTGATGGCATGCATTATTTAATCTAATGTTCAAGGACACCCAATTAATTAAATATATCAACGACCATGTTTCATGTAATCCATAATACATTGAAATAATGCAACAAAATAGTTTGAGAGCCATTTAATGAAACAATTATTGATTGGACAAAATAGATGCCAGATGACAAGTTTCATTAAAATAGTAAACAACACAAGATGATAAATATATTCAATATTTTTCAAAAATATTTTATAATAGGATAATTTGAGAAACTGACAAATGAATCAATCCAATTCTTCAGAATACTATTTCACTAAAGTTTCATCATTCAGAAATTTATAAATATACAAGTTTACATATTTCATTTGGTCCCTCTAATACAGTGAGATAGGATTAAAACAGCAGCTTACCTACTATTCAAATACGGCCAACAATCCAATAAAAGTTCATTAAAAACAACATATATTTTTTCATTGGTTAGCTAAAATTTTTTCACACAGTAATATTTTCACACAAAACACGATCTAACAGCCAAAACCCGGCTCACCACACATTCAAGCAGAGCCTGATCTACTAAAAACTGAGAGGTTTACCCATCATGTAGATTATGCGAAGTTTCCTGCACTTCACAGTTTCAGACCATCATGGCCAACTCTCCCTTAAAATATGTTGAAATACAGTGAACGAGTGGAGGACATTTCTCTGAAATATTGTGCGAAGATTCAACAACAAAACTACAAGAGTTTGGCAATCCTCCCATGCAGTCCATTTCCAAATGTTTCTGAACCCTCCCAACCTCTTCTTCTTTCCACCCAATCTAACTCTTCAGCTCCATACATCAGCTGAATACCTCTTCTGTGCCTCCATTCGTCTCACATATGCCAATGCCTGCTCTTCAGTCATACTGCCCTTCTCCTGAACTATTTTCAACACTATGTCATGAACATCCCTGGCCATGTTTCTTGCATCTCTGCAAATCAAAAAGAAACCCAAACATTAGTATATTTTGCTCCAAATGATCTAAATTCGAATTAAAGACCTGGAGCAGAACGGAATTTTACACCACAGCACTATTTATGATATAAATCGAAATTTAATCAAATCTTTTCATATAGTTCCACTGTGGTTCAGTAATGCTCAAAATCATTAAAGGTAAGTGAACAAGAAGTTACCACACAATTACACTTAACCAAAATGCATACAATACAAAATTTGATAAGGTTTGCAGAATAAATCATTAATGTAGAACATTTGGGACTCACTAACATCAAATTTTCATTACTTCTTGTTAAGTGCCTGACTAAGATGCAATAAAAAAGTTAATATATTTCTCTGCCCATATGAAGCACCATGATTTTCAAGTGTACTAAGCAGAGATTATACAGACAGAAACATAAACTGCTTATAAATGAATCAAGGAAAGGAGATTTGTAAAAGAGCATCAATTTACAGAAGAATGAAACATATCTGCAACACTGTTAGAAAGGCTTCCGCGGTGATTAGAAGATAAAACCTATGAGTCAAAGTGCAACATTGCTTACAATTACTATTGTAATGCTATCCCTGACGTCACCTTAGGACCATAAGATGCCGGCCAATTTTAGATAAAATTTTCACTGGAAAAAAGTGCGCCTTATGAGCCAGGAAATACAGTATTTAAAATATTTGAATAATTTTTGTCTGATATGGATTTCAACTGTCTGAGTGGTTAAGGGAAAAATATGATCCCTCTTTAGTCTGAGTTGACAATCTTCCAAATATTTGCCAATTTATTCTTCCTCGATCTATAACTCTCCAAAAGTAATTCTAATACATTTCACGTAAAAGAAAGTAAAATTCTAGAGACCACAGGGAGTGGGAGAAAGGAGAAATCAAATTGTGAAGATAAAACCACTTTTGCAGTATTTCTGTGCCAAAACTAAACTTCAACTGGGTAAGCAAGTTATTCAAGACCCATTCAAAGTTGAGAGGTTATTCCATAGGTGAAGCAGTTTAATTTTTTTTAAATTAAAGATATTATTCAGAAAAAGATTTAGAATGTGGAACTTGGACTAAAACAACTTTGAAGAAACATCAAACTATTCAACATCGAAATAAATAAGTTGAAATGCATTATTACTTGAAATATTGAGTCTATATTACTCTACAGAACTTCATAGAAAATAAATTATAATCGATATGATAAAAGATTAGGTAGAGCCTTTCTTTGGATGCCAAATACAGGTGAAATAAAATTTTTTAAATAAAAAATTGCCTTACAATTTTAACATCTAATGAACAAATCTATATTTCAACATAAAAGATAACTATGAAGAGAGCTATGACATTTGACACTCACCCGCAAACATAAAGATGGCCATTGCCTTCACCAATTATTCTCCAAACTTCATCAGCATTTTGTTGCAGAAGATGAGTCACATACACCTTTTGAGGACCATCTCTTGAAAATGCAACATGCATCTGGAAATTTCAGGAATTAGATGAGTATATTACCATTACTTCAAAATGCTGTCATTGCAAACAAAAATTCATGAGAAATTTGTTAACAGACTCCATTTCTCAACCATTCTATTTTTTCAAGAATACATTTGTAAAAATATCAATCAATTACCACTTCTGAGAAATTCTGTAATTGAAAATAAGATTATGTTGAAGTAATTTGACTGAAATACATAGTTAATAGCCTCAAGAATATTGAAACATACAAAAGTGTGTAACAAGAGCAAACAGAAGCAGCTCATGTGAATTATCCAAATGCAAATTATTAAAGAAGCAGTTACCTTCAAAACACCATCTTCCACGTATTTGTTGAGCTCTTCTTCGTAAATAAAATCTTCTGCCTTCTTACGGCAACCAAAATAAAGAACTGTCTCACCAAGTGGCTTGCCTGAGAGGAAAAAGTTTCACTTCATCAAATCCTCTAAATCATCACATAAAGGAATTTAAGAATATAATTGTTCAATATCCCAGCTTATTTCAGCATTTAATTCAATTAACTTAGTTATCCTTTTCTTTTCCATTTGAAGTAAATTTTCAGAAAGAAATGACCACACAAGGATATAAATAAAGATTATTACCAAATTCTTCTATGTTTTTAAGAAAGAGGAGGTGAAATAGATCTTTAAGGAAATCTGTATCAAATATAAACTAATTTTATCAGCAATGATTTGACTGCATTCATAATTTTAAAAGGGAACATAATGAAATGAAATTAATGAATAAAAATTAATAAATACTGTGGATTATTTCTTAATTGCTACTGCATATTTAACTGAGAATTTTAAAAAGTGAATCTTAACTGCTTAATAAAGACAAATATAAGTAACTACTACGAAATAAGGCACTACTATCTTAGATTTCTTTACACAATCTAGCTCTCTGATATTTATTTTGACCTACCCTCTTCCTTCGCAAAATTCCTCTCTTGAATAAATCCTCTGAAGGGAGCTAATCCAGTTCCTGGTCCAATCATAATGATGGGCGTTGTTGATCGTGAAGGTAGACGGAACTGAGATTTGCGCACATAAATTGGGACTGTGGCTCTGGGATTTGCAATTGCCTTCAGGACCACTTCTTCTACCTTGCTTCCACCAGACTCTGCCTCTACCTCTGGCTCCTTTGTGGCACCAACAACAGTGCCATTAGCTTCGGTGTTTGGCTTCTTTTTGGACAGCCATGAGGTAGCAACACCTTTGTTGATGCGCCCAGTTGGTGTCTTGTACTGCACCAGAACAGCTGTCACATGAATTGAATTTGGATACACCTAAAATAAAACAATATGAGCAAATCAATGAAAATAGTAAAATACAAAGATACAAGGATAGTTTACTAAGAGCTACCCATGTTGTCACCAAGGGCTAAAACATTTCTTCAGGCAATCCATATTGTTTAGACTTATATCCTATACCTCTCTCCATTTCTGAACCCCTTCCCTGATAACTGTTTTTGTAAGACTAAGTCTTTTTGGTTCCCCTTGAATAGCTATTTAATAATTTATTTCACTTTTTCATTTCCTTAAATTTTAATTTTTACTGTACATCTACATGTTGGGTAAAAGAATAGAGACGTAAAAATGGAACAGAGATAAGAGAAAGCATTCAAGACAAGCTCAATGCACTCAACAGCTCAAATAAGATACATCTTTTTGAAAGTAAAAAATGGTCAAAAAGCAGAAAATCCTAAATAAGAGATATCTCTGGCATGACTGGATTTTAAAACACTCTCTTCTATAAGATATCTTAAGTGCATCAGGTAAGTAGTTTAATGGTTTATTTTAATAACAAATCACAATTGTTGTTTAAAACGACTATGGCAAACAACAAAATACAATAAAAATGCAATAATGACTAACATTTTGATGAAAACTATGGAAAATTTCTGTATTTAGACATTAATTCCATTAATTTAATTTAATTTATTTGATTGATTTTCACAATTAACTGATTCTTTATTTCGTACAGAGATGTATATAAAATTAATGTACAAGGATAACTTCAACAATCAGCATTGATCATGGGAACACTTTATGAAAAATATAAAATTTAAAAAATCTATCACTTGTATTGTTGGTTCTACACAACAAATGAATATTATATGATAAGATTAAGAATTTGTCCTATCTTAACGAGTAACATTTTTCCAGATTATTTAACCCCATCATATCTAAATGAATTTGACAAAATAAAGTATAGGTTAAGTCACAGTGCCTAAGAATAGTTGAAAATAGTTCACCTAAAAAATAAAGGGTAATAATCATGTTGTAAATTACGTAGAAAGAATTTTGCTTGACATATATTTTCAATGGGAGAATTTCAAAAGACAAATAACAATAACGTTCACCATTTTGCCATACTAAATACAACAGACATTACACAATCTAAAATTTAAAAAAATTAATTTTTTTCTTCTTTAATTAATTATCTTCTCCTAACTTTGGAGAAAAATTTTAACCTTGAGAAATGATGATTGAATAGCTAATTATTAATAAGTGGTAGGAAAAAGATTTGATACCTTGGGAGATGATGAAATGGAGTAGTAACGAGCTTGTAGACGAGGCAGCAACTCACAAAGGTGGTCAATTGGAGGACGGCAGGAGGGCAAATCTTGCAGAATGTGCACAATATTACGGTTGTCCTGAATTATCCATTCATTGTAAAGCTGCTTTCCTTCAGGGCTTGTACTGGACATCATGCGAAGCTTTTCTTTTTCCTAAAATAATCAAATACAAGCACAGGGCGTTGACATAACAAAGTATTAGTTAAAAGGAAAGTTTGAGATTGATATAACTATACATGTTTTTTTGGAATTGATGATTAGATTTTTGTGCATTCACTTGAGTTTAGCCACGTTGATTACTTGAAAAAGAAGAAAGTTTTGACATTCTTCTGGATGGTAACTTTCATTAAAAAGTGCTGCCTAGAATGCTAAAGAAAAGTTTCTTCTTCAACAAATCATTACATCAATTCCTAAGAGAACATGCAAGCATCATTAACACTGAATATTAATAAAATGTTTCCTTGCTTACTATGGTGCCTCAAACTTATTTTGCTTCAGAATGCCTTCAAAATTATGAATCATTCAAAATTCAAACCTTTATTTCTCATTTACAATGGTTAAAATAAATTAATCTATTCTTCTGATCTAATTTCGCTTAACGTAGACTGTAAAATATCACACATATGCACACTTGATATTCTCTTCCTCGCATCAGGAATTAAAATCACAACATTAGTTTCACTATAAATAGTTCTTACATTTTGATGTAAGTATAATACAAAATTAAAATGAAGCAAATCTTGTGTGTTCCCTAACATAACTACTGGCACAACAACTAATATATTTAAGGTTTGAACATGACAATAAGGTGCAAGGAGCATAACTCATATTACTTACTGCTGGATCCTTTGTGTATTCAACCAGCTCTTTGAGAATATGTGTTCTGGGATTTGATGTAATATCTATATAATGCATCAATGCTGTTCTGTAAGAGCAAGGACAAGGGAATGGATGTCTCTTCGATGATTCTTCATCAACGTTGGTCAGTGTGAATATAACATCAAGGCCTCCCTCTTGGTCAGACAGCAACATTTCGCCCATTGATTCCACCATGGCCTCATCGTTTGTGGGATATACAGCGACATGGTCACCTTAATATGCAATGAAAAACTCCATTCGTTACCATGTAACTTTCAGTACCGAAAACAAATTGGATTAAATTTCACATCAGCGGCAGGAACTTGGGAAAGAAAGTTTGAAATACGGTTATTAATGTATTGTCCTGAAAATCTTTTCAGGAGGAGAATTAATAAAGCTGTATCTACAAGGAAATGTTTCCTTACCGGCATCATATCTCATCTTTGATCCTTCGATATCGAATTCTATATGCATGCACGAACGATCGCCTGCTTTGTGAAGCTCCCTATGAGCAAGAACTCGCGAAACGTAAGGATTCTTGGCGTCGTATGGTCTGAAATAAGAAGTTTATATCTTTTATTAAATAATATGTAAAACGCATAAAAAATACTCCCACTTAGTATGATTTGAAAAATAGATTTTTACCTACATAATTTAACTCTAATAGCATGTAATACAATCAAGCAAAAAATTAAAGAAAAAGGAACGATGAATACTGCGATACTTACGGTCGCTGATTCGTGAGTGAGTGAAGTCGAGCAACTTCTCCAGTATACACACGGTCGGGAGGTACATCTGGTCGTAACGTTAGCTTGTACTGTCTTAAGGAGGCTTCCCCATCTGTACCAGCAGTGCTGGGATCCAAACCAAAGAATTCGCAAACAGAGGGCCAAAGCCGATCCTTCCACGTAATAAAGTCATCCTCAATGCTGTCAAAGAAATAATATAATTTAATTCTTACTCGCTGTATTAAATGAACACACAATGATGACACTACCTTGAATTTTCATTTTTTATATGGTGACTAGAAGGGAGATCAACGCCTAGAGTTGAAATGTATCTACTTAGCCTACTAATTTGAAAATTCCTATGAAAATGGATATGACAACGAGAGAGGCATAATAAAACTACCTCTGGCAGTTTTCTAATACTATTTAAATTCCTCATGGATAAATAATACTACTAATATATACTGCGATCACGATTCATCTGATGTAATAACGATTACGTTACTAAATTGAGGCCAAGTTACTTTAACTCTGCGGAAACATAGCGAAATTAGGAACATTATGAACACTTGCATACTTAAAACAAAACATGTAAATATTAAATCATTTATTGAACGCTATGAGTTACAAGTACCATCAAACAAAATAATTTCATACACAGAAGGAACTTTGCCTTGTCTCAAGAGATTAAAAAGGCACCGATCGGAGAGAACAACTGACTACTAGTTAGCGTTCGAAGTTGCGAAATACGAACTGCGCCGTCGATAAGCGCGGCTGAAAAAGCCTTGAACTTTTCAATATTTCTTTGGGAATTATAGCTAATAATTCGCATTGTTAAAGAAATAAAATTAGCTGTGAAGTTATGATTTAGAATAGCATAGAATATACTTCAGAAATTAAGCAATTCTGTATGCCATGGAAGTGCTTTGAATCAACAAAGATAGAATAAATTTGAAGTTAATATCTAACTTACTTAGCATCGTCATCACCAAGACCTAACTCAAAAACTCTGGTTGCACCTAGTTCAGCCAGCCTTTGGTCGACGTACTTAGCCATTTTGTTGTAATGCTCGTAAGTTTTATTTCCCAAACCAAATACCTACAAAGTAAAGATAAAAATTATTAGAAATGAACCAACCAAAAGTACCCTAAATAGAATCTCAGTCATTTCTCACAGCATAATTAAGACCAGATAGGTCACAATCTCCATTTTGAAGCCATTCAAAAAACTCTTGAGCATTGTCTGTGGGATCACCTTCTCCATAAGTAGCTAGACAGAATATAGCCAGTGAGTTTTGAATATCTTTGAGGTTGGTAAGCTCCTCCTGAAAATAATTTATATTCATGAAGGTTAGAAGGAATAGTCTATGTTTATATTTTTACAGTAATTAATTCCACTGGTAAATGATACTTTTAGTTGAGTAAACTTCGATTACCATGTAGGCCTTTGGGATGCATTGATATCCATAAATCAAAGACTATGACACAGACAAGTAAAGGCAATCGTACCATATCACATTCCTCAGGGTCAGCAACCATTCCTTTAAGACGATAACGAGCACCTTCCTTAGCTAAACGGCCAGCAAACTCTTCAGCAGTACCAGTCTGACTGCCATAAAAGACAACTAAAGACCGCCCTGAATGCTGCAGCTTCTTGACAAAAGATGTGGAGGAGGCTCCAACCATAGCTGCAGGCCTTGAGAAAATACCAAAGGATAAGTAAGTTTTAAGTTATTCAAAGAATATAATCGAATATTAATGCAGTTATCAAGAAAGTAAATGACAAATCCTTTGAACCACAAATAAGTTTTCATTTTGGATTTTGAAATCTTTTATTCCATTATTTCTGAACAGCTCTCTCTCATTGTTTCTAAGTAGTTACTTATTGGACTCATTCACCAACAATAATCATCAATATTTACTAATAAGAGAAAGAATTAAAAATGGAGAACAAATATGAGCAAAATATAACTTATAACATGGAGGTGATTGAAAATATGAAAACATAGGAAATTCTGAATTTGCCTTTGAAATTGCCTTCAAGTGCAGCTCAAGGCATTTTTATATGACAGTGGAATAAGATCAATGATGATAAATTTGTCCCTCAGTGTAAATTAATTGCAAAAATTATTGGCAATCATCCTCTTAAGTGGAACCCTTAAAGTATTTCAGTACCTTTATCACAATTGGCCCACCAACTTAGGTTTAACGATCAAAGGCCCTGAGAATTTGCCAGATATAATAGCTATCATATTAGGCTCCCAAAAATATGGACTAAAAAGTGGACTAAAGAACGATAGTAGATAAATAGATAGGTTCACAATTAATAAGATAGGATAAAATACTTATACATAGATCTGCAGGCTTTGTGTATGAGTAATGAGCATTTTAAACTAAATTATATTTAAACAGGCTTAATTTATTACCCATGGTGACCTGAACAGGCTTTCAAAAGCCACAGATGTTATTGTTAATTGATGTAATCAAAGCATGAACAAAAATAAACTGAACAATTTTATCTAATACAGTAAGATTAACGATTCTGATAATTTCATAGAGAGAGAAGTATGGCAGTAGTATTCTACAGAAATGTAAAAACAATAGGAGTTGACTAAGAATTTCTAGAGTGACTTTAAAGAATATGAACATTTCATGGAGACAAATTATAATACCAAGAAAAAAACAGCAAAACAGTTTTAGCTTCAAGATTTTATTAATTTTTTTAACGATTATATAAACCAGAATTATGCACACCAACCAGAAGTATTAGAATTTAAACCTTTGTATTGATTTGAAAAGCTCAATGTATTCAATTTACAATTACCTTGATTATGCATGACTACATCAACCTTGAAATGTTAAATTTTGATGGTAAATATACAGTCCATCTATGCAAGAGTAATAGACAAGGATTTGTCGAATAAAACATAGTTTTACAACAGCTAAGAGATTTATAACTTTTACTACTTCACAATATATAATTGATGTGTTCTAGCTTAACATAGTGAAACACCATAGGGAATGAAAAGATACTTTGTAGTTTCCATAAGAATTTTACTTTCAACCAGTATTGACTCTCGTGAGTCATCACCAGATTATATCCACAGTATATAAGCTTCCTCTAGTAATAACCATCTTCAAGCCTTCTTCTAGTAATAGTCATCTTCAAACTTAAAGATGGCTTTTACTAGCCAAAACTATTTGCTGACCAAACTTAAACATTGTGGATTGGTTAAAGTTAAGTCTCTTCATTGTTTTTAAAACTGTATTATTCAGCAAATCCTCATTATGTCAAAATTCTACAAAGTAACAGTCTCCTTCATGAATTTTTAAATAATCTGTCAAATTAAAGATGTTACTTGAGGTGTAAGAAAAATTCTTCAAAATATCATTTAAATATTATGTCTGCCAATAGATTGAAATCATTGGAACAAATGTCAATTACATGGACCTTGAAAATTACTGTAATTTGTAGGGAAACAGAAAATAATCAAATATAAATAAAGAAAATTTGAATGAGTATCTGCATAAGTGTTTTTATCACAAATCAAAATAAGTAAAAGAGCATATAATATCACAGACTTTGTTAGAGATTGATGGTATGAATTTAGACAAACATCAAAGCAGAAGTGACATAATAAATATTTAGGGAAAATAAAATACGTAAAAATTATGAGAAACATCATTTCAAGCCAATTCTTAGTTGTCTTCATGATCTAAAGAGCAACACTTCCTTGGAAAGGATTAAATCTGAGTTATAAATAGGGAAGAATAGCAAATGAGGTGAGTACAGTAAATGTCTAGAACATTAAGTAGAGTCCTGGGATAATAACTGTATTACATATATTTAATGGAATATTCTAACCAGAAGATCAGGCCATTAGATAATCATACTTACTGCATTGTGTAAGAGCGAGATGCAGCCGCAGCAGCTGCAGCAGCTGTTGCTTCATCCTTTCTGCTTTGGAAGCGTGGACGGACAAACCACCAAAAGAGCACTCCAATGAAAGTGGCTAATAAAAACATATCGAGGTAGCCAAACATTGGTGCTTCCTCCACCAGGGCCTCTTCTGTCACCTCTGCTTCTATTTTCACTTCACTCTCTGCCATGTTTCTTCTTAGCTGTCTTGAGCCTCCAGAACAGTGCCCAAGCAGCCACTAATGTGTAACTAAAGCATAATATTTAAAGTTAAAATAGGTTTAGAGCTTAACTGTGGTTTCTTACTGATTAAAAGATCATTTTAAGCCAAGTATTTCATTATGTTTGAACTGTTCTCATTTAATCTTATATGAATACAAAATTGCAAATGACAGAGAAAACATACATATACACTAAATATATACAGAGTGCCTAATAGCTTTTTCTGCAATGGCTACATTCCATCATAAAAATAAGTGCAAATTTATAACTCTTTAAGTTCTTTGGTTATATACAAATGAAAATGATTCCAGTAAAATTTTAAGTTGAGGAAAACCTCAGAATTATTGCCATCTCTATAGAATCAATTCACAGAAAACATGATCTATAAATCATTCTAGTCTAGCAGACATTATTTCACTCGATGTCAAAATGCCAACAAAGAAAAAGAATTGTAAGAAGAAAATGAAAAAGAAATATTATAAATTTATCTGTGCAAGTTAACTTATTTTAATCATAACATTCAATTTAAGAAATGAAAAATCAAAAAATTGAAATGCAAAGTATGGAGCTTATCCAGTTCTTGCGTAATTGAGTAAATTTGTTGAACATTTAACATCAGAACCATAGGTAAGCAGGTTCAGATTCTGCTCAAAATAGATTAAGAAATATAAATAAGAGCTAAATGCAGGAAGAAAAACATCTAAGACTGATGATAAATAGAAAAATATGTTTGCACATAACTTTGTGCCTTAATACCCAAGGATAAACAGAAGTGAAAAATAGATACATGACTGGGACTCAAACCCAGGTCTTCCACTTCCTGGGCAGATATTCTAACCACTTAACTACTATGCCACATCTCTTCCACTCTGTTAAGGAAATGCTTTTGTGAGCAATGCAAGTGGCGTTCCACATACTGGCACCAACTACCGCCAGAGGTCTTCATCCTCCTAATGTATGCAAGAGATGTAGCATGGTAGATTAGTGGTTAGAATACCTGCCTGGATAGTGGGAGGCCTGGGTTCGAGTCCCAGTCATCTGGCTATTTTCCACATTGTTTACCCTGGGTAAACTTAACCAAAAGAAAAATTAATGTAAAATTAATCTGCTTATCAAACACTGATACAACCTCAATAAATTCCTTGCCTATCTTCTCATGATATAAAAACCCAAGAAAACTTGTTACAATTGAAGAAACCAACAGGATTAATTAAGTTGCAGAAGAATTACAAATAGGCTGAACCACCTTCAGAAGAAATGTGTATTCCGTAGTTTGAAATTGTTTTGAAGAAGAAAGCCAATGCATCTTACTGATCATGACTAATTGAAATGAGATTTGGGTGTTCACAATACTTAAGAATACAAAGAAATGTGGAAAATACTTGGAATCATAAGAAGAGACAGAAAATGCAAAACCTGGGTGAGAAATGACAGACATTACAGATTAAATGGGATCACTGAAATGGATGTGGGCCATCCAGATGACTAGAAAAAAAGAAAACCATTGGAAATCTGCAATTCCCAACTTGGGAATGACATGGCAGATGGAATGAAGTCCGAGGGTTAATATGGCAACAAGAAGCTCAGAATAGAGAGAATTAGAGAACCCTAGAGGAGACTTGGAACTACCGTTGGAAGGAAAGCAACAGATGTGGATCAAATGTACTTCTTAGTTAATTAAATAAACAATATAACCTACTTTCTCACTATATATCTCTAAATTCTTAGTATTAGTAAATTACAATTTATTTAGAAGTTACTATGAAAATAAGGAGCTTACTCGAGCATTGATTAGAGGTACATACATACATCACCGACCCATATTTGAAAGTATTTCGTTGATTATACCTCGTTCTAATGGTTGCGCGATTCATTTACTCTTTGAATGGAGAGGTACGATGAGGAACGCAATAGTACAGCATTTATTCAAAAGCTACTGCTGAAAGGTTTCGAAACCTGGTGCCTTCGAAGCCCGCCAAGGGCAAAATGATTTTCTTAAAGTAACAAACATGGCGACGATCTGAGCAACTCCGCCGACTCGTCGCGTCTGTAGGAAGCCGTATATTCATTTAAATTCGATATTGATTCATTTCCTAATGACGAATTTCCAATTTGTAAATAGTTCGCTAGTAGACAACGGCCTTGAGGAACTAAGATTCCCTGAGCTATGACAAAAATAGAAATCGGACATATATTTTAGAATCATTGCTTCATCGTTTGGAAATAAAAGTTCTTCCATTCCTTCGAGAAAAAATACCAGGTAAATTATTTAAGAAATTCACTACAGACATTGAAATCTCTCATGGTTCATGACTACGCGAGAATCAAAGGCAAAATACGTAATAACTGTCTTAATTTTCATTGTCAGTGATATAAAAGCTCGTATGGTATGCAACTGTCCCAACCTAACTATTTAAACATTTCTTGGAAACTTTCGAACAGTATTTTTCGTAATCGGCTAATATCTTGAGGGAAAAACAAAAATTCATTAATAATTAGATCAAACAAAGAAACTACAACGTGTGACAACAGTGATTTTCCTACTCCTTCCGTAACTTTATTCCCGGGAACCAGGATCGACTTGAACGAGGAAGTTGCAAAAAGGAAAGAGAGAGTTGCAATTTATTCATAGCAAATTATCTCATTTCTGCTGTTTCTTTCTTCTTAGTCGAATAATGATAATGTTTGTTTATCTCTTCATTCAGCATTTTAAACTAATCTCAGTTTCTAACCCATTCCCACTTTTGGGCAAGCAATTCACGGAATTTGAAGTACTTTTCAATCAGGAAAGCACGATTTCTGACGTTTAGTTTCACTACTAGAGTTTTTCAACGTTTAGATTGTTTCTGCACGAATATCAATAAGAGAAATTAAATAATCATCCCATATTTTTACGAAACATAGATTCTCTTTTATTTTATTTATATTCCTCATTTAATTTGCTATTATTATTATTGTTCATAAATTATAAGCAGGTAGACACCAGGTGGTACCTTGTCATATTATCATATATATAAAAAGAAAATGTCTTTCCGTCCGTCAGTCCCCCTATTTATCTCAGAAACGGATTGACTTAGAGATCTGAAATTAACTGCACTGTGTTTCTAGGATGCTGAAACCCCCTGGAAAAATATTCTCATCTCTGTAAAGGCCCGGGTTCGAACCAGGAGTCCATCATACGTTTCCATAAGAGATTAACGTAAATTACGTTTTTATGACTTGCAGAGGTTGTTTCTTTTAGAAAATTAAATTAGAAACAATGGTCCTACGAAATTGAGACAAATATCACAAGAAAGGAAAATAATCGTAAAATATTATTTTAGTCGTGAAATATTCATTTAAATTCCAAATTGCGAGAACTTCGATAAAATACACGGAAAATTCGTAAAATTTTTGGGGAATAAACAACTCATACCTTTGACGACTAACGCCATTGTTAAATGTCGATTTCATGAACTATCCCATATAAATCCACGGGGATAATCAGTTAGTATACTTTTCCATAAGAAATTTACGTGAAATAGGTTTGCGTTGCCTGTAAAGTAGGCTTTCATGACTTGAAAACAGTAGATTAAATATTATAAATAATGATAAGAAATATATTGAGTTACTATGACCTTACGACGGACTGTTTCTGGCTTAGGAAGACCTGATATATACGATAATAGATATCTTTTTGAACTAAATTAAGTTCCGTCATGTTTGACGGGGGTGTTTACTAGTTTACAACATAAAATGTAAAAATATCATATTAAATTCAATTGTCATTTAAGATTTTGCAGCCCTCCGCGTACATTACATTTCAACATTATCAACAACACCAACGATACAGCTCATTATCGCAATAATTACGTATATCCAAGGTTGGCGTCCCATTCATTACTCCATCTGTCCCTTATTATCTGAATACGGTCCTGTGAGAGAACGATAACACGAAACCGCCAAAAATGCTTCTCTTCAGCAGCATAAGGGTAAAAAAACAAGCAAAAGCAGAAACGACAGAACGTACTCGATTTTCTAGGGTACACTAGTTAAAGAACTGATCTAGAATAGAGAAATCAGTGCCGTATACCCAAGATCTATTTCTCTTTGCGGCGTTACTTCTAGGATAAAAAGTAACCAGCACCTGCTTATTGGAGGTCACGCAGAAGAGGAGCTCCAAAGAGGAAATTACGAAATGAAGCCGTGACCATGAGCGGCACATGAGATAGGAGCGTGCGAGGTCACTCCGGGGCCCTAATCAAATTCATCGAATGATAAAAGGGGATCTGCTTGTATAACGAGGGACCGCTTTCATTAACCCCTCTCATTGCTTTCAAAACTTCTCTCCTCACTATCGACCACGAAAAAGGCGAGAGGCGCCTCAATTTCACGGCGAGCCGGTCAATAACTACCTTATTACATAAAGAATAAAATATGATGTTACGAAACCACGTTAAGAATCGAAATTTCACTCCACCCTCTTGGCATATGAGTAGCGCGAAAGAGTGGGATTCCTTTCGTCAGATATCGAAAATTTCATAAATTTTAGAGTAAAAATAGAGACGCGTATATTACGAAGAAAAATGTTTTTTTTTCAATTTTACACCAAATTGTATTTTAGTTCGCAAATACACGTCGACTACGACAAGGCATGAAAAAAAGGTGTTTATTTCATAATTTGCGTACGCAAGACGACCCTTCCGTGTATCCGAGGTGTCCCCGGTCCACATTAACTTGGAAGACCGAGAATCCACTGTAGTTAACACCTATTACGACTAAACATAACGAACGAGACGAAAATGTTACATCATAAATGGAATAATATAATAGCAATATTGTAACAGGATTAATAAGTATTACCATCAGATTGTTCTCCACAACAACACTGCAATTACTAATCTGTAATCCGAGTTTCGAAAGAAAATAAATACCGCATAATTATTCTTACTAAAAACTAAAATATAAGTTGCGAAGTAATATCCGATTTGAGGGTAAATATTAAGTTTTAAACCCGAAGTACTTAAGTAATCGTCTAAGTTAATATTTTCTATAGTAATAATAATGTTTGTTATTTATTTTTTTAATTGCTCAGAGCTAACTTTAATTTTTGCTCATTTAAGCTTCGGTTTGATTTTGTGCAGTAAAAATGACCTACGATACTCTGTAAGATCGTAAAGTATGAATGTTCATCGGTCTAGCGTTCAAAAAATCTTAAACACGGTCATCCAAAATGGAAAAGAGGTTTATGGGCTCCTTTAGCTAAGCTATAATCGCGCTACTTTTAACGCAATTTTTTTGTTTAATACGAGTTTTCTAATTTAAAACACTTTTTCGGATAGAATATCTAATTTATTTCCTTACGTAATTAAAAAAATCTTCAACATTAAAGCGGGGAGAATTTTCTTAGACAGCTCCGACATATTAGTAGAGGTAACAGTAAATCCCTAGCTAAAAGGAATCATCGATCAAATTGACATTATTATTATCATTGAAATTATCAATTGCCAAAAGTATTGCGAATACAGAAAAAGAACGTTCGAGTGATCGCAAACAAATATAAAATAGCATTTACTATGACGCACATATTCTAAATAGTTATTCGATTTCCCAGGAATTCATTCATTTAAAGAGAGAGAGAGTTGAGATCCCTATCGATTATTTGATACAAACCAAAACTTTCATAAACTGAAGTCACTTCTTCACTCCCATTTAAGGCCAGTTTCCCCTATCAGAGCGAGACGTGCTTTTAGATCAAATTCTTGGATAAGGCGAAAGTGATCTCACCTAAATAACACGTGCTCGTGAAGTAAATGAACCCAAATGCAGCTATAAAACAGTTACTTATGTCTCGGCAAAACTTACTTGTTAGTGCACTTAGCATAGGGAAATGACAAGTATACTGCGGCCCATCACTAAAACACGCGACCCATTTCAGATAAACTGGAACTCTGTCGCTGACGAAATATAGAGGGAATTATATGCATAATAGAGTAAATACGAAGGTAGCAGCGAACGGAAATTTATCTGAAACAATATTATCGAAGAACTGTTAACCATATTTGAATTTTTTCCTCAAAACGACTCCATTATGGAAAGTAGGAATTGGCGCAAGGGAAATGCCTTCTTGGCAAAAGAGATTCGGGTTACTTAACTGGAGAATCAATACACCGATATCTCCTTAATATTATGTATGGATTTTGGTATCTACTTAAAGGCAATAAAATCTGAAGACGAGAAAATTTGGAATAGAATATAATTTTAAGTTTTAACAAACATAGGTATATTAGCACAATAGGGAATACTTGCTTCGTCGCGATCTTATTTCCAAAGGGAAGGGAGAATATGTACGGTTCCGCAACATATAAAAGTAATAATGATCTAATCAATGAAAAAGAACTGCGTGTCTCTTTTTTTCTTTTAGTTTCGCAATAACTTGGCACCCAAAAATAACCAGCGATATGAAAACAAATTTCATAATCAATTATTTCTATTTCTGAATAACTACAGCAGATATACTTATTAGCGAAATGCGGACGTTCCAAAGTAAGGAAGTCCAAAATTGTATTTATTTTTCGCTGTCCTCCCAAAATTCATCGGAAATTGACAGGAGAGGCGCGAACAGTAGCGATAGACGATCACTCACGACTATTAATACTTTTCCTAGGATGGAAACATGAAGATCCCAATTACATCCATTTTAATAATTATTTACGAGCACAAACAAACATTCATTAACCGAAAAAAAATCCGACTAACCACTCCGCCAGCACGTACGGTATTCATATGTTTCGATTATTGTTCAGCAGTCCATACAATAATTATTAATTATAAAATAATTTGACTCGCCTATAAAGTATTAGGCACCAACCTCCGAGTTTTGACCTTAAATATTGCAATATTTGAATTTTATTTATCACGAAATCTAGCCTAATGTGAAGGAAAGTTGGACAAGTCGTTTTTGGGACCTATTCTTTCTGCGAACGATACGCGACAACAATAAGCTAAAGAGGTAACTTGAACCCCGTACCGCACGCCGAAAGGCGGCTTCCAGGGTATTTATGAAGATGTAGAAAGGGTTATTAATTTGACGTTTTAGTGCACGAAAACGTCAAAAACTAACCAGAATCCAGCAATGCCCGAATGGGAAGGAATAGTCACAAAGATTTTTCTGAGGCCCAAATATACATCTCCGGGTGTTAAAACCTAAACAGTTGTTAATTTACGTACTTTACAACAAAGAACTGATCATAGGTAGCAAACAAAAGTTAGAAGATAAGAAATTGATAAAAAAGTAAGCAGTGCCAAGAAGTCTAAAGAATGGAACGCCGTAATCTCAGGCAAAATGAAGAACAGCAGCCACGTGTTGGCACTAAAAAGCCGAGAAATTCAAGAAAAGAAATAAAACTGGAACATCGAGATAAATTCTGCATTGAAAACAAGGTGAAGGGTCAAGTGAGTATGTATGGCAGTTGCTGCATCCATCAATCCGCACGTGTGTACGCCACTGAATATTCTATAACCTTAATACCTTCCTTCGCAGCGATATTGCTTATGATATAATTTAGTGAAATAAATTTTTTACAATAAAGACCGACTACGAAAAGGTAAATGCAACTGAATAAGTTGGGTGATTCGGCGGCTGGTGAGCGAAAGTCGTAACGGTGATAAAATCCAAAAAACTAGACGTTCAGATAACCCGAGTTCAAAAACAGTACGCTTGATAGAGTATTTTTCCTAAATAAAAATTATTCAAATTCAGAGAATTAATATTCATGAAGAGAAAACAAAAGAGAAACTAAATCTACAGAAAAAGGGTAAATGTAGACGTACATAAACCTTGTGAATAAATATTCCCGCGAGAAGGGCAACAGCAGCACAAGAAAGATTACTCAGATGTGGAAAAAGAGATCTTTGCGTCTTGGCAGACATCACTGAAGCAAAACCTCGTTCATGGAAGTTACGAAAGATTTTTCCATTCCATGTAAATTCTTATTTTTCGGTTATTCTTTCATGAAGTGTTGTTTACTGTTAACATTATATAATAATAGTACTATATATTAAATGTAATTATTATTTGTATATTATTAACCTAAATCAATATAGTTTTACTGTTTCTACCTCGTCCTTTCCTAAACCAAGCCCAACACTGATGTTACTAAGGTAAAAGTTTACCCGAGCAGTTCATGGTGCTCAATTACCTTGGAGCTTTGGTAATTGGCCCACAGATGACACGAAGCGAAAAAACAAGCGGAAAACAGAGCTTTACTTAGGATTTACTATTCATACATTCATACGGGTTAGAAGACATGTAGTGATATTGTTTTATTACTGTATCCTTTTGCGAAATATATGATACAATTCATAGTAGTGGTAGTTTCATTCCTTTTGAGTAATGTATAATATAATTGTATTGCGTAGTGAAAAATGTGTACTCCATTACTACATATGTGGACTCCATTACACGAAGAATATCTTCCTGTAAGTAGTCTAAGGTTATATGTATTACCTTTATGACGAATCCATCCTATTTGTACTTTACCTACAGATAATAAACTGCACTAACGAAAATACTCTTTCGATGTAATGATTGTTACAGCTCAGATAACTCAATCCTTTTAGGATCATCATAAGCTTTATCAATCTCTAGTCAAACAAAGGCTTCGATCTCGCTTTGTGATTTAGGACATCTCCAAATAATTAGCTCTCATAAATGAGATAAGAGAGAGCAGTGCTTCCACGATAAAGAGATTGGGGACAAGAGCTATATGTGCACTTAATATCAACACGGCTAAATAGAGCGAATCACAGTGCAAAAAACATTTTCATCCATTAGAAATCCGGTAAATGTACTTTCTACCAGAGTTGGAGAACTGCATTTCAGCAAAATTGAAAAAAATCACCCCATAATGCGTTAACTATGCGTTAATTTCTTAACCTTCAGACTCGAGTGAAGAAAACAGTACCACTAATCTTCAGTTATCGTAGTTGATATCACTTTTTAGGGAATTCACCCAGAAGATAGGCCATATCGACCAGTGTTTCGTGCCAAACGGAAATTAATTCGAAGCTACCGTGTTAATTGTCATATAACACGAACTAAAATATTTTTTATTAAGGAAAAAAGCAGGGACGTAAACTAGAATCTGAATGTTTTAAAATGAAGTAATATTTGTATTTAGTAACGAAACAAGAGATTATCGCAGATTAATCTTATCTTGAAGATTTAACAAAAAACGAGACTGTGGAAAATGATGAAAACGCAAAATTTGAAAGTTAGGACTTCACTTCTCATCCAATATTTTCCAGATCTATAGGAGGCCATAAATTCCAATAAATACCAGCTTAAGGACATACCTCTGGTTCGAATACTCTTTCTAGAGGAAAATTGCGTGGATTCCCAGCCGGAGAGGGAATATTTTCCGTTTATATTCAAATGTTCCAAAACGTAACCTATATTAAACAAGAATTCCTTGCGAAATTAATTAACATCTTCACAACAGACAAAACTGATTCAAATCAGCTGAAATGTTTGTTATAGTTTTTAAGTAATTGTTTACACTGACCCAAGCGGAGTTGGCTGATTTCCCACCTTTTTACCGAATTTTTTGCAGTTCTTCGTATTCCGTGGGTGTGAATTTTCCAAGACCTTCTAATTCGATCCAGAGTTTTGAAAATGCAATCAGAGAATGGCACTGAAAATTTTTAGTCAAAAATAGGAGAACATAAGTTGATGACCATGAAGAACATGTGTGTATCTTCTGGAATAAACTTATCATAAAACATTCGAGTACCTATGGATGTGACTTTATGTATTATTCTTGGCTAGGCGATATGTCATTTATAGGAAAAAACTGTTAACTTCAAGGATTATGTTATACTTCGGACTTTACATTTGAAATTATACAACACGCTTCAGTGTACAAGTTTATCTCGCGGTGAGACGGAATAACTCGAAACAAAAATGGCCAAAACCCAGTGAAGGAGATAAGTACCTATTTTGCATATATACGTCACCATATTTAGAAATATATTTCACGTTTTCTGAGGGAAATTATTTAGTCGGTTAGAAAAATGGTATAACAGTTCGCGTAGACTACTGCAGTTAAAATAAAACAAAAACGAATCTCACTGAAGTCCAAATAAGAAAAAATAAAAACATCCCCCGAGTCTCCTTCAAAAAGGCCATCTACAGTAAGCTCCACATTTGCAATTCAAATGAGATTCCAAGTCACTTTGTCAAAGATTATACCCTAGATTTAAAGAAATACCATGCAGAAACTTGCATATCTTAAATTAAATCACTAAATCACTAGTCTTTGGCCCCTGCGTGCTTATAATTTTCATAAAAAAAGTGAAATTAATTTATATCAGCGTCAGCCAGAAATCGAATTCATTCTTTAAGAAAGCATTCTTTTGGAGAAGCTTCTTAAGAGAGGACAAATATCAGACTCCTGCACAACCGAATTTTTATAGGTTTGCTGGAATTGAGAATACTAAAATGCAGTGCTTCTCTACAATTTCTCCAACAGTTACGGTAACCGTGCGGCCTTCATTTTAATGGACTGTCCTTTATTTCAAAGCCACGTTCTCAGGGATGAATTCATTCTCAATCTTGTACTTTGATTCAACAGCTTAAAATTTTGGGACATAACTGATTAATTTGTAGGTCAAAAAGTTATTTCCGATTAACACGGTAGCGTAACTTGTTGCGAATCAAACCCTTTATTAAAATTTTGACTGAAGTGTTCATGGTTTCCTTCTAAAATCTTCATTTGTAAAATGAAGCTACAAGGTAAAATGTCTCCATTATTCTTAAATTTTAAGATTTTCATTTCCTATCCTTTATTCCTGTGAACTTATTTTGCATTCTACATTTGTACTAGGGAAGTACTGTCACCGTGCTTATGGTACTACTACTCAATGCTGTTTCATTCATGAAAAATGGCTAAATAGATAGACTTAAATACAAAAGTAACATCAACGAGCAAGGTCGACAGTCTGTCCAATCAAAAGCTGCATTCAAATTGGGTGACTTGCAGTGATTCCCACATCACTTAATTGGATTTTTGATATCGCATAGGATGCGCTACCAATTAGTCAGGTAGTTTTCCAATTTCTTACCGAAGCTAGGTAAGTATCATGGTATGGTATGTATGTATGGTATCACCATAATCCAAAACGGAAATTGAACCCGGGACCGAAATATAAAAAGGTTCAGTGAATTAAGGAATTAAGTAAATTTCAATCACTTCGGCCTTCACTCCGTGGAACAACTTTCTAACACAAGATTAAAACAAACTAGGTCTTTATTCCACAAAAAAATTAATGCAGTGTCAATTTTAATTTAATTTTTTGTGGAATAAAGATATAGTTTACAAGGAAAATGGTTGAGACCCAATTCCCAAGGGGAAACGGACATGAAAAAAATCTGACGGAACCGGGACCCGTCAGACTTTTTTCATGTCCGTTTCTCCTTGGGAAGATATAGTTTGTTTTAATCTTGTGTTATTTAAGCACATTTATTGAAAATTGGCATCAAACAAGGAATCGTGAAATCAACACACAGATATAATGTAAAATTAAAAGACCTCTGGAAAATAAAGCGGAAGACCGAGAGCTGTGGTCGAAAACTTTTAAAGTTTTATGGTGTCAACTGTAAGATTAAACATCCCAAAATGTCTTCTACTCTCACAAAAATACTTGTATTAGATATAACCTCACTCTATCATTGGATAATTGTAAAAAGTTGCTCCCACAAGTTAAAAACGCAAGTTCTGTTATGAAATCGTCCGGGAAGTCTTTGATCATATTTTGTGTTAGGCACCGTTATATTTCCTCTGTGGGTCACTTCTTCGGGTAATGTTTTTACTTCCCGTAGCCACTCAATTGGTAAAAGGAAGAAGGGATGAGTGGCTACGGGATAATTAAAAGGAAATTTAAGTACGACATATATACTTTCGCTGCGACTGAAATAGCCTACTTTCTGGTAATATTTCCTTCCTCCATAGAAGAGTGACAGAAAGTCACGTACCATCAGCCACCTTCAGACACTTGGTGGCCGTCAACGAGTAGCGTTGGAGCATAAAAGATTACGTCTCCCCAAGGATAGGTCGAAAGTAAGTCCACGATGCAAATAAATTAATTACGTAATTACGGACATTAACTCATATTCGCGACTTACATTTCGACATACTCGCCACTCTTGACCGTACATACGTATTCCAACGCGAAAGGGCAATGAGCTTGCAGTCTTCGAACAGGATTTCGCGCGCATACTGAAGAGAAGGTAAATGATGTTTGAAGGTCAGAGAGCTGGAAAATGGAGGAGAGGTTGGCTTCCGAGGGATAAATCAGCTCTATGATGCCCGACGATTCCTTTAAAATTTCAATTTCCGCACTTTTTGATCTTTATATTACATACTTATAAATACAAGAAAGTATTCGATGTTGTCTGTTTCGAGTGACCCTTTGATTATGATCAGAATGAACGAAAATATGCGCCAGATATACTGTGGGTTCGCGCAGGAATGCTATGGTTATGCTGAAGTTATGGTTTGTACTTTTCTAAATCTTTGCAAAAATATGATTCGTAATATTTCCAGCATAGGCATCATTTTTTGTGATTTTCTACCTTTCTGCGAAGAAATAGGACACAATCTTTAATTAGAAATACGTAACATCGCTTTTCCTCGTATTCAGGAAATCATTTTCTCCGTGAATAAGGTGATTTCAGGTGTTGCTTGCGAAATATTTCACGGTAGAGGAAAAAATTATCACCGAAAAGGCTATAAAGATAATGTATCGCTGTTATGCAATGCTGATATGAACGAAAACATGACGTGGATTTTAAAGTGGACTTTTTCGCTAGCTCTTGCAAAGGGGAAAAGTGAAGACTTGCTCCCTCTGAGAAGATCCAGGTAACTTGTTAAGTAATAGTTTTTGGAGGACCATTGGAGAACATAGTAGTTTATGGTAAATTGAACGATATAAAAATGGCAATGTATGCATCACTCCAACGGTGGAGTGATCCGCACTGAACGCGTTAATAACAAAGAAGTAAAGACTATCTTCGAAACGGAAGAAGAACCACGATGAATGAAACTGGACCTTTTTTAAGAAGGTACAAATAAGATGATGTCAGCTTGTGAGTCAAAATGTGATCAAGTAAAACCGTTAGGCCAATGTAAGGCTAGAAAAAGATAAGAACACACATTGAGAGCAACACGTGTATGAGGGAATACAAACAATGGTAATCGCTCAGATTAAATTACAGCTAGAAATAGAGGGTTTTCAATTCCTTTGAAAAATCCACAAACCTTAATATTCATTTTCTCTATTTTCTATCGTCCTCGTCAATCATTCTTCAAAACTCCTAACATTTTAAGGCATTAAGGCTCGGATTTGATTGCTGATAAAACGATAATATTTTCTACGATATGAAAGAAATTTTTTCACATATTCAGCTTTTAATAAATTCTCTAACAACGTCGTAATATCATTTTCTTTATGAACTTTTCTTTATGACGACCTTCAAAAAAAATCCACGATGTAATGTTTTACGGAAAGGGTTGAAAATTCTGTGACAATTTTAAAGAGGCAACTACGAACGGGTTGAATCACTAAAGATTTCACTCATTCTCTTAATCAGTGCATATCGATTTATTACTGAGTGTTTGATTATCATTAGAAGACCAAGGAATGACAAGAAATTTGCGATAAATTACTTTTGGACCGAAGAAACGAATCAAATAAGGGTCAAGCGAAATGCTCACCTTCTAACAATCCTTAGAATTGGACTGAAATAAATCGCTCGAAAAAAAATATAAAATAGTCACATTTCCAGGCTTTAGAGATATTTCAATTTTACTTTCTTAGCTAATCGAAACTTAAGGATCAGTATCTATTTAATTTGATTTTTTGTATGAAAGTAACTCATGGTCTCTTTTCACCATAGTATTCAGCTGCTTTGCAGAAAGGCAATCTCGCATCCAGTTTAAATCACTGTCTCCTGAAGCATCCTTGGCCCTTCTCCACTGACACTGAAAGATATTTTACTAAGGATTTCTTCCATTTTGGGATGCATAGGTCGTAAGCGAGCTTAAAACAATTCTTAATATTGATGGAAATTCCTAATTACAAACTTCTAAGTTAGAAATAAGTAATCATTGACGTCCTTTTTGGTGGATTCAAAAAATTAATGGATTACTAATGCCGTCACCTGGTCTAGTCTATTAGTTTACGCTTGTTTTCTCTAACATTTTTGCGAGGGACGTAATAGAAACGGCAACCTTTCAATAAGTAAATGTGTCCGATAGAAAAAAGTACGTAGAAAAAGAGCCCGCGCGGGAAAAAACACCACTGCTGAAGCGGGGAACGATGTTACTTTGAATTGAAATCGATTAACAACGGCTTGAGAGAAATTTGGAGCTACGAATTTGGATTTAAATTACCAAAGAAATGCAAAGGTATTCCTGGAAAGGAGAAAGAATTTCATGGTAACGATTTCGGAATTTTTGTCGAGACACACGAGGAAAATTCAAGCGAATGTAAACTTTATCCAAAAGCAAGGGATTACAAAAATTTTGCAACAAAAACTTTACTGTTACTACACAGCCAATTTTCAGGGAAAATGAAAACGAGGTTCATAGAAGTAAGTCTACTTTCACTTTGTTAAATTCAGGTCATTATTCAAAAGCAAAGGATTTGCGAAAATTCGGAAAGTTTGGCATTTCAGCAGCGTAGATGACTCACGTCGACTTCAGGTCAAGTTCAAGTCCATGGAATTGTTTCATTAAAAGTTGAAGCAATGGAAAATTGAAACATCTTTCCGGAAGTTAAGAGCATGCTTTATAATCTTTAATATTTTCCTTATCTTGGCCAGAAAAGCAAAAAAGATTCGCCTGATAAATCG
Organism: Ladona fulva; assembly: GCA_000376725.2. Lineage (NCBI taxonomy): Eukaryota > Metazoa > Arthropoda > Insecta > Odonata > Libellulidae > Ladona > Ladona fulva. Next base: position 177,994 of record KZ308188.1, on the reverse strand, counting down.
AAACGCGATGGATAAAAATATAATCGAAAGAGGTCAAAACAACGGTCGAAACAATCTCGAGCTTATCCGAAAAACTTTTATTGACGATGAAAATATTTCGCCCGTAAAATTGGCTAATAAGTTCAAAATGACGTAACCAATCAAACGTTATCTCACGAAGGATGTAAAACGTACACTCTGAAACGCCCATAAAATCTTGGGAACTGAAGCTCACCTGGAAGCCTTAAAATAAAAGCTTGTTTCAGAGTTATTACGGAAGCTTTTCAGCATAAAACGCGACACATCCACAAATATAGCAACACTTAACATAAGAAAGACGAGTCATTTAGCTCCATAGAAACAAAAGGTCTCTGAATGAGTTATGTAAATAGGTGACGTGTTTGCGAACGGGAGGAGCAAACTAAGTGAAAGGGACCTTCGATTCGGCCTCCAATCATCCAAAGCATTCGGATTCAATCCGCTTACAAAACGGTTATCCAACCTCATTAGCCGTTCCTCATTAGAAATTTCATCGCAATCGCAATAAATTAAACTATCTCTCGTGTACGTCCAACTACGTGACATGAGCACAATATTTTTCATAAAAAATTATTCCCTCCAAAATTATGGATTCCCAATTCTGTGAAAACATCAGAAAGCTACCTGAATTGATTGGAAGGGAATCAAATGTGGTCTAGAAAAGCCGTTAAGTCCGCTGGGAGTCGATACTCTAACCACAAAACATCTTCTACAATGGCGCCTAAATTGGTCACACTCCATGGATTAAAAATGTATTTGTCTCTGCCAACAAGCACATATGTATATCGATGCTAAAGAATATCGATAACATTATGCACGCAAACAAATTAAAAGTATCAACATTTGTGTGCCACTGGCCCCATCCCCACGTTTTAAGGACCCCAATCAAGTCAACGGCATTACTGTGGCCGGACCAATAATAAGGTGTAATTAACTACGGAGCCAGTAACTCAAAAGGACCCTTTAATCCCCTAGATTGCCTGAGCATTTTCTCTTCTGACCTGAAATGAAGCGAACCACTGTAACTGAAATAATATTCGCATTTCTTCCGAAAAAAATCTATTTTAAACGGTAATGAAACACAATAAGAAATTACAATAATTGTGTTAAATACAAATGTTTTGTAGTTATATACGTAGAAATTTGTAACATTGTTTTTGTTAGCTGTAGTGTAAGTTAGCGTTGCCACCTGACTTTGCGTCTAACTGCGGCGGTATTATACAATAAATAAATAATTAACCCAGAAATTTTATTTCATTGTAGTAGTGCGATAATTTGGCGTTTGAATGTAAAGATTTGTTTTAAAGTTTAATGAAAATTTTTATACTACTTACAATCAAATAATATGGAAGTCTCGGTAAATTTAAATTATTGCACCACCTGAGCCAATCGTCAGGATCTCCATTTATCAATGTGAAACTCTGGTTACTTCATCATAGATACGGTAAAAATATTTATTATTGTCACTATTTGGATTTAAGATGACAAGAATACAAAACTGTCTTACTCTCCCATCGGACTACAAAGAAAATCAGCGATTTACTTGCAATTAATTACGATGAGAACAGATAATCTTCGAAATTCTAACCAAGGTTGAGAAACAGAACACGAATGATTTCCGATGAAACGTTGGATCATTGACCGTTTAGTCAATTAGTTCAGGAAACGGAAGAGCTAACAGTTACCTCGTCAATAACACCGAAATGCAGCGAATTCACGCTTCCTCAGAAGTCAGAATACCGAAGACCTCTTTCACGATCCGAAGTCCGTCCAGACTAAAATCTCGAGTCATCCGTGACACAGCGAAAATTCTTCGCGATAAAAACGTAAAAGACGAAAACTGTTCACGCTCGGTGGATAACGAAGCCTCGGGTCACGTGACCACCTCATCCCACTCCGCTCGTGTGTGTAACAAGCAGCTGATTGGGACCGAAAATTCCTCCGTTGCCTTTCCAACGACACTCCCGCAAGCGCTTCCCATACTTTCACCGACAGAGGCGACGGAATTCTATCGGACGTCACTATCGGTGATCCTCCGTGAGGAAGCTCGTCCGCACACGAAGCACGGAAGAGGTTCGTGAGTAGGAGAAAGTGCCAGGAAGCGAAAATGACGTCAGCGCGGGAGAATTTCTATACTCATTCTTAGAAGAGCCTTTAAAATGAAAATTTTAGCTAGAGAAGCTATTACTACCTTTCACATCGAATATAGTAAGCGTGGGATTCATTTTGGAATGACGAAGTTGCGGCAGTGAGAATCTGTAGAGAGACGACTAAGCTAAAATGAGGGTAACGAAACTTGTGAACCGATGGATTTTTGCTAGTGAATTCTAATTTTTAAGTTGTTTTACCGGGCTGAAAAATCCAGTGGATGCAACAGAAGGCACTCTAGAATACAAGTTCCTTCTAATGGTTGAGTTAGTTGCAGTTTAGGACTCCACAAACCATCAACGTTGGGATTCTGTCCTATGAGCATTTCGCTATCGAAGATAGCTTCTTCAGGGACCAGAAAAGAATGAAACCAAAAATTTCAGAAACAGGAAGAAACTACTGCGTATCGAAATCTAATCCTCCGCACAAATTCTTATCAAAGTCAGTATCGGAGTTTAGGACAATCTTTATTTTCATAAATATGTAAATTTTCCAAGGCAGAATCAATTTACAAATTCATAAAAATAGAAATATCCCTATGAATTCCTATACTGACTTTAATAAGAATTCATACAGATTATTATATTTCGATGCTCAATTTTTTCTTCCCGATTCTGAACTTGCTGGTTGTTCTCTTTCATTCTGCTCTGGTCCCTGAAGAAGCTATCTTCGATAGCGAAATGCTCATAGGACAGAATCTCAACATTGATGGTTTGTGGAGTCCTAAACAGCAAGAAGGCAATCTGATGATTTCAAATTACTTATCAGAACATGCAATGGAAGTATCTGTGTATATTCTTGTTCCAAGACACATTTTTGTATCTTTCTATAATTCGAAACCTCAATACGAATCTACAATCGCATATTGAATCTGGATCACGTACTACCATATTTGTCTAACATGATCTACACATGATACCGTATAACCTCGCAGTCAATAATACTAAATTATATATTCATGCAATCTTTTATTATGAAAACATGTTCACAGCTTTCCACAACACTTTTTTCATAAGTCAGTTTTCCCAAGGTTACTAATACGAGAACGTTGTTACAAGAACAAATTACAGCAAATAGCTATTCAACAGCTATACTTCCGAAGAGATGTTTATGAAGGTGAAATTTATTTCGATTACTTCCAATAAAATGCTCACAAACCTCGTTTACATAAATCTGAGAAGATATATCAAAATTAAATGTAAGTAAGTGCCACATTTAATCACTGATTACTTTCACCTTTGCCTTATGATTCCATTTCTTAAGAAACTTAATTCTTGGACTTTTAAGACAATGTCATCGAACGGCTAAAATTATTTCTCTATTACTCACGAATTTAGTTTTTACAAACAAACGCACGAAAGCAAAAACAAATCCGACAATTTTACCAAAAAACCATACCAAATTATTCAAAAGTAATGTAGAAACATAAGCACTGATCTTACGTATCTTTACTTTTTAAATCTTTAAATTTATAGGAGGAATTCAATAAAAAAACTTTTGTCTTAGATACTTTATAACTGCGGAATACTATAGCCAGGAATAACTTTGTGAATCTTAACATGTTCCATAAAGGATAGAATACACCGGAAACGGTCCCATAAGGATTTATCTACTGGAAATGCAAATATAGGTGCGATCTGAGAAATTGACGCTTTGGCGCGGAAATGATAATTTTCAACACACAAATTACCACCTTTCCTTACACTATATCCTACACAAGGACTCCATGTGTATCGACTTAGTTCATTCATTACATAGGCTTCTAAATTTAAACATTATGACATATACAACTTCTAAACGAAAATTAAAAGCTACCTATTTCGCTGAGAAGCACTGATAAAGTTTTAAATTTACGTGTATGAGGAAATTCAACTTGATTGTGTTTTAACAGATGTAGAAAAATACTTTTATATGTTCGATGACATCACCATAAGGGCCCAGGAATGAAGTTTATAGAGAAATAAAATCATAGACCAAAATAAGCTATCGAAGGGTAACTGAGGCTCATATTTAAATTTAATTTTATTATTATAAACTCTTTATTCGGCGAGGTTAGGCCCATGTGGGCGTCTCTTACGCCTCTGAAGTCATACATGGTATAATTTTGATAAATGCTTTGGACTTCCCTTCAAAACGCGAACAAAAATAGTACTTTTACACGTCTGCAGAGTGAAGGGTTCGTTGAATGGAAGTCGGAAGGTACTAAGGATTGTAAAATTTATGACTGTGTCGAATCTGAATGATGAATGGTCTTAACCTTCTTCCCGTACACAATAAAAATGATCGATAAAATACCACCGCCATGCAGACATAATCCCTATCGATTCGTGCCACCGCGCTCAACATTATTCAGTTTTTTAAGACCAAAAAGGATGAAAATATTAGGCTAAACCTATGAGCTATGATTTATTTAAATCATAGCTAAAATTTATAAGTAGGAGAAAGAAACTTTTCTAATATTTATGATTTTATTATTACATGAGTAAGCAGGTGTATGGCGGCAACTTTTAAACTGTAAATTTATGAACAGCAGCTATAGAATGGTTTTTACCTGGTGTAAGAACAATTCTAGAGAACATAGTGCGATGCTTCAGATCAGGATTCCAGAAAATCTCCGAACTAGAGAACCAGAACGATGCATTTCCCTGTGTTTACTTTCTTATTTCCATGACGTAAATCGACCATCATTTAGAGAAAACAACGGACGAAAAAATCGCAGCGAGGGAAAGCGGTGTTGTGGCAGAATTTGGACTAATTTAACCGCCCTATGCTATTACGTTAGCTTTCCGGACCGATTTTTTTCGAGACGTTCATTTTGATATCCATCATCGCTCTGAATTACCTCTACGCTGCGATCGTTCGAGAAATTTCGCTCAAAAAAATGATTGAGCAAATAGCGGCGAAAGCCGCAAAAACTTAATGGAAAAGCAACGAATGGAGCACTTTTTAACTCGATCATGAAATAGCGGAAAGGTCGAAGGAAACGTCAACGGTATTTCGATAAGGAAAACGCAGCCACTGCGATACGAATGAAATTAATCGACTCTTAAAGACAAACTCTCATCCGGTGAGGAAATAAATTATATTCACATCAGTGAAAAAATTAAAGTCAAGACAAGTGTTGCTATTGGTAACTGCGCACCATTCACTCTATATTTAAATATGTTCCCAGAAAACAGCCTTTCGGCGTGTGGCAGGGGGTACTTCTTTAATCGATTAATTTCGTAAGTATCCTACTTATCGTTCGCGTTAAAAATATTCTTGAATCGATTCGTTCTAGCATCTATTTCCCTGATCTTTCTCGCCGTATAAGAACTGATTATTTAACTTGTAGTACGCAATATATCGGCTACATCATCTCTGAACGTGCTTTCTCTGAAATTTAACCTTTTTTTAAATCTCCTGTGTTCTAGAGATTCCCATCTTGCGTGCTGATGCACCTGAGTAACGCTCACGGATTTGTCGAAACAATATTTTACGAAACGTATCGCTTTTCGCGGTACCTTTTCTATTCCTCGGTTGCAATTCTTTTCGTCAGTGTCCCATACACTAAATGCATAATCAAGGAGACGCCTATCTAACGCTAATTAGCATCGCTCATGGAATTTCTCTCTACTCTACACAGACTGAGCGGCGCATTGAGCGTAAAATGGACGTGGAAACAAAGAAGACAGAGCACAACTCATGAATGAAGAGAGGGAGTTCAAAGCACTAAAATCCGATAACGAGCAACTGCTGAAAACGACACGTGGACGCGAAACCCGCAACTGTTTGTTTCCTTTGGCCAAGACGAATCTTTTGAAGGTTTTTGCAAATAAATTAGATCACCGATCGGAAAAGGTACAAGTTGGAAAAAACGTTAATGAAATTGGCGAAGGGTTTGAGTACTGCGTTCTTTTTTGTTCCTTTCTCTACTTGTAAAATCACCGACCTTCGATTAAAGAGGTACGGGTACAGCAACTGAATTTTATTATCGAAGAAAAATAGGTAATTGATCGTCTAAAATATCTAAGGATTGATTTTTTCATTAATAACAAATGAGCGTGACATACTGATTTGAGGACTTATATTGCAATAAACCTCGACTGCAAATCGCAAAAGCGAAAGCCGTACGTTCCAAACAAAACCAAGAAAATCGTAACCAAGAATTCAGAAATTTCAAACACGAACTGGAGCAACTGAGCAACGAAATGCGAATTAGAGCAACAAAATTCGAATTAGAAAACAAAATGCGAATTAGAGCAACGAAATGCGAAGTGGATATCCCACAATTGGAATAGCAGAGAATGACGCTGGTGAAACGTATTTTAATGCTTCATGTACCATAATCGCTAACCTAATAAGAGCAATTTAATTAGCCATAAAATAGTAGACAATTTGGAACAACCCAATTACTTCCTGACAATTAAGCTGATTTGCATAATAACGTTTTAAGAGAGTTTAAGATAGTCATTTAGCGCCGATGGAGTACATGCATTTTGAACACTAATTGCACAAAAATGCACTAACTTAATAATTGGCATAGGGAAGAAATAATTGTTTCGAATGCTCATTAAAAGGATGCATAGATATCTAACTAAGGAGCGTTTTAGGAGCGAAATACACGATATTTTCAAAGCTTTCGATTAATATTGCGAGGATGAATAATGAAAGCACCATATAAAGAAGCATGTCGTCGATTCAACGGATCGATGGAAAGATGGTGGGAGTTAAAATGCGTAGTGCGAACATAATTAAGGTCTGAATATCAAATTTTACATAAAGAGTAACTGCTGGAATCAACCAAAATGTTAAATCATAGAATGAATACTAGCGATGGGACGATACCGATATAATACCCGATACTTTTCTAAACATCTGATTCAGATACCATTTCCGATATCAATTCCTGCTATGATTAAAATAGATTATCCTTCGTTACTGTTGATTTGGGATTGTGAGAGAGAGAGAGAGAGACCCTGCTGAACAACAATTTGAGTTAATTTTAATTTTATATTACGTATTTTTAATTATAACATTTGAATTAATATTGTCTAATATTAAATGAGTGAATTAACAACCTTTAAAGAGAGCTAAGCAATAAAACTTTAATACGGAGTTAAACAAACTGACTTTAAAGAAAGTTTGAGAATTGGGTAGAAACTCGAAGAGTCCTTTTTTACACTAGAACAAATACAATATACTCCCATTAAATACCATATTTAGACGTCATTGAGATTAAATTTTTATTTTTCTGATAGTTAAATTAATATACATAAATATTTATCATTGGTACCAGAAATTGGTGATTGACTTTAAACTAAAAATTCCAAAGAAACGTTTTTGGAATCGGAAATTAGTTGGACACCCGACCTGAAGAAGGCAGCAGAAGCGCTGGCGAAACGTCATCGTCGTCCTTCGACAAACAACGCTGTGTGCCCGAAAGCAGTCAACATGGATTTTAATTGGAATAAAAATGTTTATCTTATCGACACATGACACATTATTTGACGCACGACAACTCAGTATTTTGTACGACAGCAGTAACAGTCTACTGATACACACCGGTTTCAACCTTTATTCCATTAACCCAATCCATCGGAATTTAGGTTTAAAAATCCTTCTACACTGATTCTGGTACTCAAAAAAGTTCCGGTATTTCCGGTTCCCAATTCGGATTAATCGTCCCATCGCTAATAAATACACATTAGGCAACTGAACAATTACAAAACCGAAGAATTAAAAAAATACAATTTTCCGAAACATTCTGATCGAGTAATAAGCGCTGAAGAATCGGAGGTAAAGGAATGACAAGTAATTTAAATCTGGCGCAAGACTTACAAAGGAAATAACACGGAGATCAAACGAAACAGCAACAAAGCGAATCCTTCCAAAACGCATCTGGTTAGCATCTTCAACACCCTTCAACACCAGTCTATACATCTAAAAAAGCAAGAAGTGTAGCGACTAACATCTGCGTAGTGGCCTTCTGCGGATGCTAAAAGGAACGTATACTAGCATTTGCATTATTTCGCAGCAATGCTTGATATGAAACTTTAATTAGAAATAGCACACCCATTATGATGTTTTCATTAAGATCACGAGCCACTTGGTTTCACATCAGAAACTTGACACTTAGTCCATTAATTCTCTATTTTAAGAATTCTAAAGCCCATTTCCAGTCATCAGGGAGGAGAATAAGGTCATACAAAATTCCGGCAATGACACTTCCAAAATTTCACTTGAGGAGGAAACTTCCGTTTCCTTCGCAAGGGGCTTAACTTGCCCTCTTTGTGACCCAAAACAACACGTCGACCCACCGAAATAAGATGTCACTAAAGAATCGGGCCCCTGGGATGGGGCCAAGGTTCCACTACCTAGAACGCGGGCGTACGCTACTTTCCTTCAGACCAATTTATATCTTTTTTGCAGCGTTTATAGTCAATGGTAGAGAACCAGTCCAAGGGATCCTTGCTCCAGAAAAGAGAAAACAAACCAACTATCGAAGAGCCTTTGAGGTGAATGACTAAACAAGTTCTTGAGAAATAAGAATGCCGTTGATCGACAAAGACCCCAAAGGGACTTCGCTGAGAGACATGATTTGCTTTTTGCTGTCAACAGGGATCGATTTCTTCTCTCCAGGGATGAAAATTAGAAATGTGCGCAAATATCAGTAATATATTTATTCACTAATGGGAGGCACATACTGCTATATTTAGAACTCTAATTTTACTGAGGGTTTGGGTTTATCAGGATTAATACCAGGTTGACCAAACTCTGATGGTAACATTATCATGATATGCTGAATCATAATTACTTAAACAGTTATGGCAAGAACTCAAGATACTCCAAGAATTACATTATTATTATTATACAATCTCGCCGCAGGCAAACGCTGGGTCAGGTGGCGACGTTACATTATACTATATTCCACAACTCAAACTGTTTCAAAAATTTCTACACAAATAAAAAACAATTGAACATAAGTAACCCAGTCCACTATAACAATATTTTATAACTAAACTTACAATTTAAACAGCTATATCGAAACATGTTAAAGCATGTGTTTATGCCATTCAGTTGATGGTAATTGGCTATATCCTCAACTGTAGTTGGCAAACCTATGGTTATTTTGCGGGAACTGAAAGGTTAAATAAACAGCAAACTCCCGCTAAGGATATCTGTAACTAAGATAATTGAAGTTGTCTTCGAGGGTATTATTTAGAACATTCAAAAATAACAATAATAACTCTATCGACATTCGAAGGCGTGACTTCGTGGAAAGATATCGCAGAATTAAAATAAACTTCGTATTTTTCCACAGGGACTTTAAACGACCAGCGGTTTCGTAAGCGTGCTTACGTCTTCAGGCCAGGTCCCTGTGGAAAATGCGAAGTTTCTTATCGTTCAACAATCATAACATTCCCTTACGAAGTATGATAGTACAGGCACGCCTGGTCTTTCGCGGGGGTCACTTTCCTGAAGAATCCGCGGAAGACAAAATCGCAAAAAAGAAGTGACTGGGGTAAGGAGGAATGCAGGTTTCGGTTCCAATTTCAGAGGAAATGGACCAAAATTTATTCTCCTTTAAATTGGTGAAAGTTTAAAATAGGGAAAGATACAGCTAGTTAATTTATCACCGACATATCTGCGGAGATAAATTACACGAAAAAGTTAAATAAAATAAAATGTTACAGCAGGTCCGTTCTGAAAATCAATAAAATGTGCTGCGGATCCCATTCGCAGGTGCTAATTTCGTTTATACTGGAAAAACCGACACTATAAGACAGCGATATAAAATAGGGTGCCAATGCGGACTGATTACAAATTAAAACTAACTAGCAAAATGAAAAGTTTAAATTTTCTAAGTCTTATTTTTCAATGTTGATGATGTCGACGGAGGGATACAGAAACCAGTTAACGCCTTTCACCAATGTAAAGGTGAGGGTGATCTTATATTGTTAGATGAATCTTACTCGCAGCTGCTCGGCATGGATTTTTTAATTTAAACAGCAAAGAGTAACGATAAAGTGTTACGGTCACGAACGTTGAAAGATGGATAACATTTCTACTTCTGCTGCATGGGCTTCCCAACGCTTTTCTCCTCCGTTTGCCTCTGTGAGGTCACGTTTCGTTTGCATTTATCTTTCATTATCAATAGTTATTTTCGTCCCTTGTTTTGACGTTCTACTATGTTTCTACGATCGTCTGAAGAAGCATACAAATATTTTGTATTGATTAGCGCAATTTTCTTAGTATTATAATCAAGAAGCAAGAGTCATTTCAGGCTCCCGGATAGCCAAGTGGGCAACGCGTTCGACTTCGGTGAAAGCGGTCCCGGGTTCGATTCCCGGTGGGAGACCATGTGCGGAATGACTTAAGCTGTCGAAGCACTTTTAACAACACTACAAGAGTCATTTCGCGATCTTTAACTGCGAAAGAGCAAAACGCATTCCCACGAAATGAGAGTGAAAGGTTAACCCGCGAAAGACGAGGCATATCTCCATCAGAAAATTACATAAAATAATCACATTCATTTAACCCATCTTTGTCAGATAACCGTTTATGCCATGAGATTGATTTTTAAGCTTTTCTCCATCAGAATTAAAACTAAATTCACATTGAGCGATAGAAGTACTTTATTAGAACATTTAGTTGGTAAAAATTAAGACACTTATTATTAGGTTAGTTAGTTAAAGTTTAGATATAAAATTTAGTTTGGAATTACTTGCATAAATCAATGGATAAAAGAGAAACTTACGCAGTAACGATTCGCGGGTGGTTCCAAAGGTGAGTTACCCAAAAAATACTTGAATGAAGGCTGAAGGAAGAGAAGAGCAAAACACCTGAAAAATAAAAGATATATGTTAGAAACGTTACTTTTGATAATTTTGCAAGTAAAATCCATTTCAGACCGAACCAAATTGCATAATAAAGGTAAAAAAATTGATGAGTGTTGTCAAAGTAAGAGCTTTAATATAAAACGTATGCAAACAACAAAAAAGGGAATATTAACCGAGAAGCCTCGGTTGGTATTTTCAAGCGGTTAGTTTGCTTGCAAAATACGGCTTTCTGGACCTATTTTCGAAACTCTAATATATTAACAAAGCCCTGTTCATTCATAGATCTTATAAAACAAGTAGAAAGAGAAGACAGGATGGTACTTTTCCACAAAATATTTTATTGGTGCTACCGGTTTCAACGAAACATCGTCATCGTCAAGCACATAAGACAGAAAAATCAAGCAAATGTATACATACTGGCAAGGATAGGAGGGGGAAGAGGGGAGAGGAAGGGGGGAAGGAAGAGGTAAGGAAGAAGTGAAGTTGCTTGATTTTTCTGTCTTATATGCTTGATGATGACGATGTTTCGTTGAAACCGGTAGCACCAATAAAATATTTTGTGGAAAAAGTACCATCCTGTCTTCTCTTTCTACATGATGGAATTCCACCACATCTCGCCTGACTCTGTGAATTTCACTTATAAAACAAGTTTGAGACAGAAAAATGACTCGAAACCATTATCTTTATTACGTATACATTATATTATTATGTATATGAAGAGGCTGCAGTTTTTACACGAGAGTATATTTTTAAATCCTCATTTTCCTATATAAATCACGACGGCACAATGACATGTCTATGTCTATGTCTATGTGTATACCCTGCTAGCCACCTTTCGGCGTGTGGCAGGGGGAGGTTACATACAGGGAGGTGACATACGATAGAATATCTCGAAGTTGACCAAGTTTTAGTTCAAGTATTTTAATACGCTCTCTTAGTGATCAATTAACCGGTCTCCTCAAAGTAAAGGCTTCATAGGTTAAAGAACTTTGGTATAAAAGTGATGAGTAATAAAAATAAATTCTGAAATCATCATTAACTAAGGAAACCGGTATCCGGGTAGCCATGTGGGTAACTCGTTCTACTTCGGTGAAAGCTGTTCCGGGTTCGATTCCCGGTGGGGACCCACGAACGAAATCACCTCAATCAGTCGAAGCAGTTATAAAAAATTACTACTAATAACCGCTAAGAAAACCATTCATGGTGAAATGATATTTCAACAGTTGAACGAGTTAAGGCAGCAAAAAAAGGGCAGTCATTTTCGTACTTCATGCGCTAGTTATAAACCCAATTAAAGCTCATACTTTCGAATGCCATCCCGCGATAAAAAAACAGGCAAAATATTGTAGAAGATAGGGAGGGAGTAATATACGAAAGATTGAGCAACATCGAAAATCGATACTTAGAAGGGCTGTCATTAGGGACACATTCATTTACTTCCGAACCCACAAAAACGAAACCAGCCCGACGAAAATGAATAAAAAAGAAAACGTGCTCCAAAACAAAAGGAAGTAGAATCCATTAGTGGGATGGAAAGGTACTTGATGGAAAGCCACGTTGCCACATCAAAGATTAATGGAAAAAAAGGATCCTCTCTTTCATTATGAAATACGTATGACATTAGCTTCCGAGCACAGCTGTACCCATTCGGAATATAGCTCCATAAATATACCAAGAGACTCTTATACAACGATTAATGGTACTGATACGGAAAAGTGAGGTGATGTTTGATATAATGAACATTTTCTAGATAGCATCCCGGCATGAATCTGACGAAAATATGCTCAATCAGTCTATTAACGTCTTGTGGTGACAACCCTCACCTACCACTGCCGTTGGGTCATTGATAATTCAACGCGAATCACTGTTGACTAGATAAAAGCTTGCGGATAAGTAGGCATAAGAGAATAACTATGACGTCAAATAGTTTCAAATGAGAAAGTAAGTTTCAGAAGATGTCTGTTATGGCGATTTAAAGACTTAAGTAATAATGCGTTGATAAAAATGTTATTTACTGTCGAATATTATCTATTGTACCTATTATGAAAAAAAAGAGACGATATCGAGAAATATTCCTTTTTCGACAGAGGTATGTCGGAATGGAATAAGCAACCTAAATCCTTCTTCAAGCACTTGCCTGAAAATGCTAAATATTTTAAAAAGAAAAGCCTCGCTGTTTTTGTTTAGTGAAAGAATGAACATAAAGGATTGTTACTGTAACGACGACAGTTCTGTAGGAAGTAAGAGACTGCTTGAAATGGTGGTGTGTATGATGGGGATTTTTTCCACGAATCGAGAAGATAACGTGTAAGGACGGGCGAATTTTAGCAATCAGAGACCCTAGGCCGCATGTGAAACCGTCAGACCTCTTTTAAGTAGCCAGTTGCCTGCCTTCAAGTAGTTCGATATCTAAATTGTAAATAAGAAAATGAATTCATTCGCTGAGCAAAGTAAAAGAGGATATTTTCTATTTTGTTCTGAATTTGGAAGCATTAGCAAGACCGGGAACCAAAGTCAATTGAATACGGACATTTGTTTCAGAAAGTGACTTAAAGGCCGCTGCGAAGGACCAAAAGGCCCACTGAAGGCTGCAGGTCCCCCGCCTTTGATCTAGTCGCAACAACTACTTTGAGGCCCCATCAAGAGACCTTAAAATAACGACAAAGCGTCCTATTTTGGGCCCCCTTTAACGGCGCGACCCTCAGCTTGCAACTAATACGCCTAATGGTAAATCCGCCCCTTTGGATGGAAGGAAGTATAACGTATTTTGTACGTATTTGTTAGATATTATTGAAACAGGAATATTTCTTAGGTATGTATGTACGTACGTATTATCCATGTAAATGACTACCAGCAGGCGTCAACCCATATCGCAGTTCAACAATAACAATTGAAGTACATAATTATACCGCGCACCGAACACACAGCCTGCCATAATAATAAAAATGGAGAGTATTATACTCATTGTACTAAAAATGCACTGAGACCAAACGTGAATGCTCACACAGTGGCCAGAGAGGGATCGCTGTACTGTTCCGATTAACCAACTCAATGCAAAGTAATACTCTCCAAGTACGCGTACAAATGAAGGGAAATTCTCGCTGTAAAAGCTTCAGAGACTAACACAACCAGTTTGCATAGGAATGCTTTTATGATATTCGAGGAAGAAAATTTGTATGAAGGGAAAGAGGTTGAGGTGGGTCAATATTCACCTCAGGTGAGAAAGGCGTGGCTAAGGGGTTCCGTAGCACTGAAACTTCCTCAGGGTCTGTTATTCGTTGGTGCGCATGCTGTCACAAGGGACATTACTCTTACATTATTGTACGCCGAATCTGAAACCTTAGACTACACAACATGAAAACATGAGGTTTCAAAACACCGTACGTCGGCAGGCGGAACTTGCGTTTAGAGACAATTAAAGATGCTCCGGAAGAGCATTTTCTAGGAATCTCCCAATGCGCAATTCGGAAACAATGTCTCCATTCTAAAGGGTCCCAAAAATTGGAAACGAATGTTCCTTATGGTTAACAGGGTGTTTTTTAACCTCTAATTCATTAACAGTCGAGACCCAACTTCCTTTTCTTACCCAAAGTCTGAATGATATTAGGTACATTTCGATTTCAAACAAATACCTATGATTTTTAAACATATCCCGTACACTTGATATATTATGCTAAAAATGAATATTCACACACATACGTACATACAACAAAACCGAGTTTACTTAAAATATCAACCATAAATACTTGACCTACGGAGCAGGACATCCAAAGACTAACTGAGATTAAAAGGAGAAAATTTCAGACAAAAAGAGGAAAGAATTCCAACTCAATCGGGCCAAGGACTGATTTAATTGTACACTCCCTTTAAATCGTTCCATTAAGTGACCCCTGAAGGAATGTTACAGTTGGTGGAAGAGTCATAATGAAGTTAGCGGAGGGGAAATCCATTAGCGCGATCCATAATGGGGGAGCTATTTTGCATACGCTAAGGAACACATTGCCCCCTATAACGCGGGAAACGGCCCTTTTCATGACGCAATTATTTTCCCTTAAATGTTCCGCTACCGATTACTGGAAACAGGTTTTTTGCATCTAGGTAAACGTAAGAAAAAGTGATTTCCCACCTTTTACCTAGGAGTTTGCTTACCTCCTCTTGTATTGAATAACTATTAATGGCGAGGGTTTCAATTCTATCACCCCAAGAAAGCAATGCAAATATTAATAATAAAATCAGAAGATGATGTTCTCGCAAAAAAGAAAACGTCTCCGAGGAAAGAAAGATTCTCTCGAATGACATTGAAAGTGAAAATGATACAGGGGATTACGAGCTATCGCTGGACCAAGTCTGACCATTTATTGATTTACAAAGAAATTGGTGGGAATAGTGGAGGAACCTGAATACTGAATGCGAAGGCACCCAAGAGGAGGCAATGATCACAAAGATCAACTACATACATACAGACTATGCAGCGGAGGCGGAAGAGAAAACTCCTTAATAACAAGTTGAATGCAAAATAGTTTTATGACTAACAAATATACAATACGACATGTTTCAGAGGTGGAGGAGCATCGTCAGTTCAGGCCTACTGATGTTTATATTACTCTTACCGCTCTTCTCAATGCCGTGGTTGTTACGAATGTCCATGTCAGATTAATGTTTCCGCGAAGTTTCCTCTGCTTCTATTGGAATCATCGAGCAGTACATACCACCTTAATACCTCCTTACCGATATTTGTACATACATTATGAGCTCGTGATAGGTGGTAGCATAACAGACGTCAACATGTAATATATACGAACAAACTGTAGGTAAGCCATTAAAAATTTTGCTTAGCAAACATTCTCCATGGGCTCCCCGATAGCCAAGTGGGCAACGCTTTCAACTTCTGTGAAAGCGGTCCCAGGTTCGATTCCCGGTGGGGGCCTACGTGCAAAATTACCTCAGCTGTCGAAGGACTTTTAACGATACTAATACTAAACATTCTCCATGATAATGAAGGGGCGAAGCAAATTAAAAGACAAGGAGAATGGAAGGAAAGAGCAAAATAATATGTCATTGCTTGAAAACCTCAGAATGGTAGAATTGACAAAACTGGCGAACACTTTTAAACTCTTTTTATCATAAAACTCCAAAATCTCCATGATATCTCCATGAATTAAATTCGAAATTGTTACTCACAGTAATAAAATGCTGCTTGGGATCTTTTAGTATTATTCCCCCCGTTTAGAAGTGATAAAAAGTTGAAAGTTACAATAAGAGAAGAGTAGTTGTGGTTAAAATTTCAACGCATTTTACAGAAGAACTTGATCATATGACATCGAGTTTTTTAAATTTGAAAGAAAACATTTTTCCACGTGGATCATACCTATGGTCATAAGTTGATGACTTCGGTAGAACGGAAAGAAATGACTACTAGTAGTATTTAAGTAGAATGACAAAAACTGGAAAGTCTCGCGGACATTACAACCCATTTACGATCATTTTGGGCCAAATCTGTCAGCATTTCGATCCATTTTTAGCTTTTCTTTTCAATGACTCACGATGAATTGAAATCTCTTCATCACTTAAAGCCATTTTATTTATCACAGACATCCATGGGGAACTTAAAACTATGTTCTACAGTATTAACACTAATGTAACATTTTCATAATTTGCGGTCACAGTCATTAGTGAATAAAACGCTCGCTTTCCGCATCTCCCTCTATATATCAAATTTCAAATAATGAATTCTGTCAGTAGTTCGCGTTATCTGAAGTACCTCCTAGTAACAGCATTTTAGCCACTGTGGAATTTTACAGTGTTTAGAATGCTGAGCTTTGTTAGTAGACTTACAACATCCACTGGTGCAGGAGGTAAATTACTGATTTCCCCTAGCTAGCCTTGGAATGCATTTCTTTCCCTATAATATCCAAAGAGGCCTCCGGACAGCCATATGAGTAACGCGTTCGGTGAAAGCGGTTCCGGGTTCGATTCCCGGTGAGGGATTTACCTTAGCTGTCGAAGCACTTCTAAAATTACTACTACGATGTAGAAATTTCGCAACATATTTCCCTTGCTAATGGCGATAATACAGATTGAATTTCAGCGGAAAGTAAAATTAAAAATTGTAATTAATCACTGGGCAAAATTTATTATACAACAAAATCAGAGCCATCGAATGTAACTGAATGAAATAGAATGGATATATTTGTATGTTGTATTCGCTGGATTAGTTTTAATTCGCTGACTCCTTCACACTGAGCTTACAAATTCTAATTAATTTATTTTTTATGAAATTTTCAAATGTAAATCGATCAATGAAATAGTTGTAATGCACTGGTTATTTCATTAAACCACTCAATATTGGAATTATGAATTCTGATTAAAGTACCTATTTAAAAATGTTTGAACATAATTGTAAATCAATCTAAAAGGGTTTCCAGAATGAAAATAAAAGTGAGACATACTTTTACAAACTTCTTTTATAGTACAAACTTGTAGTTGTTACAAATTTACTATCAGTCGAAGAAAAGTCTTAAAAATATCTTTCTTGGGGCTACAAACCGATTTCTGAGGTAATATTTTCAAAAAGATAAGGTTAAGGTAGAGCAAATGTTAATATATTACAAACAGCCTTAAGATTGTAAATTTTATTGCTGGATGAAAGCTTCTTAGCTCCTCAGAAGAAACAATTCGTTGAAAATTTGACGGATGGATACAAATGAAAGAAACGGGATTATCAGAGGCTCGAATACATTCTATAGTCTGCTATCTATGATTGCTGTTTGTGTGATAGCGAAAAGTGAACAGTCATTCACATGGTGCAGCACCTAATGAGGCCTAAGCATTATCAGTGCCGAAGTCGGAGTCTGACGCAAAAGCAAAGAACCATTCCTCATTTCTCGTTCGAACTTTGATCTCGAGCTTGCATGTCCTTGATATCCAATCGAACTAGTAGTAGACTCGGAAATTTCATGACTCTGCAGATCCGTCCACTTTCCAACGTCTGCGCTTTCAATTTATAAGGAGAGCAATCTTTTTCAACATCTCTCAGTAGGTGTCGAGGAATGAGGACGTGAACTGCAAAGCTGCGTGCTTGGAAAGGACGTTGTGTCTGATATCGAAAAGGGACAGAAAGAAATATTCTGGGAATCATTTGGTCAATGATCTAACGACAATTATGAAAACATCCACCAATACAGCGGATAAAAGACAATTTTATTAATTTTCTATTTATAATAAAGTGATTTCATTTTCTAGTTCAAATCATTGCCCATTCAAGTGCGAAAGTGACTGGTTGAGCCTTTCGTTATCATTTCTTAAGTTTGCACTTACGAAAAAATACACCACAACAGGAAAAGACAAGAGAAGCGGCGAAACATTTTTTTCCTCCATTAACCGGATTGAGTTCTATCATAAAGAAGAACTAAAAGCAGTGGATTATTAATGTTTAATGGAAATTTGTTTAACATGTTTATCTACCTTTTAAGACGTTGTTTGACGTGGCTTAATTTTTCTGGAGTCTTCTATATTTAATTTGTTGAAACATTTGCCGAACCAATTGCAGAATAATCTTTTAACATCCTTCAATACTGAAATACTCCCACTGCTCCCGAGTACAAATTTTTCCACATATCATTGTATAAAAGAAGGAATTTCAATAGCAGAAACCGATAACAAATTAAGGAGTTTTGAATGAGATTCCAAGTTTCTTAACTTCCTCTGTGGAGACCCCCCGAGGATGGAAGCTTTGCTTCCGAAATGATCATTGGGCTTCCCAGAAATCGGTAATCCGGAGTTTCCCGTTTGTCTCTAAGTGCGAGTTCCGCTTGCCGAAAGACGGCTTACGGAGTGTTTTTATACCTCTAAATCATAAATTCAAATGATTTTTTTAACAAGAGATAATTATCTGCAGATGCAATTTCCAAATCATTACAAACATCTGTTTGATTTCATACAGAAAAGAAAGGATTACGAAATAAACAAATTGAAACCAAATATAAAACCTTCTTATCAAAGATTCGACGCGATTTTTCGATTTCGATTCAAAATAATGCAATTAAAGTCTTAAAATCTTATAATCAAACGGAATGTCAATGTAACACTGATTACATAACATCAAGGATAATTTGGAAAGTATTTGAAGCACTCACAAATTCGACATTAATTCGCGCTAAAGCATTGGAAAAAGAAATGAGCAATGAAAGTAAATATTTCTAAAAATATAAAAATAAATTTTAAGATATACGTGTATACGAGTACATATATAATTCAAACATGATACATTTAAAACATGAATCATGAAAATCAAATAATTAAAGCCAAATATGTACAGAGCATTAGAAATAGATAATCCTAGGGGAATTTTGCAAGGATTTGAGAATTCTTTCCGCACACTAAAGCCTAGCATAAGTAATTCATTAAGGTTTGCCTCATAGATACTAGCATGAGTGGGGATCAGGGGTGAATCTACAATTTTCACTTGAGGGAGGGGGCTGAACTTAAGTATCGTAACCAATAGCATAATGATGATGTTACACTAAGCGTTGTAATGCGAAATTATTGATTCTCATCATAAGAAAGTATTGCAAATAAAGCAATGTCGTAAGTTTTCCACAAATTTATTGATAAAACTCTTTAGAATAAGATTCTGAAGTACATTCTTCTAGAATCTTAGGGGCTAATTCCCGTCAGCCACCACTTCGGGTGTGCAGATGGTGAGAATGAACGAAATTCTTAACGAAATCAACTTATTAATGAATTGTTAATGAAAGCTACGGTCCTGTAACAATATCCTCATCAATGGAAAATTTAAATAAACGAAATAATAAAATGTATGTTTCATTAAGCAGCTAATGGTAAAGGGGATGAGGTTTCAACGGGAATTCGGGCTTTATTATAATACTTTATAGACGGAATGAAAGCAACTTTTCTTTATCAGCTGTTTTGCTTTAGATATGTAAAGAGATTCCCGAACTTAATACTCCTCACAGGAGTCACTTGAATCATAAAAATATCAGGCACATCTGAAAGTTATAGATTGTCAGAAACATGAAAAATCATATCAGATGCCCATATCTAGAATAATAAGCTATGAATTTAAGTTTAAGTTTCCGACCCCTGTGGCAGAATTGTTCGTGCGCTCTCTGACACTGAGGTCCCGGGTTCGAGTCGCGGCTAACCAGGTTTTTCCCGGCTAGGACATGGATCTTTGCATTCGTCGTTCGAGTTCAAAATAATAAAAAGGATATAATCGGGGGCACATATTTCCGTTAAAGAAATAATGATAACAATTATAATGATAATAAAATATTGCAGGCGTCATTCATAGTAGTATTGTTAAAAGTGCTTCGACAGCTAAGGTCATTTCGCACGTAGACCCCCACCGGGAATCGAACCCGGGACCGCTTTCACTGAAGTTGAACGCGTTGCCCACTTGACTAACCGGGAGCCTTGGCGTCATTCATCTTTGATTGTTTAAGTGTTAATTCGCTATACTACACAGGTGTTTATCTGTGGATTTTTTATTGTTCCTTCATTAAGCTGCAGATATAATTCATTGTCAACAACCCATACCTTTGATCCACCGTGCTGCAGAGGCCACTGTTTCTTGAATGGCCATTCATTATTAGATACCACATTCATTGAATAGAAGTTCTTTTCACAGACAACGACATTCATCGTTTAATATTGAACTATACACGTATATATTAATTTTATATATATATTTATTGAGAAAATGAGTACTTCTACAGCTTATCTTCATAATTAGTTTAAATCCGAATAATGCCCTATAATAGCTTATTTTTCGAGCGTTCAACCACCAGTATTAACCTTCAGGGTACAGCTGGCTGACAATCCACGAATCACACGCGATGAGAGCGAAAAACATTTCATTGAACTTCATTCGGAGCAGATATCGAATGCTCTCTAACCAGAGATACGAATTGCGCCGAGCAAAGCGGTCGCATCAGATAAACGAACGCGTCCGTGGCCTTTTTCTTTGAGCGTTCCACATCTCAACGCAGACTTTTTGCCATTCGAGTAACGTCAAGATATTGACTTAAGCGGATGACATATTTCCGACCCAAAATCGTCCTTGTCATTCATCCGACACACAAATTTCCCGTTGTACCGAAACATAACTTCAGAAAATGGCTCCTAAGACACGAATGATTCATTAATTATGTAAAATTTATGTATGCGCATATGCAGTATTTTATTATCATTATAACTGTAATGTTGTCGTGGCTTACATCTTGACATAGCCTTCCCTACTCTGTACTAATCTCCCCATCTTAGCTTCAGTATTTCATCCAAAAGACAATATATTGAAAGAAACGAAAGTTGGAACACGGATGTTAACGAATTAGAGATTTAGAAACACTCCGTAAGACGTATGTCGGCAGGCGGAACTCGAGTTTAGAGACAAACGGGAAGCTCCGGATTACCGACACTCTGCTTACGGAGTGCTTTTAAACCTCTAATACAATATATTTGCCATAAAAGTAATGCTTTGTAGCGTTTATAAGTTGAATTCCAAGTTCGACGAAATTGTATACACAAAACGGCTTCATGACAGAGCTAAAAGTTAAAAGTAATTGAGTGCCACGACGTAAATCCTGAGTCTGTGTTGTTTAAATTGTAGATAAATTTTAATATTCCGCTGAAGAATGCGCCAATGTTTCGCAAAAATAATCGCAAGGCCTTCCTTCGCTTCTCAGAACTCTATAATTATAGGTATTTCACACCTGTGCAACAATAAAATTTTTAAGTATCGAGAAAATACCAGAAAAACTGCCAATAATTTCCTGGAACGAGAGCAGTTACATTTCTACAAGTAAAATAACAACAGATGATGATTTCAGAAAGTTTTAGTTGCAGATAATTACACTTGTGCAACATAGCAATTATTCAAACATTCGGGATCGAACAAACCGTTCAATGAAGTATTAACAGAGATAATACTGAGAATATTACAAATCCAAGAAGAAAGTTACTTGGAAGTCACTAATTAATAAATCACCACAAAACAGTGTAAATTTTGATTAATAATTTGAATAGAAACCGACTGGAGATGAATAGAGTGACCAAAAATGTTATGCTATTACAATATGAAACGGCTTCTTAAATGCTCCATTGAATCTATCAAGTGCAGAACGAATAAATCGAAAAAAAGGCCTCCCATAAAATACGAATGAAACTTCAACTTTACATCGCCTACATTGGCGTAAATTAAAACATACATTTTAGTCGAAAGATCGATTCTGCAATGAAATAGCGCGATGACAACTCTTCCATGACATTCCCAATGTCAGACGCAGCATAAAGTTCCTTCCCAAAGCTTATAGTTACGTGTATAAATTACTGTAATTCATCCACCAATAATCTCACACTTCAACAACCGCTACAGCAGGCTTAAGTCATAAGTGTGACTACTTAAGAGCATGATTGGAAAGTGATCTATAGGGGTTGAGAAGGCCGCGATCCAAGCATCATAATCTAGAATGTGGCAGATACATAAGACATTAAACCTTGAAAACTACTATTGCAGTGGGAACACTTTCTAACTTCAGGAAATTGAAGACGATTAAAAATTAATTTCGCAAGTCTAACTTGAGCCCAAAAGTTTCCTATCACACACTTTCTCACAATCAGGATAAGAATATCGTCGGAGAAATTTATTTGTATGGCAGTTCCTAATTTTTCACGGATAATAAGTGATAAAAGCCGCAATTCCAAAAGAATTCCTTTACTGCCGAAGCAACAGATGAGAAATTCCTTGAAAATAATATTACAAGCATTCTATAGCGTTCTATTTCTCTGAGTGGCAAGTAAGAGTTACGTAACGTGTCCCTTCAAGGGCAACCCAGGGGTTTCATGCTGACAACCTCAAAAGAATAGCTTAAAAATACTCACTGAACCACAGAAGCGACTACGGTTAACCCATTGAGCTGTCTTCTGCTTTCAATGACCCCTTTCCTTTAAACCAAATCTTACAAAGGTTTCCTCCGGCATAAAAGAGTAACAGTTATGAGGAATTCTTGAGGAGCAAAACGAACATTGACAACTTTCCAAAGCTATTCCTAATGTGCAGGCAATCTCATTCCGGAAAGTATCACACTTAGTGATTACAAGAAAACATTTAGAAGTTTGTTTATTTGTTTTGATTTATACCCCGTAAGCCGCCAGTGTTGTATGGCAGGGGGTGCATTAACACCTCACCTATTCTACACCATTAGCTTCTCTGAAGCTATGCGGAAAGAACGACCAGAAGTAACCTATAAAACTAAAATACCTGTTTAAGCGATTATTTCCTTGCAACCTAAACGTTATCACCGGATATAATTCACTAAGAGAAATTATTGAACACTGCCACACATCGGACCAAGGACGACTAGTTTGAAATTTTTACCTCGACTAATCTCCTCATTGGTAAAGCCGTAAACTCTCTTATCACAAGCAGACATCGCATGGAAAATAATACAGAAAAAAGTTTTCGTAGAATTGCAGACAAAACATTCAATATCATCAGACAGAACTTCACGTGATATTTTTCACTATTGCGTACATCTTAATACTTCTAAGGAGGAAGATTAAGAACTATGAATTTCTCTCAAGGTTAGATTACGAACAATCGATGTTAGGATGGAAATAACATTATCAAGAGTAAGATGATAACGTTACCGTTGGTTTATCTGAGTTACGTGGAATAATTCCCCGAAGAATTAAATTAGTGACGATAAAACCCAGACGAAATTCAAGATAAAATCTTCTTTTATCTAATACGCTACCATGATTACGTACAAAAAAGTGTTAGCAAAATATTTTTGAAGGCCACATAAGATGGCAAAAAGAGCCCTTTTAGGTAAATATTCTTTCCTGAAGCATATAAACATACTTCTTTCGGACATCATTTGATTCATTACAAATCTGAACTGAACTTAGACTGAAACTAAATTTTAAGGTTTGTTGAGAAAGTTTTTTACTAAAAATCGACACTTGAACAGGTTAATTTTTCTCGCGCACCAGAAAACTACTTCAGCAAACAGAATCATTCGGAAAGGAGTACAGAAGAATGAATTATCTCAGTTGCTGATTTCACGAGTGTTGAAGTGATGAGTCTCATAATAACGGATTGTCTGCACTATAACTAATAATTAATACAGAGAAAGAGTAGCTTCTGAAGAATAAGTCTCAAAATCTCATTTCCTGCTTCTAAGCACATGCACTTACCGTGAAATAAGTTCTCCGCCAATTGTTGAAAGACTGCGAAAAATAATTTAAGAGGATAACTTGCAAAATTAGATAAGTCAACGCAAAAAGTCCGCATATATTGAAACGGAAATTACGTGCGCGGAAATAAATCATTTGCTCGAGGAAATGTGTCAGAATCCGTCAAACCAGAAATATGGATCGGTCATTCGCCTTCTAGTCAACTATGTAATTGGCTAACTAAAGGTTTACTGAAAGTTCCTTCAGCTCATTCAGTTTTTACCGAAACAAAAAAAAAGTTTAAAAAAACACTGTATAATTGGCAGAGATTTTATAAGATTTTAAAATAATTAGTTCCGTCAATACTAGATGATAAAAAGCTATTTAGATATAGAGTCCATGTTGGTGGAAAAAAAATTCATGACGAATACACAATGAATGTAATGTAGACAAGAATATCATATTATTTTCGCTGCTCATGAATTCCTAATGCGCCAAAAGCCATTTTGTATTCTACTCTTCTCTGATTAATGAATTTGTTAGTTGGTCATGAGCCAAATAAGTGTGTTGTGTGGAATTTATTCAAGGTCACAACAACTTTCTCAATCATAATATTTGGCCAATCTCCGTTCATTGAACGAATAAACATATGTCATTACAATTAGTTTAGTGAAACGATGTTAACTTTAGATATTGTAACTGTAACATTTAAACCTACATTTTTAGTATTTTATTGTTTATAATTCATTTTCATTTGTTGTTCTTATTCTTACCTTAAATTTACTGTATTATTTATTGTCTTTATATACATGTACTGTGTTTTCGCGAGTTTTTTTCACCCCCCTTCTCTGTGGGTGTTTTCCCGCAACGTGGGTTTTTTCTTTGGCAACCTTCAGTTGCAATGTTTTTTCCCACACCGCATTCTTTTAGTTATAATTATATTCTGTACTTATTATAATGACATACGAGGTTAGGTGGAAGAGAGGCCCATATGGGCCTAACCACGCCAATAAAGAGTCTATCTATCTATCTAAAAACCTCTCGTGAGAAGTGAGTTTTCCTCTTCCAGGAAATTAAAATTCCGAAAATTCTTGAGGCTAAATTTAAAGGAAACAAAAAAATTTAAAACGTTATCCAAGATTATTCATTCGTAAAAACGAATTCTACGAGAATTTCTCAAACAGGCCATTCGGAATGCCCTTCTACTAACCTGGTAAGATTTGCACAGCGAAAAATAGCCGATTATCTGAACGTTCCATAATTTTTCCGACTACCACACCTTTATGAATGGAATATTTTTAATTTGCCTTTTGGTATAGGAGAGAGTAAAAACCATTTTTCTTTGCTCTCATTTCGATCTTGCTCACTGTTTACAAAACGAAGGTTTCTGCGGTGAGATGAGCGTTGAAAAAGGCATTGATTATGATTACTCGTAATTAAATGCTGCGACAAATGTTATGCATAAGGAGACTATGGTAAACGTGAGTGAGTTTACATCAGTGAACATAGTGTGTTACACTGTGTCCCTAATTATAGACACTAAAAGTTTGTACATAAATACACAGACCCGGGTTCGATTCCCGGCTAATCGACCAATAAATCCATTGCTTGGGAACGCGGAAGAGAAAACCTCCGCCAAAATTTCCCAACGCTATCATCGTCCTCGTTTCACTTTCGCCGGTGGCTTAACCGTTCTATTCGTGAAGGCCAAGGGCTCTGAATGGATTCTCTTACGAGCCAATGAATCATAATGAATAGCGCGAAATCCGTCACAATCGATGGAGCCTTCAGTGGCGCAGGGCGGCAAAAGTAACGTTTACTTTTAAAATGGGTCAAGAGCGGAGAAGTTAGTCAAGGGCGGGTGGAATCCCTTATGGGGTACGAATGCGAGAATCAAACTGCCGCTGCAGATCCCGATGGCTATCTATCTACAAGTATTTTAAAGATAGCACTTCTCAGAGACGTCGATATCTGCGTTAGTGCTTCGTAGCAGGATTTCCCAGCTATTTTGTTCCCGTGTCCCCATTAGGTTTTAAGCGAGTTATTTGCCATGATGAAAAATAAATCATTAAATTTCGACACAATACCATGTCATGGTCCTGCAACCATACCTTGATGAATAAAATGTTTTTCATTTGTATTTTGGTACAGGATATAGAAAAATGTCTTTCATTTACTTTTTCCTCTGTCTCAACCATGCCTGTGATGATATAAAACTCCTGATGTATGAGTGATGGTGATTAATGGCATTTATTAAGGTTTCTCCTTATGGAATGCTAAGAAAAGTGTTACTCGTAGAGTCACCGTGCTTCACTTACGTAGATTTTTCACACTTATATCATTCTGGGTCAGTGAGGAAAGCAAGGACAAACTACCTTACTCCTCATTTTGCCTAGTAAACCTCATTTACCTCTCCTAGCTCTTCGTGGTTAATGGTAGAGGGGATGAGGTCCCAACTAGCCTTCGGGCTGAATACTTGACAGACAGACAATCAGGGAATGACAAGCCAAATTTTGCTTGAGAGTGCCATCATGGAAAGGTTTGGATACGTACCCGAAAAACCATTTTTTGGAACTTTAATTAATTGATATCTACAATTCACCATATCCCATGAACAAGCTCCCAGAAACTAATTTGAAAGCCCCAGCCATCTTAGATTATAGATAAACGTTGCTACAATAATTCTCGTTTATTTGTTTTCGTTACAAGATGGCGGATATCAACACACTGAATGGGAAGAGATTAAGATTTTTTCCGTGACGTCACCTGATGCTCCATTGTTTTTAAAGGGGATGACTCTTTAATACTGTGCGCTTATCGTCAGTCTGCAATGCATCGGGATACGTACATTTCTGCCTCGCTGAGAATAATAAGAAAATTTCAATGCCGCAATGCGTTTCGTAAGGGAGTGATTTTCAGAATTCCGCCGTGGGACAATCACTTTCATGCTAAATCCTTCGTAAATATGAAATCATAAAAATAAATCTCCCAAAAATATGGATTGAATGTAAAGGAGTTGACGTCCTTGATCTCCCACAGTCATTAACATTCTCAATACGAAAATTATACTGAACTTACTCCTGGGAACATCCAAAGAAGATGATATTTTACTCTGGCAATTCTTTTTGTCTATAAATTCAGATAGCACCATAAGCCATTGCATCACACAAAACTTCTTCAGCTTATTTTCATTTTGAGTCGCTAGATAATCTGTATGTATTTAAATTAATTATGTAATCTGGCTAACACTCTCGGCAAAATTGTAATTGTAAGTTTGTTTAAGTAATGCTATTTTTTATTTACGTTGTTTCTTTTTCAAACACCTATTCTCCTTGTGTGTTATCGCTTTTGTGTTTTTCCCATATGTACCTAGAATTTTCTTCCTTCTTTTTATTTAATTCTTCAATACTTTGGTAGTGAACAACATTTTATTGCATAATTGCTTTGGTAATTCTTTACTGTTTTCCAGCTTTTTTCTCACCTCCTTTTCTGCGAATATTTTCCCGCAACGTGTTTCTTTTTAGCCAACCATCAGCCACAAATGTTTTTTCCCAAACTCTACTTTTTCTTTTCATTTTTAATTAATCTTCATATATATCATAAAGACATACGAGGTGAACCAGCCCAAACGGGCCTCCAATAAAGGGTTAATCTATCTTAAATTACGATATTTGTTGGCTTGAGTTCGAATTTGCGAGTATCTGCAAACTACAAAATTCTCAAGGAAAAATAAATTAATTCCATACGGCAGAAAATATTTCCGGAATATTGCGAAAATATAATCAAATATTATTAATTGTCTCGCTAATTATTGCGCGTACACATGTTATTACAAATGCAGCATTACAAAAGTTAAGAAATAAAAGGAATCCAAAATATGGGGTACACACCCCATAAGTGTCTCATCGTACATATTAATGGATTCAAAACAAAACCAGAGAGTTATTTATCGCCATCGATCTGTATAAATAAATTGAAATCAACTTGAAATCGGATACAAATATAGGGTTCGGATATAATGAGCAATGACATCCTCGATGAGGGTCGTTCTATTACGCGAAGGGATTTGAAATCTTCTCAATCCACGCGGAAAGATGCAGCGACATCCATTTAACGAACGAGAAAATAAAGAGATAATCCTATCTAAGAAATTACGCATTTCGATAAAACGTGTGTCAGCGCTTCCTAACAAGAATGTGATAATCTTAATTATGTGCTTCAAACCTCGTCATGGTCATTGATCTTTACTTTATATGACCTCCGCATGCGTCAGTAAGAAATGCCAATTACATCATTAACAACCGAATTGTTCAATAACTATCGCGCGAATTTCTACGACGTCATTTATGAGTTTCCAATCAGAGCCCGTTTTAAAGATAATAAACCATATTCTCGAGTAAATTACACCCAAAGAAGATAGGAATTGGCAATAATTATTACTTTCTATGACTACACAAGTTCTCTGCTAGCCACTTTATGGCGTGCGGCATTTCCATTTTGATCTAACTTTAAACTTTCAACCGAATAGTTAAAAAAAAGTTATTTTAAAATGGTAGTTGAGAATAAATAACCTGTCATTTCAAGGCCGTAATACCCCTTTTATATGTTCTCTCATTTTATGAGTTACCTTGTAAAACAAAGCCATCAAAAAGTTTTACGGGCAGCAGTTCCTCCAATGCTTTCATCCAAGAAAAAAATACAAAAACTAATTCAGAAAGAAGATTATCTAACCTACGTACCAGAAATATTTTCGACATTGAGATTATCCTTCACTATATAGCACCTAACAGGAAACATATTTCAAAGATAAAGAATATATTCCGTAAATTGCAATATTGTCTTAATAAACTTTGATTAACTTAAGAGCTTGAAAGGATAAAAAATTACGCGAGAAAGAAGGAAGAAAAAGAATCATCTCAATTGAGTACATCGTGAAAGAGATGCTCGCTTTAAAACTAATGGAAACTATCGAATATCCATCAAAGTTAGTTACTTGGAAGTCAATATGTTAGATAAAGACACATGATAGCAAACACCACAAACAATCTTTCACTTAACAGTCTTTCACAAAGAAGAACATTCTATATCCTGTGACGAAACTGATTAGACTCTCCGATAGAGAAACGGGAGAGGAAATAACTACTGTTGTAGTTTATAAGAACTTAATTATCTCCTACTTCCCTACTGTATGATAAAATATCAGATACAAAACGCTAGTAGTAGTAGTATTCTTGAAAGTGCTTCGACACCTGAGGTAATTTCGCACGTAGGCCCCCACCGGGAATCAAACCAGTTTCAAACGTTTCCTTGAACTCATTGCCCACTTGGCTATCTGGAAGCCCTACAAAATGCTAGTTAACAGTTTGATACTTGATGAATGACTGGAATACTCCTTGACTTAATATTTTGTTATAAGCTATTCGAAAATTCTAAGTGCACACTTAGGATTTTTAATAATTCCTTCGTCATGCTGCTTTTTCTCGTTTTACTCTCAAAATATCTCTCATCTTTAATGACAAAGGGCTGGACGTAAGAAGAAACTTGCTAATCTCAATTTCGCCCTCAAAGTCGTGTTTTTATTATTTTAAATTGTAGGTAACAATCGCTGACAAACGACAACACAAACCATTTGACAAAACATGAACGCAAACTAAGACGCACGGGAACGAAAATAACTTTAACTTTCTGCAAAGTTAGTCTTCCTCCGAAGGTGCACTAGAAGCTGAAAGCCCACCGTTAACGAGCTCACGAGGCAAAGAGGAGCTTTGAGTATAACATCCGACGAAGTGTCCTTAAGTTCGTTGAGGGATGTGAGAGAAAGGAGGAGGTGGTGGAGATGACGCGGATCAATTCGGGAACGACGGAATCTCGGAATTCCGGCAGAAAAACACCGGAGAGAAGAGGACATAAGAGATGCGGTCAATTGCAAGCAAAGGGAGAATGAATACGAACGAAAAATACACGAAAGGTACATTGTCCAAATGGTAAACATGGGGGAATCAAATGAAAGCGAATTCCAGACGAAATAACGAATACTTTATCAGTAAAACTTTTATAACGCCCTTATCGGGCTGTAGATAAATTAACATGGCAAAATGTAAGGAATTTATCACAGTGACTACAGAATGGCTATTATTTAGCAGAAGTCGAATAACTGCGGAATGTTATTTTGTTGTTGCTTAGAGTCACCAATTAAAATCGACAATGATACGTGGAGTAAGTAACAGTGAAGAAGATTAAAAGGATGCCTGGTTTTCATACATTACTCTAAAGCCCTGTATTTTCATGAAAACGGACTTCAACTGATGTTCACTTTAGGGCATTGTATCATAATGATTATTTAGAGTTAAAGGGAAGAGGACTGTCAATATGTATGCTAATCCATCATGTATAAATAGGAGATTAACTATAATTTTCACTTAAACTCCAACAAACCATCATAAATCCATCATATATATATTCTGTCGTGAAACATTCATACAAATTCGAAACTGCGAGAACTTTAATAAAATGCACGGAAAATTCGTAAAACTTTTCGGAAATAACCCATTCCTTGATCATAGATTGATCATGATTAAATGATCATAGATTCTTATTTTAATCGTGAAATAGTGATATAGATCCGAACTTTCGAGGATTTTGATAAAACACACGGAAATTTCGTAAAATGTTTGAGAATTAAACAACCCATCCCTTTGACGACTAAGGCCATTGTTGAATGTTGGTTTCATGAATTATCCCATATTAGTGCACAGGGAAAATCAGTTCTTTTAATTTTTATAAGAATTTACGTAAAGTAGGCTTTCATGACTTGAAAAAAGTAGAATAAATATTATAAATAATGGTAAGAAATATATTGAATTATTATGATCTTACGATGGAATTTTTTTGTGCTTAGGAGGACAAGAAAGCTACGATAATAGATATATATTTTAATATTTAATATTCTATTATTGATTATTCGTACAGCCTCAGTGGGATAAACTTATTAGCAGTAGAGACGTTGAAATATCTTGGACCAATCCTCACGTATATATTAACTTCACATGGAGTACCCACATTCATTATGTATGGAAAAGCACTTAAGAAACTCGGCTTCGTTAAAAGAATAGTCAGAGCGAAGAAAAAGTTCGCGAGCGATTTTGGGTTAGTTAGGCATGAGTGCTGGTGTGATGTATGGGACCCTGCCGATAACAGTTGTATTCGAAAATTAGAAAAGGTGCAGCGAAAGGCGATACGTTTTGTGAAGAATTGCTACGATAAATCAGTGAGCGTTACTCAGATATTTCAGGATGCAGGATGGCACCTTAAGAAGTTAGAAGATTTAAAGGATAAATTCATTTTTCATTCAAAGAATTCATTTTTCCATAAAAAAAAGTAGAGTCATGATGCATGCACCTCCTGCCACGCGCCGAAGGGCGGCTTGGAGGAAACCTACATAGGCATAAAATTCCTTGCGTTAATCAGCGGGAAAGTATTCCACTACCTGAGTAAAAGATGCAAAGGTATGCGTAAGCACTTAAAAAAAAAGGAGACGAGGAAAGTTTTTACTTCTCCCACAATATTTATTGAGTGACCGGTTTCGCTACCGCGGTATCCACATCAGGCTGGTGATGAAAGCTGCTCCGAGTGCCCCGGGCAGGATTATTTCAGGCGTTCCTTCCATATAAATAATTTTTAGATGTTCTTTCTTTATTTTTTTTGAAGAAAAGTTTTGGCATTTGTTTGGTATTATCAAAGTATTACATCTTCGAAGTAAATGACGTCAATGGCAACAAGTATTGTCACAAAAATTAACCGCATAAATTTATTAGAAAAAAGAGAGAAATGTGTTACAAGAATTAGAGATAAACATTTATTGCGTTTGATCGACTCATAGGAAATTGCAATCGACATTCATTTGAAAATGGAATTCACAAAACCTCCACATACCATATCATAATTGCATACTTACAATTGCTCGAACACAACTAATTACTTAGCCATAAGCTATGATTCAACGATTGAAATGCAAATCTCCACAAATGGTTGGATGGGTGCACACGGAAACTTGTTTACCAATGCGAAATAGCCGACAATTATTCTATCCTTTGAAGAGCAGAAGATTAGGGAAGTCAAGCGAATGCCCGGTCCCTTGTTAAAATTTCTGCGCCTCACCTGCTCCTTCGACGAACGTTCAAAGTCATTCGCCCCCCAAACCTCGGCACCCTGGGCAACAACACGTCTCATCCGCAACTAGGACCGGCTTTCCCGCCACTCAATAAATATTGCGAGAGAAACAAGAGGTTTCTTAATTTCTGAATACGTTATGACCTTACGATAGCAAAGCAATTATCACTTTAATTGCTTTACCATTTCCACAGAATTTCTCCCTCTTAACTCACTTATTGACCTTATACTCATTCCATCTATATTGCTAATTTTCCCAATGGTAATTACGGAAATCATGACATCTAACAGTTAAATCGAAGATACATGTGGATGGTCAACAGATTTTTATAAATTTAAGCAAATAAAGTTCATATGATTCCTTCCCGAGAAAGACTGGCTGATTCTCCTATAAATTCTCCTTACTTATGCTACTAAAATTAATTTCATTCACATTTCACTATTTCACCAGTGGGCCGGCCCAACTAAAGGCACTCGAAAGTCTTTCATATAAATCGAAATCAGTGTGATCGAGTGCACCGTGGAAGATCGTAACGATATGGACTCTAATTCTTACTCAAAATACATACAACTGATAGATAATAATAGTTTTACAAATTTGAAAGTAGAAAAATGTAACTTCCTTGACGTCTTAGCTTTTAAAATTAAATCCGAGATAAACACTAAAAATCCCATGGAAAAACAGGCATGAAAAAAGTCTGACATGATAGGACTCGAACCTGTAAACTTCCGCTTTCTGGACGGATGCTTTAGCCAACTACGCCATCGAACTCGATAAGTTGATTGGTTAAAGCATCTGCAAGGAAAGCGGAAGATTCCAGGTTCGAGTACTGGTCCTGTCCGACTTTTTTCATGTCCGTTTATCCTAGGTACACGCCTTCACGTGCCACGTTACCACTACCCTTTTCCTAGTGTGAAATACTAAAAAGTTTGGGACCGACCGGCTTCCGTCACTCCACTCACTCTCCATATCCGTACATCTGTTTATGGCTTCCGTTTCATCCATTAGCCTTAGAACCTCCATTTTTCCTCTCCTTTGAAAAAATACGCGAGAATTTGAGATTCTAATTCGTCATCCGCTCAACGTGGCCAAGCGATGGTAACGCAAAATATATTGTAATTTTTACCTTCCATTAAATTACCTTTTCGACATCACCCATTCCCCGAATTCACGTCGGCCTTCTATTGATTGCCTTTCCTGAGAGTCGACCTCATGAAGACGATCCCTTTATGAGGAAAACTCAAACGAAAACAGATGCGATGGACCCATTTCGCAGAGGGCGAAAAAGGGGTTTAGGGACAGGAGGGAATCTCGTTTCCCTAAAAGTCGTTCGGCGAAATACTCGAGGGAACGTTTCCCTTTTGAGGAGAATTCCTCGAACGGAATTGGAGGAGACCCAATATGTCAAAGGTCGCCTGATGCCCTCCGCAGCTGCCACCCTGATAGAAAATTGGAATATAGCACACTTTCGAGAGAAAATAAATGACGATCTAATGTCGCAGGTAACACGACGGGCTTAAAATGGCAATCAGTTTGGATTTAATTAATTTTCGGTTGTCGTGCTTACAGACAGAATTATTAAAAAAAAGGCAGCCCAACAAAGAGATTTTGTCATGAAATTGATTACTTACGGGATTCTTCAAAACATTTTAGCTAATCTCATTTATATAACTTAGTTTGCATGAAATTTTATTCCTGAAATCTCGGCGAAATCTTTTTATAATTAATACGTACATACAGAACCTCATATGATCATAAAGATGATCCTAAAGTCATTTACGAGGGTCATTTCTTTTATTTCTGTTAACAATGCCACCCTTCAACTTAATAAATATCGATAATAGATATATATTTTAATATTTAATATTCTATTATTGATTATTCGTACAGCCTCAGTGGGATAAACTTATTAGCAGTAGAGACGTTGAAATATCTTGGACCAATCCTCACGTATATATTAACTTCACATGGAGTACCCACATTCATTATGTATGGAAAAGCACTTAAGAAACTCGGCTTCGTTAAAAGAATAGTCAGAGCGAAGAAAAAGTTCGCGAGCGATTTTGGGTTAGTTAGGCATGAGTGCTGGTGTGATGTATGGGACCCTGCCGATAACAGTTGTATTCGAAAATTAGAAAAGGTGCAGCGAAAGGCGATACGTTTTGTGAAGAATTGCTACGATAAATCAGTGAGCGTNAATCTTTTTATAATTAATACGTACATACAGAACCTCATATGATCATAAAGATGATCCTAAAGTCATTTACGAGGGTCATTTCTTTTATTTCTGTTAACAATGCCACCCTTCAACTTAATAAATATTGATAAAATATTATTACAAATACTCACTCGTAACCATTAAAATTAACATTAATTAATTTTTATTTATTAAATTAATAAACAGTAATTTAACTATTAATAGTCATGTTTATTTACTTTATAATCACCAAATACAAACAGTTTCACCGAAATGAATCATCCAGACTCTCTGAAACTATTCTTCACCTCTATTGTAATCCCGATCTTTTCATATCGTTCCCTTTCGTTCCTATTCCTTTCAGCCAATTCAAATATCGTATCCCTGAATCAAATCTTAAATTTTTTTGCTAAATATGATCTCGTGTACGCCACCTGCAGAGTTCTTTCACGGCTTTCTATTATTATACCTTTTCCTAATGTGAAAGAAATCTTTTTAAAATCGTATATTTCTTTCATCTACATAATAATTAACTCCTATTTTGATACTCACGAACTAGCTTTACAACTTATTCCGCCAAGAGCAAATAAATTCACTCCTATTCTCAATGTTCCTACATTTAGAGTATCTCTTGTACAATGTTTCCTACTACAACGAATTCCAACCTTTTGAACTCCGTACCTCCTTACAGACTATCGTATTCTTAAAAGAATGTATAAATCAATTAAAAAGCAAATAATTTTGTACTTAACATGAACTTTGTAAATATTTCTTGGAATTAATTACGTTGATTTGTCACTAGTATGAACATGCAACCATGTTTACATCTGTTAATTTGTTATATTTTATTGTTTGGAATACACTCTAATATAGTGGCATCACTTGAAGTGAATCTATTGAACAAATTAATGAAGAAAAATTAAATAGATAAGACTAAAAAATTACTAATTAAAAATAAAAGAATTACCTCAAAATCTTCCAACATTTCATACCTAAATACTATGAAAACATCCTTCACAATACGTTCGAACGGTTTACAGAAAAAGCCTCTCCGTACGATTTGGAATGAGGATTTGAAGCGACAGGATGGGAAAAGAGTTCTTCTTAAGTGTTCAAAGAAAGGGAAAAAATAGGAAGTCTATGACGAACACAAAAGAAAACGGCGGAGAGAGATGGATTCCTAACAGAAACTCAGCAGCTGACAAGAAATTCTAGGAAAATAAACGAAGAATAAAATGACCGACTCACAAAATGAATTTCTCACGGAGAATGAATGTTTTGAGAGTTTCTTGACGATTTCATCCTCTGGAAAGAAATGAAAGACTCAGAAGGACTCTCAAAACTGCTCTAATTATAAAATCCTTCTCGAGATATCCTCTCCCTTTGCTGTACCCTTGCCTGGGGTTTTAAATTAAGGAGTGTGAACACTTCGCTTTAAGCCACCTATTGATGTATAAATACGAGAGGATCCAGATAAAATGTTCAAATAATCCATCGTCACTATTCCAGACCTTAGAGTTCCCTTTTCAAACTTAATCGTTTAGCCAAATGCCACAAAAGTTATTAAAATTTTCAAGTAAGCGTCACTTGATGAAAGGTAGAATACTGAAAGTTACCTTGGATACATCTATGAAAAGTTTTTACGAATTTGAATCCGATGAAGATCATTTTCCTGTGACCGTAATTCAAAGTACCGTACTCGCTGACGATACCAATCAAATATTTTGTCTTTGAAAGTTAAAACTAGAATAAACACTACAGGAAGACATTGATATTATTCTTTTACCGAAACAGGGTCCCAAATTTAAATAAATTTAATAATTTGGAGGAACGCAGACATAAGCGACAAATACAAACATCTGTGCCTGAGCCTGGAAAAACACAGTCGGGACTCGAACCCGGGACCTTTGCGCTAGAGAGTTACTCGTACCGCACTAACTATTCTGCCACCGGTAAGTCGATACATGTCTTTGAAGTTTTCATGTCATGAAAACTTCAAAGACTGTTGAAGAAAGTATTTAGCTATAAAATACTTTTGGCCTAAATTGTCAGTAACTTTAACGATGGGCGGATTCATAATTAGGCCATAGCTGAGGGTCTCATCCACATGAGGGCCTCAATAAGACTGTGCTGATAAATTCCCAGGAACAAATTTTACTCGCTTCCGAAAAGTATTTTACGTTTGTTGAGTGAGTCTACATAAGACATTTACAGAATATATTACTATGCTTATTTCACGATATAATGTATTAAAAGTCCATCATTCATTGTAATTTATAGAAATACTACGTTTTGTGATTCAAAGTTTGTTTATTCTTGTCGCAGAGAAGCGACTACGATTTTTATGAAATGTATTTGTGCATTTTATGAAAAATTAGAATTATTACTCATAATTTCAAGTGGGGGCCTCAATCTAATCTTCTCCCCAAGGGCCTCTAATGGCTTCAATCTGCCCATGAATTTAACTTCATGAGGCGATGTAGCTTTAAAAAGAATTCAGACATCTTCAAAAATACAAGGCGTGAAACTACAAATTAGATTTCGATTTGTTTACAACACCACGAATATAATAAGCGCCTGACAACAGACTGGAGTTGGAATTGGATGACTAAATGTAAAAAAAAGCAGAAAACACGAGGTGTAAAGTGCAAGGAGAGCAATTATAAGGTAAAAGGCAATCGTGCTGATAATAATTGTTTGCTAATGAAGGGTTTTGCGGTAGTGCGACAACGATTTACGACGCAGTAGTAGTAGTTGTTTTGATAGGTGCCTCGACAGCTGAGGTCATTTTGCACCTTTGCAGCATAGTGGCTATTAAAAGTAGTTGGTAAATTTCTATCATTTAGTTTCTACACCAAAAAGACCATGAGAATTACTAGCACCAATGTTGAAGGTTAGTCATAATATGAATAAAATATATATAAAATAAATAAAAAAGGGGGGAAAAGAAAAACCCCCACATTTATGTTAGATTCTTTGGAAGAGTCCAGTCTCCTTCATAAAAGAAATAACTTTGTCTGCCTTGCCATGATCATCTGCAATGACATCCTGCAGTGTGCTTGCTCCCAAACACCTCTCCTGTTCACTAGAATAGTTGAATGAAAGATGGAGCACCATAAAATTGTGAGTGGAAGGAATAAATGAATATTGACGATGGCATAATAAACCTATATCACTAGAACGAGTATGTAGGTTTAAAACATTACGAAAGATGCCGGAAAAGGTACTTGCAAAAATCATCTAGGTAAACTTTATCCTTCTTTTTGACATACATACACACGCAATGAATTCATCGTCCATTGAGTTATTTTTGTTATCGTAAATTAAAATACGTTACAAATTAAAAGCATTTTGATGAATCAAAGGTAAATAGGCTTTTATCATTACCCGAAAGGATGAATACATTACGCGACCGAGATGGGACGGAAATGGAATAAATTTCATCAGGAGAATTCATTTTACTTATAGAATTAGAGTACCTTAGAATGCATTCTTTTTAGGATACGTTAATCAAAGGATGTCTCTGGATTTTGCTTTTATCCAACCTTTTAAGAAAAGACTTCCGTAATACAAAAATCTTCCTGTCTCACAGCATTCAGAAATACAGGCACGAATGAAATTACCTCTTCAATTAAAACCTCATTATCATTCCAACTATAACATTATTTTTATTTAAAACAAAACGATACGGAAAATGGGGTGATAAGTTTGATTGAATTTAACAGAACCACTCCCAATTATGTAATTAAATCTCAAACACGAGACAAAATTTCTAGCAAAGAATAAAAAAACAAAGCAGCTTTTATGGAGACTACCTTTCAATACATTTAACACTTCACTTTTCCCTCCATCGTCAAGGCTACAATGATGTGGCGAACAAAAAGGAAATTTTCACACTTTTTGCTGTCATTAAAAGAGTAACGGTGAAACAATTTGCGCCTCTATGAGGCATACAACACGCAATTTTCTCTTCCTTTATAAACAGAATGAAGGACTGAAGGACATTTCAACTTGATATGATTAGATCTGCAAGATTTTTCAATATCTACATGCTTCGCTAAAAATGAAAATATGACCAAAAACTCTCATTACGTAACCGTCGAACGTTGAATATATTGCAAAAGCAACGACATTGAGTGCTAGACGTACGTACCTATAGAAAATTAGCAGCTCCACTGGCTTTAGTTAGTCTCCAAAGGTTTCCAGACTATTTCTAAACAAATGCTTTGTCTATAATTGAACGTTCAAGACTAAATTTTAAATTACTCAAGATGAAAAGAATATTTCGCTATAAAAACTAAAAACGGTACTCGGTCACGAAGAACTGTTTCGACGTCACGGCTTCATCAGTAATATTTATTCTTAAAGGGATAAAATATTATAAGGACGGATACTTCCTTTTTATAAATGTTTCTTTTATAGCTAGAAAAGCCTCCGATACCTACGAGTCTTCGGTAAGGTGTGCATGGGTCAGTACTGAGAAGATTTTGCTTTCACAAGAACCATTCGGCAGCACTCGATCAGCAATTCGAATACTTCCAAGAGCGGAAGCCAAATAAAGAGGGTGCTCGGTCGTAAAAACATTACGTAACCGAATACCGTCGTAAAAAAAGCTACTCACACACGAACGAATGGCTTGCGCTTTGACAACCCACGTAATGCACGATTAAAGAAGCGGTACACTTCAAGATGTACTGAATTAATGGAAGAAGAAGCAGCTAATATCTGTGCTGTGATGTTCTCAATTAGTAGAAGAACGAGAGCGCTTTCATCTCAACATCTTCCGACTCCAAATTGTTTTATTTTTTCCATATTTATGACCTGCCGATTGCCGTCATTGCCTTCCTCTTCAATACAAAGTACAGAGCAATAACAGAACAGGAATGCAATAAATCATTCAATGCCAACTTTCCCATTGTACGTATCGATGACACATAATGAGTAGCGATGCTATACAGCGTTTAGAGATGACAAAAATTCTAAAGAAAAGCCGCTGCAATTTGTAAATTAAACCTCAATGTCATTTAGAATAAACGAAACACTGGGTAATCGTTTTCTATAAATAAACAAATGTAATATTCCAAAATATACAGAAATCACTTTCCTTACAATTAACATTTTATTAAATTTCATTCTTTTGTGACGAGAAATTAGTGAGTGTTACTCAAATGCTTCTGGACGCAGGATGAGAATATCGGGAAGAAAAAAGATTTAATTTACTTAATAAGTTCCGAGAAGGTACTTTGATATTATGCGTCCTCCCAGTTACATAGTTCTGATACCGAGAGAAAAATCAGAGATATAGATGCTGGAGCAAGCCATTTCAAGAATTCATTTTTACCGCGAACGATACGCATAAGTAATCGATTAGGGAAGTAGTTATGTTGCACGCACCCCCTCCCATACGCCAAAAGGTGGCTTGTATATATGTAGATGTAGACCCTACCAGAATTACGACTAGAGATTTTGCAGGTATAAGAAAGGTAGATTCGAAAATTGATTTGAGGAAAGATATAAAAAATGAAAGAGGATAAATTTGCGGGAAATGAGTTAAAAGAGGTAAATGTCATGCAGCGTCATAAAAAGATCCGATAAAATCTTGAGAGAAGAGGACCGTTTCTCAAGAAAACTCACATTAAGTATTGTCTTAGGATTTAACCTTTACTAAGAGTAAATTACGCTCTCATTTTCTCTTATAAAGGAACAATTATAACAAGTAATGAACGATCCATTACTCTCCCAAAAATCAGATGATGTAAGGTGATGATTGCAGTCTATTTAGGCTGAATGCTGACAGTCAATACAAGAGCAAGGAGAGTATACAACGCAGAACAATGGAAGAGGATTTAGAAAATGGATATCTTTTGGAGAATGACGGAGATATATCGTAACTTTCTCTTCGGAATGGAGAAAAACTCAGCCCAAGTATAATTTACAGAAGAAAGAATAGTCTCGAGAGGTGTCAGATAACAATGGTGTATCATTTCCGCGAGGAAAAGTTTTCACCAAAATGAGAAAGGCGGGGATAAAATGAATTATAGGAACCGGAAGAAAACAGAGCGAACTCTCCACTGGAGAGACAGAAACAGCAGACAAGAGAAAAGTTCCTTTTCTCATCAAATTAGACATAATGATGATTATCACGACACAAGAGAATTAAGGATCTCGCGATCCCAAACGAAGGTTACTTGGTAACGCCGAAAATTGCACTTTTCCTTAAATTACGAAGCTATTCGTCTCAAACGCCGCGACACGCTGCAAATAATGCCCGCAAATGTCGAAAATTTTGGGAGAAAATACGAAAAGTGTTATTCAATCACATAATTTCTCAAAAAAGAGAATATTCTCACTCGTAAGGTGGATTTTCATTCTTTTCTCTCCACGTCAGCAACGCCGCTCATTTACTTTCGTTAGGTGAAATTACTAAACGAAGGCAAATTATCGTCGGATTCCAAAAACATTTAACGCGTCTGAAATAATTCAATCAACACAAACTTAGAACAGATTCTCGATGATCCAGCATTCCGGCCGATACCACAGGACCCAACGGCAGCGACTATGAGGAAAACTTCAACCCTCCTCAAGAAGTCAGGGCTCTCACCTGATACATGCAAGGATCTACTTCCGAAGGCTGCGGTACCACCAAGGTTGTATGGACTGCCGAAAATCCACAAGGAAGGAGTTCCTTTACGACCTATTGTGAGTGCAATCAACTCTCCTACTTACTTCGTGGCGAAACACCTAGCGCAACTACTATCGCCACTTGTGGGGCACACCGAACGCCACATCAAGAACTCAGCGGAATTTGTGAGGAGAATCCAAGGAATGAAAATAGAACCGGAGGATATCATGGTTAGTTTTGACGTCGTGTCCCTCTTCACCAGAGTACCGGTACAGGACACGCTCCACCTATTGCAACCACACTTCAACGAGGGGATAATTAATCTTTTTCGACATACCCTCAACTCGGCGTACTTCCTGTATCAGGGAAATCACTATGTACAAACTGACGGCGTCGCCATGGGATCTCCACTCTCCCCTGCGGTCGCCAATTTCTTCATGGAAAATTTCGAGGAGGAGGCGCTCAACACCGCAACCTGGCAGCCGAAGTGCTACTTTCGATACGTGGATGATACGTTTGTCATTTGGCAGCATGGTCGAGACAAACTCGAAGGCTTCCTAAATCATCTGAACACCAGACATCCTAGCATCAAATTTACTATGGAAATGGAAGATAACGGTAAACTCCCATTCTTGGATGTCCTCGTAAAACGGAAGGCGGATGGGACCCTGGGACACAGTGTTTATCGCAAGCCGACGCACACTGACTTGTATTTGAACGGCAGCAGTCACCACCATCCTTCCCAGCTGAATTCCGTCCTCACAACCCTAATCCATAGGGCTTACACCATCTCAGACGAAGACAGCCTGTCTGACGAACTGAAGCATCTGAAGACGACGTTTCTCCAGAACGGACATCCAATGGGGAAAATAAACCGGGCCCTAAAAAGGGCCGTTTGCGGAAAGGAGGACAAGAAACCTGAGGAAAAACCAACGGCCACGGCCTATCTCCCGTACTCAGCCCCGGTCTCGAGGATTATTGCTAGAATTCTCGACAAACACAATATTAGAACTATACACATGCCACCAAGGAAACTGGGCCGCCAACTAACGAGGGTAAAGGACGGACTAGGACTGAAGGCTCCGGGAGTATACCGTGTCCCATGCGGATGCGGGGCGGCGTACATCGGAGAATCAGGTCGCACTATCGAAACCCGGATAGCAGAGCACTCCCGCCACATCCGCCTGAGACAACCAGAGAAATCGGCCATCGCGGAACACTGCCTTCAGGAAGGACACTCCGTTGACTTCACCCGAACTGAGATTCTTTGGAGAGCTCCGGCTTTCTGGGACAGGAAAATAAAGGAGTCCATTGAAATCCAATTAGAAAGAAATAATCTAAACAGAGACGACGGACTCACCCTCCACAAGACATGGCAGCCCATCATCAGAAAGATTGCCGAGAAGCGATCCAACCAATCACGGAGGTGAAAAGTTCCAACCAATCACGGAGGTGAAAGGGGACAACACTCCCCTATATAACCAGACACGGAAATTCGATATGCACTTCGTCCTGAAGATGGCCACGGAGGATGTGGCCGAAACGTCGGCTTTCGCCAAAACGCTTACCCGGCTGGAGACCCGAGAACGATTCTTTCACAAACTTAGAAGTATTTTGATAACATTCAACGAGGAATATTTGAGAGCAGGCGAACAAAAGTAAAGGAAAAACGGAGTCCGAAATTGTTTAGAGTCAACGGGAATCCGTATAAAACTTACTAATTTTCAAATTTGCAACAGCTAAACATTTCAACCAGTAGTTCCAAAATTCAAACTCTAGTAGAGTCAGTAAAAGCCAGACCAAGTACATATAGATCCATTACACTAGTACATTTAAGAGTCAAGTAAATAACATAATGGACAATATCAAAATGAAAGAGTTACGTACTGAGGAGTAGCACTGACAATGAGAAACATTTGAAAGTAATTCTGCAATCATTAATAAAAGCCAAAGAGTGAAATTGTGGATATGCACCAGACTTTAACTTTTAATATCTTCTTCTAATAAAAATTGCTTAACAGAAAATTGTGGTTTTAAAAAACCTAAGAAGTTCTTAGAGAAATTTTTTCCACTGCAGGAAAACACTGACTAGGAAAGTGGGGTGGTGGGGTTGAATACTTTTAAAAATCTACTAAGAGTAATCGTTAAAATATGCGAAAGAACATAACAAGAAAAAAATAAACAGCCGAGACAGAAAGATTATTATGGAATAATGGCAAAGTAAGAGCACTCTAATCGAGCTACAATTACAGGGAATAAGGCGTGAAAATTACAACCTTCATCGAGAAAAGCTAAATGATACTTTTCACAAACACAGAATTAAAATTTTTCTTACAGTATTCTCAGTCGGTATTTGCTATCACAATAATGACAGGATATAGAGTAAGCTGCCGATCAGACAGCAAATGTTTCGTAATCTAGCATCCTACTCATGAGTTGGGATAACAGTTTCATATACTATTTTGAAAGACTAAAAACTTCCGTTTTGTAGCCTTTCGGTTTTTTATCTAAAATCTGTAATTTAAGATTGTTTTGTGCACAAGCATATGCGGTATGTCATCTTGATCATGCCATGGCTGTGGTTTCCAATCTGGGAGGTGTGGTGGATTCACCGTCTGCTTGCTTCTCATTGCTCCCAACACGGATCTAAGAAATCACATGGACATTAACGCGGAAAGAATTGCGTTAAAGCGTTTTATTCTACGAGGAAAAAAGATTGAGATAAAGAAATTTTCTAAAGATTAGATAATAAAAATTGATGGTGGGATGGAAATAACGATATCAAAAGAAAAAAGATTACGTTTTTGTTAGTCAAATTTCGTTTATCTAACTTACGTGGAATGATAAACTACGATAAAATCCAGACAAGATTCAAATTAAAAATTATCTTTTATCGAATACGCTACCTTGATTCAGTAGATAACGCACAAAAGATGGGTTGGCAAAATAATTATGAAGGTCACATAAAATGTCTAAAAGAGCCACTTTTGGGCTAAAATTTCCTTAAAAAGTAAACTATTTCACTTAAAGACATTCATAAATTCTCAAAGCAGTAATTCCCAACACAAGTCATTGCTGGACGGTTTTTGATTAAGATAAAAAAAGGTAGAGATCAGGCTAGATTAATTAAGAGGCGTTACGTATATTTATGTCTGGCAGGTTTTTAATTACTGTAATTGAGAGAGTTCGGGAAGCGCAAATAAATAACTCCAAGGAGACGAGGGCGTGGTACAAGATATTTGAAAACTGCTGCTCGATGGAGTGTAGGCCCAGCCAAATCCCAACAGGAAGCGAACTGAATCGAAACTAAAGGTGGAGGGAAATTTTGAGAGGAAATTAGAGTCACATGCATATTACATCACGAGTAAAAGTCCAACACGT
Source organism: Ladona fulva (assembly GCA_000376725.2). NCBI lineage: Eukaryota > Metazoa > Arthropoda > Insecta > Odonata > Libellulidae > Ladona > Ladona fulva. Next base: position 133,439 of record KZ308188.1, on the reverse strand, counting down.
TAACAGGAAGAATGATTAAATATGTATAACTGAAAGATATTCAATCACAACGCTTAGGAAAAGAAACAGGAGGGACAATGTTAAAAACGACATCTAGATTTGACAACACTCAACTATATGATGAAAACAGAGCTAAGTTAGTAACGAAAGTTGAATATAATTCAATATTTATTCAGTGCTTGGAGAAAAGAAATACTATGTGAAATAATTGAGATGTAAAACTCAATTGAGATGTAAAACTCTTCATTAAAGGACTCAATGGACAAATCGGACTATCTCCTCTTTTGTGACCGTATGGCGTGTATGGAAGAGAGGCTCAGAATAGGAATTAACGGCAATGTCCTGCCTTTTAATTATCAAGCGCCTTAATCGCGCATTTTCATAGAGACCGCACAGGTTAAGCGTAAGAGATCCACGAGATTAGATTGGAACACCGCTAAGTCTGCCAAACGAGAAAACCTGTGAAGGGTGAGAATAATTTACGTCTTCTGAAACGACAATACTGCAATACAATTGAGGCTCCCGGGCAGCCAAGTGGGCAACGCGTTCGACTTCCGCGAAAGCGGTCCCGGGTTCGATTCCCGGTGGGGCCTCACGTGCGAAATGACCTTAGCTGTCGAAGCAATTTTAATACTACTACTACTACTGCAATATAATTACTGGGTACGGCGGCAGTATGTATGTACGTATATACCATGTACAGAACGCTACAGCTAAAAACCAATCTTACCTACATAATGCTATCTAACCGCAGATAGTTCCATCCTTAAGTACGGATATGGATAAGTGTCACAAGAAAGGAAAATAATCATAGAATCTTATTTCAGTCGTGAATCATTCATATAAATTCGAAATTGCGAGAACTTTGATAAAATACACGGAAAATTCGTATAACTTTTCGGAAATAAACAACCCATCCCTTTGACGACCAAGGCAATTGTTGTTCATTGATTTCATGAGATATCCCATATAAATGCACGGGGATAATCAGTTAGTATACTTTTCCATAAGAAATGTACGTAAAATAGGTTTTCGTTACCTGCAGAGGTTGTTTCTTTTACAAAATTAAATTAGAAACAATAGCGCAACGAAATTCAGACGAGTGTCACAAGGATGGAAAATGATCATATCTTCTTAATTTAGTCGTGAAATATTGATATAGATCCAAACTTTCCAAAAGCAAACTTTGATAAAACACACGGAAATTTCGTAATTTTTTTGGGAAATAAACAACCGACGACTAAAGCCATTGTTGAATGTTGATTTCGTGAATTATCCCATATAAGTAGACGGGGATAAAAAGTTCCTATATTTTTCTATAAAATAAGTACGTGACGTAGACTTTCATGACTTGAAAACAGTAGAATAAATATTATAAATAATGGTGAGAAATATATTGAATTATTATAATCTTACGACTGATTATTTTTGGGTTTAGGAGGACCAGATATATACGATAATAGATATATTTTTAAACTAAATTAAATCCCGTCGTGCTTGACGGGGGCGTTTATTAGTAGAGTACATAAAAAACGAAAATATTTTTGTACGAAAATCTTCAATATACGCTATCATTGCAATATTATATTAATATATACTTATTACATATTTAAATACATTACATTGCATTATCATAATATATTTTTACACCTTCTAAATTCCTTACTTGTTTCCATTCTTTTCACCTCTGGTTAGAAACGAGTATTTAACCACATCCGTCTTTTTTTCTAAATTTCCAATTTTCATTATTATCGCCATGCTCAACATAATTTGGTTTTTCCAACCTATAACTTAGCCCCTTCCATACTTCGCCAGCCTTTTTTACTTGAAAATTTCCTACTAACCCATTCACTTTCCTCCTTTTTTCTAACGATTCCAATCCAAGATTTTCTAAATAAAAAAAAACCGGAGACATGCGTGCGATTTTCTTCAATACTTCGACTCATCGGAATGATTTACGATCCGTAATATTTTTCCATTTACCTCTTAAGTACATTAAAGTCAGAATCTAATCAAATTCGGACAATACACATCCATTTTTGTATACTAGACGCGTTTCCTTAAATTACTATCTTTATTATACAAACTTGTTACTTTTCATGCGACATTTATGTTGTCGTGGTTAAGGCGTCACTCAGATTCCGATGTACAATCGGTAGTCTTTAAACTGATGCCAATCGAATTCACGCCCTTGCAACGATTAATCGAGAAGCCGATTCTTACGTCATAATGCTGCCATTGAGAATACCTCAATATCACCACGTTTATCTACCGCTTAGGCCACTTGACTAAGCTACTAATGCACGGTAGTGAAAGCTGTTTATAGAATCTATTATTATAAGGCGTTGCCGCAATGGATCGCTTTACACTATCGCTCGGCCTTGGCTATTCACGTTTGTCGTGCTAAACCTGGTTTAAACCAATTAAGCGTCAAAATACAAATGTCCTTCTTTCCAGTATGTGTGAAATTCGATGGTTTTAGGTTCCTTAAGCCCAAAATATCGCCGTCAATACGAAAATGTACAAGTAAATCATAGACAATGACAAAGGATTCATTAATAATGAGTAGTTTGACTAATATTACAATTACTATGTGGGTAAATTGGTGGGACTGGGAAGCATTCGACATACTGAAAGGCAACAGTGCGACTTTGTTGGCGACTAGTTTCGACTAATGATAGTCATTATCAAGCCTTAATAATGACTATCATTAGTCGAAACTAGTCGCTAACGAATATTTTTGTAGATCAGTAAAAGTTATTTGTATTGTTTTTTTAAACTTAGTGTTATTTAACAATTGGAGTAATGTCGGAATTCCACAAAGTTACGGCCTCCTTCGTGATTTTGTTTCAAGACCAAACATGATTACGTAACTGGGCTCCCTGTTAGCCAAGTGGGCTGCACGTTGGCCTTTGGTGGAAGCGGTCCTGGGTTCGATTCCCGGTTGGGACCCATACGTGAGAAATGAACTTAGTTGTCGAAGCACTTTGAAAATTACAATTACCAGATGTTTAACTGCCTTCAAGAGGCAATTTAATGCTCTGAACCTTGAAAAATTTCCAGATAATATGGCTTAGATGTCTAACTGGGGAAATCTTCATGGAGAAAGAAACAAATCAGATTATGTGAACCGGCCAATTTTCCTCATAAACGTGTACCTGCACCTGATAGGTCAGCAGAGAGTCTGCGACCATATTGTCCGAGTCGATGGCTGAGCAAAGCGGTCAGTGTCAATGGCCGTGGAGAGGAGCCGCAGCACGCCCGGCATCTGGCGAACGCCACTTGATTCACCATTGGGCGAGGTGGAATGCCGTGTTCTTACGTGCTAACACACCGAAATGATGTACTCAGAAGGATATTCAAACTAAAATGATGGAAACAATGCATTTACCGCGACCAGCGACTCACGGAGCCGGAAACGGAAGCAAAGCAAACATTTAAAAGCACGATTCTCACTCCTACAGAGAGCACGATCTACAAAAATTGGCTTGGGACAGTGGTTCAGCTCAGCTTCAGTTAGTTCAAGATTCGGATCGATGAAGGCCGATTCGTGACTGGCAAATCCGCAGTATCCCACTTCACGAAGCACCTACAACTAGCCGACCAGTCCACTTTTTTATTTCTCTGCAGTCAATTGCGGAATACAAAATCCTTACCGCCTTCTTTCACAGATAAAAAATAGACATTTTCAATTCCTACTATTTCATTTGCCATTAAATACAAGTAATTACAATGTATACCCGTAAAATGTCATCGATTCATGTTCCTTATGGTTAATTTGTTCGCGGCATTTTATACCTGGGACTTATTTCCACGTTCTTTTCATCCGCAACAAAAGTTTGTTTTGAACGAATAGAATTACGTACTTACATTACATTAAAATTATATTTTAAAATTTATATTTATTTATAACTAAGCGAAAAATAGCAACAACTCTTTCTATTTTGAGCGGTCTCTTAATTTCTTTTTCTAACTATTACGGGATAAATTAGCTTCCATATCCAGAAATCTATACCATATAAGATTTTCGACTGAGACCGAAAGAACATTTCATCTCGGCAAATAACATACACCTTATGTTTCTACTTTACGTAGCAACGAATTCGGAAAAATAATTATATACGAAATCCTTATCTTAGCGACGCATGGATACGAGTTCGAATTCAATCTTCAAGTTATTGAGAATAACAAGTGGGATTTTCTAAAATAGATGAAATGTTTACATTATTACGTGAATTTTCTGCAGACTATCAGAATTTTCTACAATATTTAATTAAAAACAAAACCCAAGCGGTAGGAAAATGATCGAATCTTCGGTAATTACGAACGTAAAATAGTAAATATTTTTAACGTTGCAATTGTTTCCAGTCCTTTAATGAAGTCGTAAAGGTTACGAAAAATTATTAAATGTTAAAGCTAATTACAGGGAAATTTTTCAATAAATTATAAAAATCTTAAATTCTGCGAACCACTAAATGTATTTGTGACAGCCTCTGCTTCACTCAGACCGAAATTTCAGACTTGAAAACTTTCATAGAAATGTTCCTTTTTCATTTTCCACAGCCATCTTTACAGCTTAGTACCAATTAAAATAAAACTCCATATTAGGTAGGGTAAAATCATTTACATATATTCAAGGTCATATAAGGCTCATGTTTATAAGTATTTGAAAGAAAAGTTACGCTCGATGTAATTTCTTTGATAATAACTCAGCTTAAGACTACTTGGCCGCAAGCGATAGACTTCTTTCGAAATAAGAACGCTTCCATTCAGTTACATTAAGAAAACTGTACAGAACAGCAATCACGAAAAGCATTTACCAACCGCTTTCTCACTCCGAGGACTAAAAAGAAAATTAAACAATCCACAGAATTGAACAATTACCGTGATTACAAAAATATGCAATTGAGGCGAGATATTTCGCAACATAAAAAAGCATTTAAAATAAATTGATAGTCAAAATGTCTATGTTTTGATCGGTATGTATGCTCACCAAAACCTATTTTTTTATATTTCAATAAGACCACTGAACATTTCGCAGGTTCCGCATCCCTTTCCTCAACGGTTAATACGTCAAGACTTCAAAGCTCTTTCTGACCAGCGCTTCCCTGGATAGAGAAAATATATACACCTGGCTGCAGCTTCTCGCTAACATCGAAGATGAACGACTTCGTGCTTTACGACTTTTTCCTGTAACTTTCTTCGAAATTTACTCGCTGCATCTTTTGAGGCAAAAAGGACCAAAATACTCAACTGTTTCAGAAACACTAGCATAAATATATGCTCCCGAACGCCAGCTATAAAACCCATTCTGCGCCTCTGATATTATTACATGTACTCAGAAAACATTTTCACACTTAGTTAACATGCAGTGTGCGCAGGAGCCAATATTAGGAATAAGTGCGGAAATCGTGCAAACTGGAAACGAATGAAAGAACAGGAAGGAGGCCATTATAAGACTCTGTAGAAGCTAAATACAAAATGATGGAGAGACCGGAAAGACACGCAATACGTAGCATGCCACAAACGGAAATACATATTAAAAACGCAAAAATCCCTTCCAAGAGTGTTAAAAACCGGAATACACAAGTATACATCGGCCAAAAAGTACCAAGAGAATTTTATGAGATAGGAGCCATTGTGATCAATAGATAAATATAAATATTTCTATCGTGATAACTACAGATACATAAAGTTTCTTCAAAATCGCGTGTCTAAAATCTGGGGTTGCAGGTAATCCGTCCTAGATCAAGAAAACGAAGAGTTTTAACTGCAATATGTCGTATTAATAAATATATAGACGTAACTACTTTATTATGTAATTAAAAATTTAATGTAAATGTTTAATTTGTAATGTAACTCGTAATTAAATAATGTACAAACTAACTGTAAAGTCATTACTGAAAATAAGTCCCATATATACTTTTGTATGTCGTTGGAAAATAATATTGAATACATTTCTTATTGGATAAAACTGGTACAGTTTTTTACTTTGTGTAGATATATTGCAATCAAAGAAACCTTTCCCCAAATCCAGCTCAGGAATATCATTTGGAAAGGCATCAATCCAATTGGATCCACGGTATTAGTTGAATGGCTACTAACGACCTCCCCTCCAAGGTTTCAACATATCTTAGATACTAGTGCGAGAGGTTTGATTCTGGAGAAAAAGCTATAGAACCAATTGAAATCCTAAACTAGGAGTAATACGTTCTCCAGTAAATACCTTGATGGTTATAAAAATAATGAAAACTGAATGAAAATCCCGTTTATTCTCAAAGAGTAACATAGGAATTGGCTTAAATATAGTACTATATATTCCGTACATTGCCTTATTATTTGTACAAAAGCGAATCTAATATCTCACATTCAAGCTTAGTTCAATGAGACAGGTGATCGAAAACGAAAATAATTTATCTTATCAAAGTTCTCGTCATTTTTAGCTGAAATCTATAACTGACTATAAGAATGAGAACCTTTAAATAATTCATTTCTCATGAATTTGTCTCAAGTTTGTAAGGTGATTTTTGTTTTAATTTCACAGTAAAAGTAGAGCCTATAAAGCCTCTTTTAGACAAGAACCAAGATAATTGGATAAAGAAACCACCTGTCAAGTGGGAGATCCGGGTTCGAGTCCCGACTACGATAGAGTTTTTCTCCTTCATTACTTAACGAAAATGGTCAATTCTTAGCATTAATCGTATATGGGCCTGAATTCCCCGTGTATTCTTATGGGAAAATGCACTAAGAAACGACGGAATTGGTTTTCGCGGGGACGGGTTGTTAACAACCTAGAAAATTCATAAATTTTCGTTTATTTCATCAAAACTCTCGCAATTCCAGATCGCAGACAATGTTGTGCGACCAAAATAAGAACCTTCATTCAATTTCGATTCTTAGGGCGATTGTCTCCATTTCGATCTACTATTCTATCTAATTTGATTTTGCAAAACAAATAAACCGTGCAAACCATTAAAATAACTTTACAAGTATTCTTCAAAGAAATATATATTATTGATCTTGGTTCGAACCCAGCAGAATTAACTAATAAAATTGCAACAGTAACCCAACTTCATGGTCTCAGAAGACACAATTGCCAAGTCGGACGCAAATAGGACAAACTGTGTGGACTATAATCTAAAATACACAAACATATGTAGAACAAACAAAGAGAATTTCTGCCTTATATATACGATATATATATATATATATGGATAAACACATGATGTTTCAAAGAGATTATCTGAGTTTTCAATTAAATAGAGGGAGAGTAAATAATAAAACTGCGTATCTAACCCAGTTCTCTGGCCAATTCATTCATCAGATATCTTAAGAAATCCTTCATTCATCGAAAATATACCATTTGATAGGCAATAAATAAGGATATGTACACAAATAAGAGAGGAAATTCCAGGTGGCAACTCACTTCCGGTATTTCAGCAATCTGCAGCAACAAATCGCGAACCATAGGATGGAATCGATGACATGAAAATAAGACTGCGTACATACGTCTGTGAACACAGACGAGCGGAAAACTTTTGCAATTTAGATTACTTAAGAAAGCACCGACACTCCGCGGAGTGAACGAAGACTGGTTAATAATACATGTTGGTCATTTGAATATCTTACAAACGAGCGCGAAACTGATGCTACGAATCGTATAGACTCCAAATAAAATCATGACGAGACACTTTCTTAGTATCATGATACGTCACTTCGCAGTTTCCCCAGATAAACAATATCCTCCAGTCTTGCTTCCTCTCAGATATCTTCGTCCAATTGAGGCGCACAAGGTTTAGACTCGATTTTTAGTGCCCCGTATATCACTCTAACACTTCAATCGCAGATACAGATCTCCTGCGGAGGAAAGTGCGCATTGCCCTCTAAGACACAGCAACGAACATGTACCAATCCTGTCTTAGGAATTAAAAATTAGAGGAAATATACCCTCGTTATGAATTCCGTCGCCTCGAGTTGAATCTCGAGAGCATCCGCGACAAAAATAGAGTTGTGATAAATATGTGAGCGATTCGATAATGTGAAGCAACTCTTTGATAAGCTTACGAAAGAGATCGATGACAAATGCCTTTACGATTCCGTATATTTTGCTCCAGCGGTGAAACAAATTAAATGCTTAGATAAAAAAAACATCTTAAAAAGTTGTGAATTGGCGATTTTGAACGATGGGGAATTGGGAAATGGGGACGAACAATTACATGAACTGAATTTGGTAATTTTGAAGACAGAACATAAAATTTCGGAAATGAAGGGGATAAAAGCAGTGAACATTTAACAGTAAAAGTAACTTCGTGTTGATCGATAAATATTATAAATGTATCGAGAAATGTTGTAAAGGCATTAACATTGCAACCATCCACATGAAAATACCGTTAATTGCATAAAATGATCAAATATCATATTTTAAATATCTGGGATGCGCCATCACTTATGAAGCGGACAAAGACATTTTAAATAAAACGACCTATTACCAAAGAATTTGTGGGACCATAAGGAGGACCTTGAGAATAGAAATTGCAAGGGAAACACAACGTTTTACAAGACAATGACTTTCCCCACATTGTTTTATGGATCGGAAGTTTGGGCGCCTAGAAAGAGCTGATTGAATCATCTGAAATGAAATTCCTCAGATCTGTGAAGGGCTGCATACGCCTGGACCACATAAATAATGAAGAAATGAGGCTGGAATTAGAAGTACAACCAGTGACAGAAACAGCACCAATTGATAAGAAAAGATGGAAAGAACATGTTGAGCGCATGCCTCTAGAAAGGTTTTGGAATATAAGCCTTTGGGGAAAAAGTATTGGGAGACCGAGATTACGATACAAACGCCGGAACAGGCAACATGCCTAAGCCTGGACAGGAAGATTGTGATGATGACATAAAAATGCATCGTCGATGCATCATATGACGTCAACGTCGTTGCTTACTTCTTTTATGCCAGTAAGGTAAGAAGTAAGGTTGTTAGCAATCACAAATCTCTTAGCTACCATTTAGTCATCTAACTCAACGACTCCAACCACGAAAATATAGATCAGATTGACACATTATAAACACATTAAAAATATGAGCTACCTTTTTCCATGAGTATCTATTTGTTAATAAGTGTCATATTTTCACAGCTGAAGAACATCCTTATGCTCAAGTTATATCAATTAAAAGTGACCATGGAACAGCTTTGTATTACAATGAAATCGACTCAAACAAGTAAGTGGAAAGTAAAATTAGGATCGTCTTCAAATGAAAGTGCCAGATTAAATTTTTCATATCAGATTTCATATCATATTACAATTTCCCATTAAATACTCAGTCATAAGAATTCCCTTTGTGGTGATGGAGCTGGAGGACTAGCTGCAGGTGATAATCCCACACCTCCTCCCAGAGTCCATCGAAGATCTCAGAGTGGCAATAATGGAAACTGCACTTCTTCACCAACTGTAATTTCCCTACTATTCATCATTTTAGCTAATTAATCTCAGATAAGGGAATTGCCTTAGTTTTATAACCATACTAATATCAAAACTCAGTTTCTATGAATATCTTTAGGTTAAACTTTGATATAAACTGTGCATTAACACATAATTCATTCAGTTCAAGCCTAGTTACAAACGGCAGAGAACTTCACGTCATTTAAGACCCAGGAAACCTTCCTTTCTGAATCACTGTGCCATCACCTTTTTGACCAAGGTGTGTCGCGTCTTTATGGTTGCTCATGGTGGTTTACCCTCTTTTCATCATGGTTTAACCCATTCTGCATTATCTTTTCCGAGAAGAGATATCTGTGGAAGGCTTCTTCAGCTTTGATTCCCAGCATCTGAATTCTTTTATGTTATAAAAAACCAGGGTTTTGGGATTTGTATTAAAATATTTAATGCATTTTAGTCATTATCATTAATTTATATTTAGATTGTTAGAATGAAACTAACCTTCAATGTAAACTATGTTGATTTCTGCCTTTTTTTAGGTATTTAAAGTAGTCAAATTCGGTATTTTAGAGTCTTTTTGCATATATCCTTACTTCTATACAGTCTTTTTTCGAAACATTTTAGAATTATACTCTTCTAAAATAACTCATATTTTGTGAGAATAATTTACTTGTAAAATTATCTATTTCTTAAAGCTGTAAGAGCTATTCTTTCGAACGGGAGAGATGTTTGGGAGCAAACACACTGAAAGATATCATTGGAGATGATCATGGCAAGATAGAAAAAGTTATTTCTTTTATGAAGGAGACTGGACTCTTCCAAATAATCTAACAAAAAATTGTTTTTTTTTTCTTTTTTCCCCTCTTTATTTATTTTTTCTTCGTATTATGACTTACTCTCTGCATTGCTGCAAGTAATATTCATTGTTCTTGTTGGGGTAGGAATTAAATGATGGAAAATTACCATCACTTTTAACAGCCATGATGCTGAGAAACATTACTTTAAAAAAAATATATCGATTACAAGTAAAAAATAACCTAAATGTAATCGTTACAAGCAATTTGATTACTGTTACTTCGTTACATTACATCACTGCCTGTTAATTATGTACCTAGCCATTTCAATGAAAAATCTATCTGATAGTGTTGTTTGTATTCTTTCCATGAAACACTTTGATTTCCTCATCCATTCTCGATCTACTTAACCTTCACATTACCTTTATTAGCCTGAGGATATTTAAATCTGATAAATTTCACAACTTATGGAAAAGTTTTTGCTATTTATTTATTACTCAGCTAGAGCTGAAGCTTAAAGATGCATTTTTTCACAAATAATTGTTAAAAATAGATGCTACTTAATGGAGAATCTAGATTTTCCGTGCTATTTACTATATTAGATGAAAAATATGATCCTAAAAACCTTGATGCATCTTATGTGACAATGCATTTTGCAAGTATATTCTATGAGCGAACGAATCTGTGAACGAAATTTGTTTAGATGGACACAGACTCAATAATGTGTTTCTTTGGAAACCAAAAGTCGTCTTCGTTCATTCGTTCGCAAGAACTCAATGAGTGAAGATGTATTATATGCAAGGAGATTTTGAGTCGTCTGAGTTGAGGAGTATAGAATTCGACAATCAAACAGGCTTGCTTATAATATTGGTTGCGATAGGAGTTATCGTTTTTCATTTCTCTGCTGAAGCATGTCTGCGGGGTAGTCGGAAATTGGAGATACTAGTTCAGACCTTTATGCTACTGTTGAAGATGCAACAAGAGATGGAATTAGTAATGCATGATTTTATTGAAATTTTTTATTATGCCATATTTTTGCAGGATTGATTTTGCAATATGATTGCCTTAAAACTGGTTAAAAATTCATGATTACTTAATTACCATGTGATAGGAATTAAATTTTGAATATTTACAATGTTTTCATTTTAATGATTTACTTTATATGATTATAATATAAATAACTGTTGGTGCAAGGAAAAAATTCATCTTTAAATCTGAAACCGTTTATATTATTTTAATATTTCTTTTGTTCTCATATGACTCTGTTTTTCATTCGATCATTTAAGTATTCAGTGCTAGAATTTCTTTTCTGTGCTGAAAAAGGATAATAGAAATATTTTGATTATCCCAATTGCATATTATCATGAATTATTACTTATAATGAATGTATTTAATGCAGGACTGGTGAGCAAAAGAGATTGATTTGTTGTGTTTTTCATCTTGGAGAAAAAGTAATTTTGTTTTTATTACATTTTTCTTGTTCTGATAAAAATTATATTGTTTTCTGTTATATTTAATGCTATAACAAAGTAATATGATGAAAACTAAATTTTCTGTACACCCCTTAGAGNATCTTGGAAGTAATATTATTTTCAGTATTTCTCATTCATACTCAACTAAATATTACTATTTCTTTCAAAGGAATCCCAGGAAGATCAGAATCTGATGATCAGAGGACATCATCAAGAAGAAAGAGCTCAGAAGTTTCAAGTATGACCACTTCAGACCCAGACCTTTCTCTGGACATCCGACTTAGCTTGGCCTTAGGAGAGGAAGTAGAAAGTGAAGCTGAGTTGGGTAATGATGGAGATATTTTCCATAGCAATCTTGATGCAACAGCAGTAGTAGTAGTAGTTTTGATAGGTGCCTCGACAGCTGAGGTCATTTTGCACCTTCTCAGCATACTGGCTATTAACAGTGATGATAAATTACCATAATTTAATTTTTACATCAAAAAGAACAATGAACAATGATACAGTTCCTGACTTAATTGTACAAAGAAGCAGAGGAAATCTTAGTGTTGTGGTGAGGCCTGGCATGAGCTCAAGAACAAATAAATTGGAAGAAGATGGCTCTGGTTATGAAAGTGTTGGTTCTCACAGTGGTGTATGCTATCAAGCGGAGGTGCAGCGTAGAATCTTCAAGGACTTCCGAATGAAGCGCGGGAAGTGGGCTTTGGCCGATCCGGTGTTGCGTTTCTCATTATTCGAGGAGCATTTAAAAGGCACGTGCGAGAGAGTTAAACGAACTTTAAATGGGCACAGAAACTGCATAATGTCCAAGACAACGAACCTACTGAGCCAAAGCAATCCGCGTTCTTCCGGATGCGATGTCACTGAGAGACGTTTTTTCGCGTTAACTCTACCTTCCGAGAGTTAAGGTGATCGAAGTTTCGTAGAATACAATTCGATACAAAACTTTACTTTTTACAGGGCGAAATTGGGACTAGTCTCCTATCTCCATTAAACTAGAATTTTGTACAAACATGAATATGTAACATTTAAAGCTACAATACACAGATTTTATGAAGCCCAGTGGAAATAGAAAGAAAGGAAGGAAAGACAGAATGGATTTGTGGAGAAAAGAAAACGAACTTCTTCGTCCAGAAAAAATGTTTCCACTGCAGGAATTTAATTCATTATTTAAGTAATTACAGTCATTTAAGACCAGAGCATCGCACAGAGATATTTTTCGTTCCGGTTGTCGCTCCGGTTCAACGAAAACATCGGTTCAGTTCCGGTTCCACTCCTGTAAACGTCGAACCGGTTTTCTCCCTCCCACCATTATAATATTATGACCTCCTAAAAGTTTGTTTTGTTATTTCTAGTTATATGTCCATACACTACAATACAACAGCCTAAAACGTAATAACAGTTAGTTGCAAGTCGTAGTTACTCATGTTGAGTAAAACTTCTTCCCAGTAAACTGTGCATTATTTAGAACCGAAAACCGGAACGAAATTAATAACGGTTTCCGATTTCGGTTCGGAATTAAGATTTTCAATTTTTCGGATCGTATTCAGTTTTCACTCCGGCCAAAATGACGGTTTTTTCGGTTGGATGCCCTGTTTAAGATTAACTTAACCTTAATTAACTGAGGAATGGGATACTCCTTTTCAAATAGAACAACATCAAACATTTCCCAGTTATTTGATCCAATTCATGTCTAACAGGCGAGTTATGATACATAGTAACCATGAAGCTAATTGCAAATTTAAATCGTAATATGAGAACGAAAACGTCCAAGAATCTGCCCTGGAAAATGTAATGACGTAAAGAAATTACGAAAGGATGCATGGATTCGGAGTACATGTTAACAAAACTCATAGAAGATAATAATTTACTGATGTAACGGACAACTATCGTCATAAAGATACTGCTACGATTTCCATAGAATTGTGAATTAGAGTTACCAAGAGTTATTAGTTATTATAATTTATAGTTGACGTTATGTGCAACATTGGTGCAAAAACTACGGGCTGCAGGCCGAAACCGGCCCAATAACGAAGTGGCTAATTTGGTAGAAAAGAAGAAAATAATGATTCGACTAATTTTAACGAAACTTCGTTGAAAACAGCAGTTTTTGAAATTAGATGAATGAGCGATCCTCCGAATTCCATACCAAAGGCGTTGAGGTGAAAGATATTTCACCCAAAGAATTTGGACCAAAAACAGAATTCACGATTTGTGCAATATGTCACACGTGTTTCATCTAAAATCATCAATCGTTATCAGCTGTCGCAGTGGATCGAAGAAGTGGCCTCGGCACCTCAAATGCACGCTACGTTGACATACTGAAACGAGGCCATCATCTCCAACGACTGCGTCAGAATCAACCGGCACAGATTTCATTATCTCTATGAATTTCGGATTTTCCGCTCTTTTGACACTGATGCCGAGCCGTCCGATTACTTGCGTGAATGTATTTGTATTCGATTCAGACCGCAGCAAAAGAGTTCCCACGAAAACTTTTAGAGGATATACTCATGACTTTCACCAGTCCTGCTGAATTCAAAACCGTGATGATCCATTACAACCCATAAAACCTTTATCGCCCAAAAAATCGACACTTATTCCAATTACATTTGAACAACTCCAACGAGGGTAAAATTACCGGGAATAATCGGAGCCTTGTTTGCTGTTATAATCGACAACTCGTCAGGCAAAACTCTATGACAACCTTTCAACTCCAAGGTTGGAAACCAGCGACGAATCTACGTAAACCATTCCTCGATCACTCGCTTAGTCATGCATTTGAAGATCCTTGGAAATGACTATTAAAAATCATAATTCCACGCCCTCCGAGGTTTTTCAATCCATCTGTAAGCATACGTCAAGCATTATTCGTATTAAAAATGATATTGCATTTCCATGGCCTATAATCCAACGGAAGGGAACTTATGAATACAAATGTGCCTTAGTTTCGAGCGAATTTGAGAATTAATGGAACAGTCTTAAATTTAAACCGTTACCAAGGATTTGATCAACCCCTAAGAATGCGACTGTTAACAAGAGAGATGGTCCTCCTACCATTTTTTGATGAATGGAATATTTTTCATTTGTCTTTTGGTACAGGATATAGATAAATTTATCTTTCGTTAACTTTTATCTCAGTTTTGTTCGTGTCTGTGATAATAAGAAACCTACCGATGTATGAGAGATGGTGAATAATGGCATTAATTAAGGTCTCTCCTTTTTGAATCCTACGAAAAGTGTTACTCGTAGAGTTATTGTGCTTCACATACGTGGACTTATTCCGCTTATAGTATTGTTACGTAGCCTTAGGTTCAAGGATAAGTGAGCAAAAACAAAACACCGTGCTTTATTCTAAGAACGTTTATAATGTCCACCTTCGGTTCTTCGCACTTCCAACATGTCTGCCGCGAACTCTCCCCAACAATCCTCCACGGATCTCTATCTTAACTACAAAAGCCACCACCATCCCTCACAACGGAAAGCTGTACTCGCCACTCTGGTCCACCTGGCGAAAACCATCTCAGATAAGGACAATCTCAGGCCAGAATTGGCACATCTACGCACTACCTTCCAGCAGAATGGCTACAACAGACGAGACATTGACGCGGCTTTGAAAAAGGCGAAGTCACCACAAGATTCTGACGTGGCCCCTAATAAGGCCTTTTTTGGGTCGTCGAGCGCTGTCAGTGATGGGAAAAAAGTACCGGATCCGATTGCCACTGCATGCATTCCCTCTACAGTTTCTGGAAAAATCTCCAGGATTCTGAGGAAGCACAACATCCGGACGATTCACAAACCCGTTCGAAAACTGAAGGAATGCTTGGTGCATGTAAAGGATGACCTGGGACTGAGAACACCCGGAATATACAAAATTCCATGTGAATGTGGGGCCTCATACATTGAGGAAACCTCCAGAACAATCACCACTCGTCTAAAGGAACACTCCAGGTATATTCGTCTAGGCCAACCAGAAAAGTCAGCTGTGGCCGAACATAGCCTGGAGAAGAATCACAAAATCAATTACGAGACCACCAAATGACTTGCCCATGCAAATGGCCACTGGGAGCGCATCACAAAGGAAGCCATTGAAATTCGATTAGAGAAAAATAACTTCAACAATGAGACAATGGCTACACACTCAGCAAGGCTTGGGAGAAGATAATACGGGAAAAATTGAAGAGAGGAATTTCGACCAATCCGAAGAGACCCCCGGATTGACCAATCAGAAGAGACCCCCGGATTGTTGCTTAGTATATATACTGGACCGAAAATACATTCAAGACGAAGGACATCAAACGAGAAGTAAGAAAGACTGAGAGGCCACTAGAAGGTAACAGTCTACAGGCAAAAATCACACACAACCAGCAAACGGTATCTCAGCAGCCCTGAGGAAGATAGCAGAGTCGGCCGTCGAAACGTTGGCGACATGTTCACCGGAATTCACCTGGATGATAACCCGAGAGCTTTTTACCCAATCCTCCTTTTGTCTCCACAACTCTCGTTGCTACAACGCTCGTTTCCACAACTGTCTCGTTGCCACAACACTGCCCACTCTATTAAATGCTATTCCTCCCGAATAGCGCCGCCAGATGCCCAACATGATGTGCCTCTCCCTCTCATCATCATCATTGGTTTTCTGCCAAATGGAAGGTCCTTGGCGTAATTGGTACTTAAAATTATTTTCTCCCCAAGGCTTTAGCTTTAAATTTTGAGTATCCTTCTCTCCCTTTTACTTCATCTAAAAGCTTTCTTCTCCTTCTCCCTCTCTTCATCTTTCCTTCCACCGCTCCCTCTAATGCCATTTTTAATAGTCCTTCATGCCTTAGGAAAAGTCCTATCCAGTTTCTCTGCCGTTTCTCAATAATACCCATCAATATTCTGTCTTCTCCCACGCGCTGCAGGACCTCCTCATTTCTTACTCTATCACTCCAAATTATACCTTCCATTTTTCTCCATGTCCATATTTCAAACGCCTCTATTCTCTTCCTGTCCGCTTTCCTAATTGTCCACGTTTCAGATCCATANCAGTAGTCCATTCTTGGTCTTCGTTGGTTCAATAACTACCACTCCTTCTTCCGGGACATTCTTCTCTAATCGAGCTCGAACCACAACTTCCGAATTTGGGGGAATGCTCAAGTCTTCATTTATGAGAACTTTGGTCCGTTTGATTGATGACACAGACGATGAAAACAAAAGTTCTTCATTCCCGATTCTGAGTAACTCGTTCTGGAAGTCAACCACAAAGTTGAAGTCTCTCATGATGTCCAGGCCTAATATAAATTCGTCCGTGATGTCAGCGACGAGCACTTTAGTTTCTATTTCTATGCTTCCCAAGATGATCTTGACGGAGTTTTCTCCACGTATGGCGAATTGCTCTCTACTGACTGTCTCCAACATTGCTTTTTTCGATAAACGGGTCACTGGTCGAGTAAAAGTCATGTCCAGTCTCATCACGTATCTGGTCGCTCCCGTATCGATGGTAAAATCGCAAGGCCGCCCATTCGCAGAGCCTGACAAAATAAGGCTTCCGTTGCTCTTCTTGACGGCTGAGATTTTAATTCTAGGGGCTTGAACCCTGTTCGCCAGCATGCGCCCCCTTACACTGGCTACTCGGCGTTTCCCGGACCTGTCTTGTGTGCCGGACTCGGGCTACGGCTTCGGTTGTTCCTTTCGGAGGAACGAAAGTGTTGGCGGCAATCTCTACTAATATGACCTCTTCTTCCGCAGGAATAGCATTTAATTCCCCTGTTTGGAGTTTTTCTTGTTCTATCCAGTCGTTACTAGAAGCAGCTACCTCAAATTGTCGTTTATACAGATTCCATGAAGTTTCTCCGTCGAAGGTTGGCGGTTTGACGGTCCTTGTGGAAGTCGAAACTGTAGAGATGTTACGAGTATTCATACCTGCTTCGATACGTTCTTCCAAGCTGTTAATGCGTTGCGCCAACTCTTTTGCCTCCTGTTGTGTGCTTTTAGCCTGTTCTTCCACACTGTCTATTTTCTGCATCATAGAACCTTGAGAGACTGTAATCATTTGTACGAGCTGTTCAAAACGTTCCTTCTCTTCTTTTTTTTCTCGAGCTCGGCGTTCCTCCTCTTTTTGTTTTTCACATAACTGATCCTCTTTATCCAGCCTGAGCTTCTCCATGAGCATTTCAAACATTTCCTTCACATCCGCCATATCGCCGTAATCAGTAGAACGAGTCTTCACCGTAAATCACTTATAGTTTCGTAAATCTTGACTCACTTATACCACTTCTGACACCAAAATTGTTACGTAGCCTTAGGTTCAAGGATAAGTGAGCAAAAACAAAACACCGTGCTTTATTCTAAGAACGTTTATAATGTCCACCTTCGGTTCTTCGCACTTCCAACATGTCTGCCGCGAACTCTCTCCAACAATCCTCCTTTCGTCTCCACAACTCTCGTCGCTACAACGCTCGTTTCCACAACTGTCTCGTTGCCACAACAGTATTGTCTCGGTGAGGATAGCAATGGAAACCGATCTCACTCCTCATTTTTCTAGTTGCCTTAGCCCCCTCTCCAAAGCTTTTCGTCACTTATGGTGGAGGGGTGAGGTTCAAAGCAGCCCTCAGGCCAAAGACTGTACAGACACACAACAAGAAGAATAGAAAACCGAAGAGTGCAAGATAGGATAGAAAAGAATAATGCAAAGATACATAAAATTATTCTAATCAAAATTTTGGGGATTCTTGGCTTCAGTTCCAGATCAGAACCGAGGCTTATATGAAAATTCAATAGAAACGAAAATTGAGAAGGGAGAATATTTCACTTCGCGAAAATTGGCGTATTTTTGACTAAAACTGAAATATATAGACGGGCTCGTTTTTCACCCAAAGACGAGAAAGATCAAACGACATCTGTTTTAAGATAAACTGCAACGTCAATGGAAAAGATAATAAAACAGTCGAATAAGCGATGTGTATTTTAAGGACTGCTTCTTTGGTATGTCAATTCTTCAGCCAACGTGATTTGGCTGAATTCGCAAAGAACGAAGATTTTTCCGACTAAATCGCACTTTTATCGAAAGAGTGTCTCAAATGTGAGCTCTAATGTTTATTTAATAGAGCCAAGATCCTGTTACAGGAATATAGGCCGAGCGAAAAACTCCATCAATTCTTAAGGCATCCCTGACTGCATTAACCAGTGTTGGTAATAAAATATGCTGACTTTAAACCCTGAACCGCATATTTTGAGGGCTTGAGCTTGAAATCCAGTATCGGAAATAGCTAAATATTTAAACGCGAGAATTTCGCCACCTGCGAGACCGTAAAAGTCGGTCGTGAATAAACCATAAAGACGGTTCGAAGGGTTAGCATAGCCTAACGTTGAAGGCGCAGATCTTAGCGTATACGGTTCCTTTCATCTAATGCACAAAATACCAGCTGAAAGAAATAAATAATTTGAAACACATAACTGGCTACTAAAATAGGTCTGGTTTTCGGCAATGACCGACCTTTAAAGTGATACAGCAAAGGAAATAAAACCTCTAATCTATGAATATCATATCTTCAGTTAATTTAATAGTCCATCAACGCTTTTATCCCAGGAATACGAATATTCTTTTTAACACAGAAAACTCTTTATTCAATCATCGCAGTTGAAGTTAAAGAGAGATGCAAATTACCATGCTAAACTTCCTTATTTTTAATTACACCCAATATTATATACAACACGTTATAATATTTTGGGTATCTTGGTCCTAAAGTTGCCTTGTATAATTCTATTGACTTTCCTTTATTTTTATTCTCGTCAAACTCACCATACTGTTGGATTTTTTTACACATTTCACTCGGTTATTTAATAACCTTAATACTTCTCAAGTAATTTAACTACTGAACATTCTTATTTTTAATTTTTATACGATTTTAATTTTCGGATTATTGCGTTTGAAATTCTATCGTGATTTTTATTGTTTCCTCTCACTAAATGCGAACAGTCGTAATGCATACAAATACTGCTATAATTTACGTAATTTCTGTATGGACTTTAATTTTTGTTACAGTACCGCTCGAGTAATTTCCATCTTGTGCACTATCGCATCTTTTAGTTTCTACTCTTAGTGGGTTCGCGCAGGTTTTTCACACCCCTTTCTTTGTGGGTGTTTTCCTGCTGTGGAATTTTTCCCTAAGATATTACTCATGTTTTTATACTTTCAGAACTCCTCAAGTGTTCTCTCTATTTCTATTTACAAATATATTTACGTTTTTATTAATATCACTGACGTCAGGTTAGATGGAAGAAGAGACTTTCTAGTCTCAATCTCGCCTTAAATACCATGGCAACTAATATTACCAAGCACACATTCTCTTGCATTGCTATCAATGTAACAAAAAATAGACAGTTTTCATCAAAATCGTTCAGAAAATCCACCTCTTGGGTTCAAACACTAACGATGACTGCCACACATCGAAATATAAGAATGACCTAACGCATGGATTGGCGAGACTGATGGAAACTTCGCCTAGGAGAACTATGACAGGGCCGTATCAATTTGATCCCATAAAAATATCGTCAGGCCCATGTGAAGAATCAACGCTTAATGGGGTGCGAGAAACCTTGGCTTCCAGCGACCTCGAAATGTTCAGCCAATCTGAATCGCTCAAGACAGGACAGACAGTGTACAATTCTGCTCGCCACTACACACATAAAAGACGACATGAATTAATTCTGAGCCTAAGAAGCAGGTCCTAAAATACTGCGAGGGTGCCTTCCATCCATTTACAGAGAAAACCACCGTAAGAGAGCAAGAGAGAAACATTAAAGAGTAAATATAGATTCGAAAAATTAATTCTACTTCTCAGCGAAGATGAGGTCCCGCTACCATATCTTGAAGGATGAAATATTTATCATTTGCCTTTTTGGTACGAGATGGAAAAAAATATTTCTTTTATTTACTTTGTCTTGTTCATGGCTGTGATGATATGAAAGGTACTGCGGTTATACTGAATAATGACCTTAATTAAGGTTTCTCCATATGCAATTTTACGAAAAGCATTACTTGTAGATTCATCGTGCTTCGCTTACACCTTGTTCTCCTTGCGGCATTCTGGCTCAGTGACAAAAGCATGGGCAAACTACATCACTCCTCATCTTGCCTAGTAAGCCTCATTTCTCTCTCCTAGCTCTACGTAGCTGATAATAGGAGAATGAGGTTCAAATCGATATTCAGGCTGAATACTTTACAGTAAAGATGAAATCTTTAAAATGGCCATCTCGTTAGCTGTAAAAGTAGTACGTTAGCCCGTTAGCCCATTGACTTAAGTTCGATTTACAGATAGCATGAATCTAATAGAGGTGAAATAAAAACTATTTCTCACAGCGAAAATCGGTAAATTTACTGTAAAAATTTTACTTTATGTAGCTATTATTAATTTAATTTTACTACATAGTAAACGGTAGGACCTTGGTAAATAAGTAGAGTGAATTTTACGTAAATAATAATAAATTGTGGATATGTGAAAATGACTTCATAAAAGGGTATGAGTTTTCGTAGACCAGTCACTAATGATTAAATAAGTGACTTCTATTTGTGGGCCGATGAAACAATAGACGGATGAAATGCCGATTACAATGGCAGGGGAACACATATATATTTGTCAAGCTATGATGTCACTGAAGTTTTCCATTCATAAGCTGCCTTTTTGTGAAAGAGGCTTAAAACTATCTGTAACGATTAATAGCAAACGATAGTAGACATTTCTTGGACCCTCTCACAAACTGAAATTTATGCAATTTGTATAGAATTGTTCAACGGATGTTTTGAAAAAAATTAGAAAACAAAAACACAATATCTAGAGTGGAAGGACAGCATGGAATCTGTATGAATAGAGAAATATCCATGGGAAACTGAAAGATAGAACGCACAAATTAAACTCATTCGGTTTTGAGGCAATGTTACTGATAAAGAATTAATAGGAAATATCGATATTTTAGGGTACTTGAAGATTTTCTCAACAGCTATTATCCAAAAACGAGATTAATTAAATTTTATATAAACTAATTTTATAAAATACCAACCGACTGGAAAACATCATTCGGGTTTTTATAAAATGGTATTTTCTTTTTTGCACAAAAGGTAAGAATCATTCGCAGACAGCAAACGTAATGATGAAAAACGAAATACACCAACGAAAGTAAGAAGTGTTCATTAAATGCATGACAATAAGGAAAAAATATCCTAATCGATTTTCGAAAATATATTCACTAAATATAAACGTCGAGCTGAACGAATTTGTGAAAAATGACGTGTTATTCTTCTATTTTGCAAACATATTCTCCGGAAATAAACTGAAAAATTATTCAGAATTTCTATATGCTAGTTAAACAACTCATAATAATCCTTTGTCGAGTTACTTCAGAAAACTTTTTCAACTGATTCATTAATAGTACGAAAACAGATTAAGCATTAAAACTGAGATGACTCGGAAAAAAATCAAATATCTGTAGAAAATCAGAAATAACTGGGTATTAATCTATGCTGAATTGCAACGAGAGAGGAAAACAAGCCTTCTGTTATGTGAACAAATATGTTGCTATTGTTATCACATCGCCTTGTATTCTATTCAAAGCTTTTTAACTAAAGTAGGCCCAATGTGGCAGGAAATAACTTTGTAAAACTTCATGTACAAATATTCAAAAAGAGCTCTATAAGATCACAAAACACTAAATCAACCGATATTTCACATAACTTCACAATGCTAAATTTACAAATGGAATAAATCTATTGGAATCTGTTTTTGAAATCTCGTGAAGAACGAAAATTACACTTGATCAAACGAAAGGAAAACATGCAGTTCGTGAATACGTCTTCGTCATAACTGAAAGTTGTTTTTAATTTTCCCTGATGAAATGAATAGAGGTAATCGGATGATATGACATATGATACCACACGCAACAGGCAGCTCCCTCAGAGCCTATGCAATAAATGTAATTACATAAAACCAGCATTGTGAAAGGACCGATAAATCATCAGCATTTTTCGAGAAGGGTGTTAATTTAACAGCTTCTGTTCAAGTTATCCTTCGCGATACTTTAGTCTAATACATCATATTTTGCAAGTGCTCACTCGGAAAACGACACGTTCCATCATGAATGTCCTTGACCTTAGAGTTCTTCTACCGGCTCGCGTTCCTCCAGGTAAGTTGCAAGTAAATAACGATAAGAAACCCCAGGTTTTATTTTCACAACAAAGCGACCAAAACATTCCATAATAAACCTCTATTGGTCTAGAGACTATTTCACATATTTTGAAATTTCATCATAGTAATACGGTACGTTCACTATCTTAACCGCCTCCAGACATGAAAAACTGATAAAATTAAGGAAACTCTCCCAATAGAGTTTAGATCTATGAAAGTCTGTTTAAGTTCATGAGAATAACAGATCTCAAGTCACTTCGACTTTCAATCACATCCTTGCAGAGTAGGGTATTTATATGACAGCGGAATTTATCCTGTATTTAGAGAAATTCGACTAAAAACGTCAGTTACAACTTCTTGGGGAACGTAAATAGACCACTTCAGGAAGAGATAACCTCTGAAATATACAGTACACTAATTATTGTAATGAAGTATCCCTTTCGTTATGAATCATCCCGAAACAAACGATTGTCAACGCCCATAAAAGAAGCAATTGCTTTCGATAACAATAAGTAATGCATCTTTACAGATGTAATTTTAAAAGCCACTTTAGATTACTTGCATTTTCTTAAGGAAATCATCGCCGCACTTAAATGAACTACGAATTTCTCATTGTCAGGGAGCCCAATGGAAAAACTGAGTCTTTCCTCTTACGAAACTACAATCGACTAAAAACGAAAGAGAAGGCACACAACTGGGGGAATAGCATGCGTCGCTTCTTCAGTTAGATTACAGTTCACGAACTGAGAAAATACCACCAATATTCATATAATTGATTTTTTTCGCCATTATAAAAAGCTCTGTTTCATCAGATTTCGTGGCAAATTTCCTTTTTTCACACATCGACCCTACAGAAAGCAACTTCTGAACCAAAATTTAGCAATTTTAAATTTGTATATAGCTTCACGTAATTTATAATTTGGGGGCATAATACCGGTTTACTGTAACTTATATACTTTATGTAATTTAACTGCCTCTCTTGTTCGTGCAGTTCTTATTACATTATTTATGTGCCAAGATGTAGAGCCACCAAATAAACAACCCGCTGCAACATAGTGTGTGCACAAACATGAAGGTAAATTAGGAAGTAATTCGTCATTGGAGTGCCAGGTAGCCATCAATTAGCGTCAGGCTGAAGAGCGATACTTTATAGATGAAAATCTTATTCTAATCGTTTCAACAAATATCCAAGCATTCCGTTCATCACTCGTACAGTTTTCTAAGTTATCAGCTCGTTGAATCAAATTACGAAATACTTCTCTCGAACAAAATGATGGTTATAGTGATGATGAGACGTGATTTCAGTGATGATTTGTTATCGTGACGAGTGAAATTAATCCGTTAGTCGAAATGAATGGCAACTAATATAAAATGAAAGAATACTTTTGGAATCAATACGTAATTTCCTACATCATCCTACTTGCAAAACAAAGTAAAACTTGATATAAAAATTCATTCAAGGGTATTAAATTAAGCTAGCATGTAACATCAATAAAAAAGGAATCTTTTAGCGAGACTAATTTTCAATTAAACGAGTAAATTTCATATTTTGCTTAACACGGAATTTCTTGCAAGTGTAGATGATGGTCAGCCGGCTGAGCGGAACAGGTGGTTCTCCATCTCTAATATTTTCCTTTGATATGGAAAACATCTCATTTTCAGGAAATGTATGAGTTTACCTAAGTGAAATAAAATCACAATACACGCCAGTATAATGAACTTTTGATAACGTTCATTCAGCAGCTCCACAAGAACATCATCTTGGCTGATGTCTTTTGATCATCACTATCCGCAAACATAGATTGGCCTAATGATTATGTTCAATATATCCTCAATAGCAATTAGTTCTATGGTGCTAGAATTGCTATATATAAAACATATTTTAGCTTTCCTACCAGCATTTACTGACGATAGAGTGAACGTAACACGATGAACATTTGTAAACTCTATGTAGAAGCAAAATAAATTCAGAAATGAGAAAAATGAATATTCTTGAAACAAGAAAAGTCAGGTTTATTAATGTCAACACCTACACTTGAAATTATCACCAAGACTCACTAATCATTACCAATAATTAAGTCCTACGGAAGCGATACCTCAAGATCGCAGAGAGATAATCCGATGAAGATTGAAAGAAGGATTTAGGATGAGAATAAAGGACAATCATTCACGAAAATTAGCGAGGACCAATAAAAATGTAGGTGTTAAAAGAAAAGTATACAATAAATGGTTACAAATAGTACATAACATACCTGAAGATATGAAATTTAATTTTCTTGCTTCTGTAGAGAATACCACAAACACGAACTTCACAACCTCTAAAATTCCTCTCTGCAGTCACTGGTAGGAATGATCTTCAAACAAACTCTATAATCTATAGAAAACGGTTCACGTGGGTATACTCAATCAACTACTGCAGGGCAAGACTCCCTCGAACTTCCTTGCCCGTCCATACGACTTTCGAAATCTACGAACACCCACGAACTGATTCCTTCTTCCCGACAGCAACGCTACTGTGAGCTTATGGGAAAGCATTTGAGATGAAAAAGAAGGAGCTTATAGATAACAGTGACATCGGTGGTGTTGAATCATACTAACCATACTAACATTAAAGTTTGAAGTTGAGGATGTTGATGATGGATGAATTATTATCAGTTGGTTTCATTCTTTAGATAAGAGCATCCCTATTTTTATATCCAGGTAAATTCTCCTGAAATACTTTATGTTAGAGATATACAAATGTTTCCTCTACATCTGTTGCAAGATATCAGTTTTCTGCCTGATTCTACTAAATGTTTACCTGGGTCTCTTCTAAAAAACAAATCTTTTACTATCTGCCGAAAAAAATACTCTTGTAATTAAGTAACGACCTTGCTCTTCAAGCTGGGGACCCAGATGCTAGGCATCCAAGGAATTCCTCTCTTGGCCGGCGCTGAGTAAAAGCAAATCTGGGTAATTGATGTATGGATTTCTTATTTAAATATTGTTAGATCTAAATTAGAAATGCATATTTTTAATTGGTTTCTTAGGACGTACAGATAGTTTGAGAACAGTAGGATTATAGATACTTTAGCATTTTCTTGAGTAAAACCAAGGTTACATAGGGTTTCATGTATTACATTAATTTACATAAAATAATAATAGGACTAAAAACGTCAGTTACAACTTCTTGGGGAACGTAAATAGACCACTTCAGGAAGAGATAACCTCTGAAATATACAGTACACTAATTATTGTAATGAAGTATCCCTTTCGTTATGAATCATCCCGAAACAAACGATTGTCAACGCCCATAAAAGAAGCAATTGCTTTCGATAACAATAAGTAATGCATCTTTACAGATGTAATTTTAAANAAATATAAAGATTATCAGCAAAGAAGAGGGAAACAATTATTTTAAACTTTTGGGTTGATGGCATAAATTAATATAAAAATCCATGAGGTAGACTAGATGAATTGTAAATTTTACTGTTGAAAAAATGATTTCAACAGTACTATCTCTTAAACAACTAACAGAACATATGAGGAGTTTTCAATTCGTTTCCTGTGACTCAAGCATTGATAGTGGGAGGTCATGCTAAATTTTATGAAAATCTTGTTGAAAACTTTATAAACTGAGTCAAATTTTGTTTCTACTGTTCATATACTTTTGAGATAACTTGAAAAAGGGGTAATTTAATCCTAGTGAAACAACCTGATATAAACCATTGTTATTAAGGTCTAATATTTTTTAAAATTCATAATTGTAGTAGAAAGTAATTTTTCAATATATTTAGGAGTTTTTCACCAATGAACTATTAGGTTGGAATTAGACTCAACTCTTTATTGTACACTCATGTTCTGGCTCCACAAAATTTATTTTCCATTAATTGTGGATAATTCATGTCTTAAAAGACAGATAATTTAGTGGTAATTGGTAGAGGCAAGAAATCCAAAGTGAACCTCACAAAAATAGAAGGAATATTATCCAATCAAAGACCCCTACATGTGCATATTCAAGAATGGAATAGAATAGAGTTTATTAATACGCCATTTACAAAGTTTAAAATACAATTTAACATTGATATCACAAGTATATAGGTACAAAAAGATACTTTTAAATATAAAAATATAAATTTCGTTTATATTTAACAATATTTTAAATCAGAAACAAGGAGTCATTCAAAGAAAAAATATTTTTAACTCTAGAAGAAGGCTTTCTGGATTCCATTTTGTGAAATGGAAAGCTTAGTTAATTGATCATGATGTGTGCTGTTGAGATCAAAGTAAGTCTTTTGAAGTGGAATGGGAGAAGCAGAAAAATATTCAGATTAGCCATGCACAGACAGCAACAGATTATCCATCATTGCAAATTCTATGTTGTCATTGGGATTCCTGCTTCATTAGATAATGAGTTAATATTGCCAAAGATTTCAAATGATCTGGCAATTTTTTTTCATCAGAGAAACCAGTAATTTGCTTTGTTAATACTGTAATTTACCACTAACACAATTGTTACAGAATTCTCACAGATACTGTGAAAATGAACTTCATAATCTAATTGCTACAAAAGGACACATCTTTAGCTCAGAAAATGTCTGCCTACAGATTTCTGCAACAATAGATGTTTATTTGTTGGTGAAACAATCCATTTGCTTTTCTTTATATTCTAGAAATTTCCTATTGGCTTTAATCTTGTAAACCATTACCTGTTGACTTCTACTCATTTCTAAACCTTGTACAATGTTAAGGAAAGGTTCGATTACTTTGCAGGATAAAGTCCTGTGGC
Organism: Ladona fulva; assembly: GCA_000376725.2. Lineage (NCBI taxonomy): Eukaryota > Metazoa > Arthropoda > Insecta > Odonata > Libellulidae > Ladona > Ladona fulva. The sequence goes on along the minus strand of KZ308188.1, from coordinate 105,800 downwards.
TGATCCCAAAGGAATAACAAGTGTGAAAAATAGCAACATGACTGAGACTCTAACCCAGGTCTCCCACTTTCTGGGCAGGTATTCTAACCACTGAACTACCATGCCACATCTCTTCCACACTGTTAAGGGAATGCTATTCCTTTGGGATCAGCCGCAGGACTTTATCCTGCAAAGTAATCAAACCTTTCCTTAATCCTTGTGATTTCCTTGGGGGGTAAACCTAATAACACCTGCTTTGTGATTTGGCTGCCTCAGTGAGAACCTCAGGCAGCAGTTCGTGACATTAAGTGGAGGCTGTTTGCCTTATATCTGTTTTATAATTTAAAAGATTACAGACACAAACACTCATGTCCTAGCTAAGAAAAACAAAGTTAGTTTGGACTCAAACACAGTGCCTCAGTGTTAGAAGGCTGGCATAATAACCATTCCACCATCAAGGTTGGCTCTCTCATTGTTTAATTAATATAATAGTAGGGATTTTTCATAACAATAAATTTCAAAAGTTTTCCCTATTTTCATGGATGGACTGTTAATATGTTCACTGGGGGCCCAGTCCATGTTGCATAATCCATGTTGAGTATTTTTTGTCTTAAAAATTATTGTTGGAAATTGAGTCAGGTATACAAAATGGAAGATTCTATTTTCAGACTTAAATACAAATAAGACTTGAGAAGAAGCAGGGGAAATTGACTTGCTAGGCATTTCAACTGCCAGACCTTACAAAATCAGTTCACATGCTAGGGACATGACCAGCAGTTAACATATTATGTACCTGCATCTAAGATTGGTGACATTCTTTGGAAATTAATTTACACTAGACTATAATATAGCAATATTATCCATAGAATGCCCAAAATCAACTCATTTTGTAATTCTTTTGTGAAAATATATGATTTTTATCTAATGGTTATGAAATCATTTAGTATAGTAACCACTGTGTTTATCTAAGTCAAAAGCTGACATAGATTCCTCACTAGCTGTCAAGTGTATTATATAATTGATTTGTGGCATTGTCAATAACAGCATTTCTTAAAAGGTTCTAGTCAATATTGCTAAAACAATCATTATAATGCTCATAATCAACTAAGATAAAATTAAGATATGGAAGATGGTAGTTGAGTTGTAAGATCATCAGATAGAATGCAAAAGGAGATCACTGTGATTTGAGTAGACAGCATATAAAAGTTAATTTCCTCCTTTTCTGCAAGGACATTAATGTACCTATATTTTCTTTGTTAAAGCTGTATATAATGTTATAACCCAAGGTAATCAAAATTATTATCATTATTAGTGCTTCAGATATAGTTATTGAATAATTAACAACATTTTTTTAAACATAGATCAAGGAGACTCCAACTATTATTAGGAGTAGAAATGCTTTTCTTAACATCAAGAAGGCTAATTCAATCCTAAATTACCTTAATGTTTGAGAACACGCAGCCCACTATGTCTTCTTTTATTCCTCAATATGTTTTAAACAACAGGATGTGTATTAAAACCACAATTTCACATACCATGGATAGAATCTGTTTTTCATCAGCTACTGATATATATCAGTAGCTACCTTCTTTAGCTGTTAATACTAATCCTATTCTTGGAGCTTGTAATCAGTGTCAAAAGCCATTCCTATCACTTATATCTTATCTGTTTTCCTATAAACAATACCTGTTTTGAGTGAATCTGAGGCATGACTGTGAATCTGCACATGATTTTCCCACACTTGCCTCAAAAACAGGGTGCTGTGAGGCGATAACATGGAAATTGAGAACTTCCTCAAAAGCAATAGCCCTCAAAGATTAAGAACTGGATATGGGCAGTGGAGTGACCAAGTTTAGGGACCTTAAGAACTAAAATGAAAGAACATCATAATGGCGCTGACTACCAGAAAGTGAGCAACCTGCTTTCTTTGTGTTCATATTATATTTGGTCAAATAGTGTGTGAACCAAATGTGGCCAACACCACGAGGCTATGCCAAAGTCATTGAAAAATACTACAGAGAGTCTTCTCCCTAAACTATAGTGACCACCAAATTAAAACCAAGTCTTCTCCTTAATCAAATATGGACTTCTCCCAACGTAAGATCTACAATTGTTGGTTGTTATCATAAAAATAAATCTCAGAAAAAATTTTTCTGATGTAAATTCAACCCTATATCCCATAAAAAAACACTCATGTAGTTTCAATATTTATCACTTTTATAAAACACTATTGAAAAGCATTATCATACAGACAACATTCACAATACAATAACATTTTTAATGATAAAAAGTTAATTTATTTTATCAGAAAATATATGACATAACAATTTCTCAAAGACCATTATTTAACATATTTTTGGAGATGTGTAACCATATTTACAGAATGTATGTACATCTGGTTATGAAAGTTCTTATTATAAAGTTATCTTTCATGAACTGCAATATTGAATTTGCTAATGACACGCATACATTTTTTACAGTTAAAATAATTAAATTAGTATGAATATTGCTGTTATAAGCAGGCAGAATGCAAGAAGGGATATTCCAGTTTAAACCTCTCCTGAAACCAAGCTTTGTATTTATTTATGGATAAAATAACTTATGGTATTTGACATGAAATGGTGCAAATACTTCAACATAATTTAACATAATACACCAAATATATTCATGACAGCAAGTTTCAGATGTTGTAATTGAAATCCAAGCTGATGAAACACTAGTTGATGTAGGTGCATGATCTCTTGGAAAGCAACATTTTAGTATCCCAAGCAAACTCAATAAAAGTAGACTTTACAAATGAGCTAGAAATAATTATTCCACTTCAGCAAAAATAAAGAATAATTCCTGTATACAGTGAACAGAAACATTTCAGTTATGGAATGATATTCAATTTTTTGGCATAACTGCATTTTTCAGCAACTGTCCATTGAGCATTTCATTATTTATATTAAACAGAATCACAGTTCTCATAAAAAGACTGCCACTGAAATCAATGTTTATACACAACAAACCTGACAACATATGAAAAATATAATTACACACAAACCAAGATGATAATGGTGATAAACAGCAATATGATAATCATCCAATAAGCTGAAATAAATAAAAAAATAATCACTTAAAAAGTACAAATTTTTGAGTACCAGAAATGTATAAGAGCAATTCAATAATATCAATAGCATGACATAATTAAAATCAGGATATTTAAATATTAATAAAATATTACATAAAAGAATCTTACCCCAAGTCCTATCCTTTGTAGCAACAACTTGGATGTGTTTTGCTTCCCTTCGAATTCTTGAGTCTGTGGTTTCCATATGTTCAGTGAGGTCATCAATTATTTCTGGAAGACACAATTCAGAAAGTTTTTGGTCATAAGTTTAGGCTATAGCAAGAACACAAAAACTATATGACATTATATGTGGTATTATGTGGGATATTGATTCATAGTTAGAAGGTTTAAAATAACACAAAATGATTTCATTTGTACTGTTCCACAAAGGTTTTACTAAACACATCCAGGCTTTTACATTTTCACATCATCATCAGGTGGCTCAGAAACTAAACTAAATCAAAACAGAAGCATACATATCCATGGGAAAAAAGGAGGGGATGAGGTAAAGGGGGGAAGGCCAAAAGGATGTATGTTATGTAGGGTGTAGGACAAAGAGCGTTTGTGTACCGGAGGCCCAAATGGACGAAGAAGTTATATGAGAGATGGGGATAAGGAAGGGAATAAAAAATATATACGTAAAAAGGGACTCCCAGAAAAGAGATATTTGTTGCTGAGGGCGTTGATGGTGACTTTCAGAATGAATTAAAAATTATCTTCATCCTTGCCTCCAACAATGGTTACCCACATTCCCTCATCAACCCATTCCAACTATCCCTTTGAACCCCCCAAGATGGGTAAAATTAAATTTCAATAGTAGTTTCCAGTATCAATATCAAAAGATTTTACCCAAGTCAGATTTTCATGTTGCATATTACAGCCTGCATTAACCCGATATCTCTTCTGTGCAACACTAAAGATCGAGTGGATTCCCTGAACAAACACAGTATTTACAGCATCTAATGCAGAAATTGCAATAATATCTACATTGGCCAGAGCAGGAGAAATATCTCAATTAGGTGGAAAGAACCTAAAGATGTGTTCATAAACAAAGCCCCACTCCGATCTGATCTCATTTTGCCAACCACCTCATTCAAAATAACCACAGCTCTGATTTCTCACCCACCATCCTCCAGTTATGCCCCAAAAGACAAAAAATGGGTCCAATAGAGAAATTTCAGATCCTACACCATCTGCATCATTCCCACAACCTCAGCAATGAGTATCTGTTTTCTGAGAATCCCTCATCCCCCTCTTCACATGCATATTCCCTTCCTTACCCCTCCTCTCATATAACTTCTTTGTCCATTTGGGCCTCCGGTACTCAATGTTCCTTGCCCTTCCCTAATCCTTGCAGCCTTCCTCCCCTTCCCCCTTTACACCCCCTCCTTATTTTTCCATGGATATTTATGCTACTGTTTTAATTTTAGTTTCTGGGCCACTGTATGAATTTAAGACAACTGTGCACCAAAGGCTTTTATGTTAAAAGTAATATAGTAAAACCCACTAGAGATGATTTTTGGAAGACTGAGTGCAAACCCCATAACAAGCATTGTGTGACAAGTTTTCAATTCCTACTTTACATATTCTTGCCCAACAGCACAATCAACATTCAGAAAGTTTTGTGAGCAGTGCCAGACTTTACCATGGAATAAAAATTTGAAGATCTCTCAACCATCAAATCGATTTTGTTTTATCTGCCAGCATATTTTTAATCCAGATCTACTAAATAAGAAAGTTAACTAATCCATACCAAGGGCCAATGAATGAGCTAGCAAATTTATAGAGAAAATAATGTTATCAGGAAAGAAAATTTAGCCTACATCAATTGCTGGAGTAATGAAGCATCACTTGAAGAAAAAATGTTGAATAAAATAACTTCTGAAGCAAACAACATTTTGTTTACATAATAAAGATCCTAATTTGGCTAATACAACTATTCAGATATATTCACAAACTTTTGAGACTAAAAATAAAAGAGAGTAAAGTGTGGGGAAAAATTTTTACCTACAATATGGGAAAATCTCACATAGAAGGGTATGAAAAACCCACAAAACAATCAAAAATAAAGCATAAATCCCAATTTAAGTACACAAAAACAAAATGAAAAAAATCAAAATGCAAATATAATGCAACTAAATCCATGAAAAAAGGGAAATATTTTTCAACAGAATTAACAGCAATCTCCGATTCTTTTTGCAACTTCCAAAATCTCTCTGCCCAACGTGGGTATAATAGAAGTTCCTTTGGAACATGGAAAATAAAGCTTTGCTTGGAAAAGTTCCCGCACTACTAATGTTAAAATATTACATTAAGAGTAAAGATATAATTACCATTTTGGAGATCGACTTCACTGCCTATAGTTTTTGCTAATTCTTTCTGACGAGAAATTACTTTTGATAATACTTCCAATCCTGCATCTTGTTCTACAAAATAAAAATCAAATGAAAGATATAGTTCACCATAAGTTAAAATAAATTATAATAAATAGTTTATTCACTTATTGCACTTAGGAATTATAGATGAATTCAAATCCAAACATTACCTTTGGCATTAAAATAAATCTGACAAATACCAACCCTTTCATGAATAGAAATTCAATACCACTGACTTGATATTTTAGACACTTCTAGGGACGTTTATTAGTAAATATACATGTTACTTTACATACGTTTTCTCCAGTTACATAGAAAATCCTCATAGAGGACATTTTAGAAGAAGACTCATTCATACTATTTTTAAGCATTTGATCTCATTGATTACAACAAATGTTGGTCCAAGTTTGCTAGGTAATAATGTCCTAATGCTTAATAAGTATATTTTGAAGAATTTATGTCAAGTCTTACATAAATCTTAAATCATCACACAACAAACTGCAAGACTAACTCTGTCTTTGAACTAGTTAGTAAAATCAGGAATGAAATACATACTGTACTACCATATAGTAAGTTATACCACTATGGTGCTACCTTGGTATTTTTCAGCATCATATTACAGTATTATAACTCTTCCCAAATGATAATTAGTCATTCATAGCAGAATATTCAGCAGGATACAAGATAATAAAGAAATGAAAGCGATGATGTCAACTTTACAAATTGCTTCAAGTAAGTTTTCAAGAATCCACTTCTTTAATAACGATTTTCATCATTAAATTCCATTTAAAAATTGATTTAACATATAAGAATGTATGAATGTGTACGCGCGCATGTGTGTGTTTATACATATCTCCTAACTATAATGGAAATACCTTTAACCACAACTTGCTGCTGTCTCCGCATATCGTCAATTGAGTAGTTACCGGCTGACGGAACATCACCACCCATTGCATTTTCTTCTTCGTCTTCGTCCCTCCAACCACTTACTCCCATATCAACAAAAGGACGAGCAACTCGACTGCCACTCATTACAGAAAGACTTCTGCAAGTAACATAAAAAATTTGGGATACGACTTCACTAGATGTATGAGATGAAATCTGTGACAACATACTAAACCAAGGAAGGGTTTCCTTAAACATGGAAACTGAAAGGCGGCTTCAAATAAATAGTGATTGGCAGTTTCCCAAATACCTTTCACTGAAGAGCTCTTGTAGTTGTCTTTCTTTACTTCTCAATCCTTCGATCAGGCGACTACGTCTTTCAGCTTCCTGTAAGGTACTATGCAGTTAAGTTAAGGGCGTTTACACCTACATAAAACAAAGAATGAATAACCTATGCAGACTTGAAGAAAATCATCAAATCCAATACCATACCAATCTTTCTTAAGGATACATTGAACGCGACATTGACGCCTGATTTAGTTTATCTTTCAGTTGTTGAACTTCAGTCGAGTACTGCTTCATGCGGAAACGAACATTTGAAGAAATTCGTGCATATTCTACGGAGGTTTTAAGTTCTCGACTTCGTGCCGTGAGTTGTTCCATAATCTCCCGATATAGTTTCTCACAACTTTCATATTCATTGATCCTAATAATTGATAAATAAAGGAAAAGTTCTAAATTAAGTAAAGTAAATGTTTTGCGTGTATGATAATTTAAACCTATATCACTCACCAAGGATCACCATCTACATAAACAAGCGCCATTTTCTTACAGCTTGCCACACAAAAGAATACGATTTTAAATCAACTACGACAGCAGGCATACCAAATGCATGTTTACACTTGATTTAGAGTCCAAATCAAGATAGCATTTACACTAATTCCGATTTTAATGGCGAGAATCATGCTGCTAGAGTTTTATTATGTATTATAAAATTTGAGTATACATTTTGTATAGTCATATGATTAGATAATGTGAGATATTCGAAACATGCAACTACGAACGTATTACGATTTCTAGAAAAATATTAGGTCAATTTGAGATTTTAGGGATGACTTATATGAATAATATTATTGCAGAAAGTATCTATCATAACAGTCAGAGCATCTGCCTCGCACCTGAGAATACTTATTGTCATCATATCTTTGCATAATATTTTATTGAGTGATATAACTGCCTGAAAGTATTTGATATTTTTCATTTTCTTCCTGCTAAGCTGACTAAAATCAAGGAATAACTCCATCTAAATGTTTATTAAGAATCTCCCTAACTATTTTTTTAAGTTTATGACTCGAAATATGTCGTCGAAATATAATTAAAAATCTTCTGTAATCGATGCTGACAGCTCAAAAGATTTGTGTGTAAACTACAAGGTTTTGGCTAAAACGAAAAACTATCCTCATAAAAATTACTTTCACCGTTAGGACTGAATATCAGCATTAGTGATAAGGTACAGAAGAAAAAAGAGCTCAGAATGAAACCAAGTCAACTATTTACATGAATCAGTTCATATTGAGCATATGATGTTCAAGAATTTATCAAGGAGTTAAAAATTTCCTTTTAAATATCGATTAATGCAGCTGATTCTTCTTGGAGGATACGATAGCTTTATATTAAGTTCTTACTGATTGTCTTTAGATAGGAAACTGAATGCTTTCTTTCTTGTTATAGAAACACATTGGAGAAAATTCAGTCGAGCTCTACTTTCTAAATAAATTTATCAACTGAAAAATCAACTTCAATAAAAAATAATGGATTTTTCATTTAAATGTTAATAAATATCTTCTTATTACCTCACTACTATCTCTGTCAACTAATGTTTTTCCTGTAATTCTCCATAAAATTTTAATCTCTGTTGCTTCATTTATCTTTTGATTCTAGAATTGTTCGGTCTTGTCTCCTCCACATATCTTACAATCGGTCTGACTACAGTCTCTTAATTCTACCATTTGTCTCCCTCCTTGAGTGTTTTTTTTCACAGATTGTAGCATTCAGGCTACCTGGAATTGTTTCTTTTTGACACTTGCTCTCCAACTCCCCTCTCAATGTCCCCAGAGTTTGAAAGATCTATTCCTAAACATTTGAAGGACATTTCTTGTAAATAACTTTCTTTGCTGTTTATCACGTGAACAATACAAGAGTTCCTTAGCTGTAGTTAAAAACGTTTTGTTAGAGAATATAAAATTTTAATTATACTAAATTTTTTGTTATAATATTGAATATGAGCACAGCATTTGTGAATGATCTTTACTTTCTACCTATAGAATGGTATTGTCAGAATAACAAAAATTTCAATTTTCTTACTCATTCTATAACCTCTTACATTTTTAATAATCTCATCCAAAACTATAATGATTTATGAACAGAGGGGTTAAATAATCTAGTCTGACTGAATGAAGAGTATTACAAATAATAGAACAAGTAGCTGAAAGCAAATTGTGATTAAATTTTAAGATAGCAATGCTCCAGAAAGTTGGAGATATTTTAAAATAAAACTAACAAGTGGAAAATTCCAAAAACTTTCATTTAAAACCAACACATTTTATACATATTTTCATTAACATTTTCACCTTCACTCCTACTTTACAGATGTCAGTATTTAATGCCCGCTGATTTAGCAAAAAGCTTCCAATCTCTTAAGATACACTTCCCATTCCCTATTAATTTAAAACAACAAAAATAACATGCATACCATCCTTATAAAGGAGACCAATCTAATTCAACACAAATCTCACTCACTTAGAATATTAACTTTCTGTACAGCTGTTTGTGTTGCATCTTCTTTGTTACCTCTTTGAGTATAAACTGGAATAAAACTCCTCGATACATCATAAACTCTGAATCAAATAAATGATAATTTACAAGGATCTATTAATCCTAAATAAACTTTTCATTTACATTGACACTTTCCATTCGGTACTTTTCTCATACTTTGGAATCATCAAGAGAATCTAATTCGATACATAATCCATGACAAATAAATAAGCTCAAAGTCATTAGTTCTTTGGGAAAATAGACATGTTTATGAATCCACACCTCAACCATTAGCATGTTGACCAGATGAAGTATTCGAAGCAGGAGCTGATAACCCACCACCTCCAGGATGTTCTGGACTATGTCTTTGCTTTTTTCTTTTCTTTTCCTTCTTTCTTTTCTTGCGCTCCTTCTCTTCATCGTGTCTTTTCTGTTTCTTGTGCTTCTTCTCATGAACCTCTGTCCCACCCGTGGATCCTGAAATGTCACCAACTCCCCCCCCTCCTCCAGGTGTAGCCCCTCCCCCACCTACTGCAACTCCTCCCTGAGCACCCAGCCCTCCCCCAAGAGTAGCACCACCACCTGATGCTTCTTGACCCCCTCCAGGTGTATCCCCACCCATCTTGTGCTTGTGCTTTTTATGGCCCTTCTTGTGTTTCCGGTGTGGTGCTTGATTCACATACCTATATTGCTCGGGAAGCTGAAAGAAATAACAGTAGCAACTCAGTTTTGTCATCACCCAATACATTAAAAATTTGGATGTTACAAGCCAAAGAAAACATATAAAATCCATGGAATGATAATTTTAAAATTTTAGTAACGTGTAAAATATAATGATAGTTTTTATTTAGGCATCCGAAAAAACACAAAAAGGAACTATTTCATATTTCTAACTATTTAGACGAAGGTAGCAGTAAGGGATATAAAACTGTAAATTACAACCTAATAGTAGCTTAGGTAACACGCTGAGAGTAATTTTGCAATGCTTACTGGTCCAGGATGAAGTCTAAATCCAGCTAATTGTACGCTAGTGAGAGGTAATAATTCTTTTCCGCCGATGGGAGGCTTTTCGATGACCGAACGAAGTGAGCTAGAAAATGAAATTAAAAAGAATTAAATACGTGCGTGGTTGATACATAATATGCTGCGGAAAAGTCTCTTACCTATTATCTTGATTTCCTGGAGCATCTATCATACCAGGTAGATTAGGAAGAAAGGATGAAAGTTGTTCTTTCACCTTTTTGCCACTGAATTTACTGTAAGAATGTTCTAATCCATAGTATGCCATCAAGTTCGTTGCACCAGTTAAGTCACTCTCGCCTAAGATGACGAAAATAAACGTAAATATAACGATATCGGGAAATTTCCATTCATAATATTGGTATCTTTAACTTGTTTACGTCTTACCAGGCGGTTCCTTCATTAGGTAGAAGGGTCCGCTGTGGACGATGGACGGATTTTTCCCGAGGGAGATCGTCGTTTTCAGCGTTCCGGTCGAATCTTGACGAGAAACAACGGGGGACCGTGCCCCTCGGGGGGAAGATTTTGGCGAATATTGTTCCACCTTCCGAAACTGTTCAGCCATCATTTTCCCTCATCATTTCTCCGCTCGACTACTGTCAGAAAAAAGACTCGCAATATACTGCATTATGGGATACACGCTCCCAGCGCTATCTGGGAGGCAAATTAGAAGTATGGAAAATGACTAACGGCAAGCTCCTGACCTATAGAACAATTTTATGTACTCCAGTGTTTTTAGCTCCAGTAGCTATTAAGGAATATCTTAATTTCATTTATTGTTTTAGTGTACACTTAAAAATCGGGGCCAAGTTATTTACGTTTTGCCGGTCTACGGGTCTGCATGTTAAACCAGTAGCAACGAGGCCCTGTGTTCGAATCCTGTTTAGGACATGGATGTATATCACGAATTGAAAGAGTAGACCTAAGATTTTCCTAAGTAGCCCTCCATTAATATTTGTACGTAAAGAAGCTGGGAATTTCTTTTATGTTGCCATATCATCAGCTAATTTAATTAATTTATCCTCCTTTCAAAATAACACCTGTTGCCATTAAAAGTCTTCTTTATTATTTATTCCCATAAATATCTTATGGAGTTCGTGAAATTCAACACCCGTGCTGCACTTCCCTCCCTATCTTAGTTTTTCCTGCCATAATTTCCTATTCTTACTGTAAACTTGTTCCAAGTATAGAAAATACGTTATATGAGAGTATTTTATAAGGTTTTTATTAACATTTTTCCACTCTTCACCCCTTTCTCGATGTGAATTTTCAATAACCGATTCCAATTTACATAATCAAAAACCCTATATAGATCTATGAATATTTCATAAAAATCTTTGCTTTCCAAGATATCTTTCTGAAATCACCATAAATAGTTTTAGCATCTCTTACTCTACCCTTTCTCAGGTTCTATTGCTCTCCCTCAATCCAGTTTATAATCGTTCTAACACACACAAGTATTTTAGCTGTGTGAGGAATAAGACTGGTTGTATAAAAATTGACATTTTCTATGCACTTCTTCTGTTACCTTAATTACTGTTGGAAAATTTTCTGGCATGCTTTGCTTAAGTGGTGCAATGTTATAGAGGTGCATAGTATCCTTAATTCCTCATTTCACATACCTTCCCAATCTTCATTAATTTTTCACATATAGTATAAAATCCTTTATCTTGTTTATTTCTGATTCATCTTCTTGCACCATCTTCACACAGCTATTATTTTAAATTTACTTCCACCTTTATTTTGATTTTAATTCCATCTTATTCCTTTTTTTACCTTTATTTTGCTTTAGTAACATTTATATAATAACTCTATGCTTAAAATATCCACACACACTAATTTTTCAATTTCTTTGTATCTTTCTTTAAACTAATTTCCAAGGTGAAATAGCTTAATTTTTGGAATCTTAAGAAAGATAGCCTCTAATGAGCACACCAGAGATGAAGACAAAGAGATACTACCTAAATGGAGGGTTAGTTAAAATAGTGAAGATGATTGTATTAGAAAGGTTTTTGGGATAATGAGGTCATACCAAATGGTATGATAATTTTTAATTTCAAGGTTTGCAATAAAATAACGAATCAAAGTTTTCTAAAAAGTTTAACGTGTATTAAAGATTTATACATGTAAAATATTGCCACAATTAAAATAATTGAGAGCTAATAAAAATCTTTATTCATTGTCCAGTGATTCATCATTGAGAATACTTTTCACACTCTTTTTTGAAGAACCTAAAAGTAAAAAGAAAGGTTTAATTAGCTTAATGCTAAAAAATAAAGTATATAATTAAATATGCTAGAAAATCAGACCAAAAAGCAAATTTCCATATTCATTAATATTTCCAAAAACTTACTTTCAGTATAATGCTGTGCAGTCCTTTTCCTCAGCTCATTCACATCTTCTTCATTTGTTGCCCATTCTAACACTAGACGTCTTCCATACAAATGAGTACTCTGACTTAGTGATTTAAAAGCTTGCTGCAGGGATACAGAGCAGATGTTAATATCCAAAACAAAAATAAATAAGTTAGAAGCTGTAGTTAATATAAGAAAATGAATGAAGGAGTACCTTTGCGTCAGATTTGGTCAAATATTCAACAAATCCAAACCCCCGATGAGTTCCTGTGCCTACCATTTTCTTAGGCAATCTCACAAATTTTAAGTCTCCAAATGTTCTGAAAAAAAAAAAAAAAATAGTTTTTTCCATTAGATATAAAACTTCCAATTATGATAACTAATTCGGAAAAAACAGAGAATGGGTACCTATTCTGAAAATACAGCTAATGCCTAAATATTAACAAATTACGGAGTAAAAGCATGATATATTCACACAGAGAGATAACAGATAAAAATATGTTTTAGGATGATTATGGATTACACACCATGATGGTCCATCAAATGAATTAAAAATTTTTAGCTACAGTAGATTCCACTAATGTGACCACCCTCCCTGTAGTGAGGTTCTGGCCAAAGTACAGTCAAATCTCTGCTTGTGAGTGATTTTTCAAGACAGCAAATATTTTTAATAAATTTTAACTCGATATTCAAGCAAAGTCATGCAATACAAGGAATGCATAGAGTATGTATATGTTTTTATGTCTGCCTAATGTAAAACAAACTGAGAAACTACTAAGTTCCTCAGTTTGTTTTAAGAGTGTTACCTACCACAACAAGTTTTTAACTACGATGAGACAAGGGCTTTATTTGCAAAAGAGGGTCTACATTACAGCAAAAGAGAATGCAATGCCCTTCCTCAAGCCATCTCACTCTCTAGTTTTGTGCCTATGAAAGCAGCAATTTCAAAGTCAGGCCCATGTTCGTGTATCATTTTGAAAATCCATAAGCCTTCAGGAAAAGAATGTGAGGGAACAACCTTACCCTTAAAGAGTTTTGAAAAAAAAAAATGCGATCATAATCGATAAAGTGGTTCCGCTCACATCATAAATTGCCTCAAGATCATTGATAAGCTGGAGGAATCAGTCATGAGATAAGGGAGGTGTATAAAATGTGGGAAATAGTGTAAAATTTTGTAGAAAAGCACCACCCGAGCAAGACTGTAGCATCACAAGTAATAAATCTGTTTAACAACAAAGCTGTTACAATTCCACAAAATTCTTAAAAGGAAGCAAAATCAAGCATCACTGGATAGGTTCCTTGTTAGCACTGTGCAATAAAGATTTCGACGAGCTAACAGATAGCAGTGATTCCATTTTTAACAATTTTAAGTTTTTCTGTATAATAATCATTAAATTCCATTATTTTATATTTAGTTTGAATGATAAAAATTTCAAAGTGTAATTTGTGTTAATCAATATTATGTATATAAACATTTTTAGGTTTCGGAACAAGTTATCTGTTTACATTATTTCTTGTAAGAGAAATCACTTTGATACACCAGTCCTTTGAATTACAAGCATGTATTATATGAATTAATTTGCATGAATTATACTCGCAATCCGAGGTTTAACTGTAACATGAATTACAGGTGATATTTTTTTATAGTGTACAGTATAGTGTATAGTCTATCATCCAAATATGCATTCTTTAAAGTGACCAATTTAAAACAGTAAATCATAAATTCAATATTTTTCTAAAAACATTAATTTCCATAAGTTTGTACTTCATGTTACCTTAAAAGGAAAAACTGAAATGGGTTTCCATGAGAATTATCTGACAGTTGCTAACTTGATTTGTAAAAAATGCAAAATAAAATAAAAAATGTGAGAGGGATTTATAAAAATGTATAGAAGATAAAATCTCTATATCAGAAATACTGATAAAACTGATCTATCACCACGTCTTTTTTACTATCATGCCCATTTTATTTCATCCTCTCTTCCCATGTTTTCATATTCTAAACTTAAATATTTTTTTATTTCATAGACCCTTTAAAAAGCAAAATTCTCCTAGCATCTTACAACCTAATCTTGATGTAGAGACCACCAGTCTAATATGACCTCTTTTGGATATTTCTGTGAGTGGTCACTTTACTGACAGACAGATTTTACTGTATCTTTAACTGACATCACTATTATAACTCTTAAGCAAGATAATAAGGCACTACTTTGGCAAAATGAAAAGACAATGAAGTTATGGAAATTACTAATAACATTTTGAAGACATTTTGAGTAATTTAAAGATTTATTCAAACAATTAATGCAATAATACTGAATATTTCCAAGAAGATTCTCAGAGTCATTTCAAGGAGTCTCAGTCAATAAGAAAAATTCTACAAATGGATCAACCATAATAACCAAGAAAACTGACTATATAAAGATTTAGAGTAATTTTTATTGTATCAAGTTTTTATACTTACTGGAAAAGTTCAGTTAATTCCTTCTGGGTTGCCTCAAATGGAATATTTCTCACTAATATTTTGGAACCTGTTTGTTTTCCAGGATTCGATGACTTCCTAGCAGTTTTCACCTCTGATCTATTAAAATCAATATATTAATGTAACATTATAATATAGAATCATAGCTAGGATTTGCAGTAAATTCAAATATTATTGGCGAAAGATTTTGGTCATCAAATTCTATTACAGTAAAACCTTAGTATGGCAGAAGCCCATGGGACCAAGTAAATTTTCCAGCTTATGCAGGTATTCCAGTTTAGATAGAGTAATACAGAAGGCATTTATTTATTAAGAACCGTTCAGCAGTATTTGTGTGAAGAAATGGAGATTTCCGAGGAGATGGAAATTTCTCTTGATATACAAGTGACCCAGTGGTGGAATAATTTAAATAATAAATGATGATCACGTAAACTTGTGAACTACGCAATATAATATAAAAGGAATGCAAAACAATATTAAGGAAATCAAAAATTCATAATAAACATGAACATTTCTAATCAAATATAGTTTAAGAAAGTGTTGAATTTAAGCTGTAACATTTTTTACATGGGCTACCTGATATGTTTAAACAATGAAACTTCACAGCTTTTTTATGAGGGCCATTTTCTCCCTTAACTTTCACATACAGTTTAAGATAATCAATTTACCACAATAATCGTGGTTATATAGGGACTTCTAGTACCAAGAGAGTTCCTAGTCGAGTATTCTATTTTTAGGGTTAACAGCTTCCTCATTTCTTTGAAATAGTAAATCATCTTGGAAGTGAAGCAAGCCAATGGTAAAAACTTTTGGATGCAAGAAAATTTCGTTCTGCCTTGAACAAGTTCTAATATTACATTTTCATATACAAGGTTGAAAAAGATAAAGATTTCCACTTGCATCATACAGATCCCATCTTATAGAGGGCCTTTCCTTGAAAAACTTGTGTATGTACAGTAATATTAACAATGCTTCCTGCTCCTGCCTTAGATACGATTTTACTGTATTGGTATAACTTCCATCTGCTAAATCACATTAACAGGAAAAACCTTCAGAATGAATAGAATTTAAACAAAGCTGACAGACTCCTAATACTTACTCTACTGTTCTGTTAGACCGTTTCAGTTCAATAGCATGCCCATCCAACATAGAATGCTGTAAAGTCTTGAGAGCCTTTTCAGCATTATTCTTCTTAAGGAACTGAACAAATCCGTATCCCATAGAGAGCATCTCTCCAGGCTTCTTTTGATTTTTCTTCTTGGCTATGGTGGCACTGTGTATTTTTCCACACTTTTTGAAGTGCTGGATTAAATTAAAGTTATTTTACTAACAGACTTTTCTCTTAAACTACAAAGTCAATAATTTATCAATTCATTATTTTATTATTCATTTATTAACATCACTAACCTCCGCTAGACCTGCTTCATTGGTATAAAAGTTGAGATTTTTGACAAAAAGAATGGTGTCAGGTTCAGGAACATCATCACCTTCATCTTCAATATCCTCTGTGACTTCTTCTTTCACTTCTTCATTACCAGTGCCAATATTTCTCTTGGCTATAAGGAGACAGAAAATGATTCTCTACATTAATTATCTTCGAATGTATCTTTTTTACAGAAATGCACATTTATAAGGAAGTTTGATAAATACTAAATCATTTATTAATAGATGGTATTGGCCATACCATATAATTTTCATCAATAGGAATTCAAATTCTATAGATTCATTTTAGTATGATGATACTAATTTGCTTTTCAGTGGCTCTGAACAAATATGTCAAGTATTATTAAATAATTACATACTGGGATTAAAGGTGCAACAGTTATTTTTGGAAGGGAAAACTGCAATGGGGTGCCCTTTAAGGATTTCTCCTAAATTATGAATAATTTCTTTCATATGAAACCAATCCACTTTGAGTCAACTAGTTCAAGCATGGCAGCATAAGTACTGAAGAAGCATCACAACCCTGGAAGCTCATAAACAGTTATCATACAAGACATTATCAACTGAGTGTATTGCGGCACTTGGAAGACCCATTTGAAGCATTCCCCTACCTTTGGAACATTCTCGAAGCATAGCTAGGAGGATAAAAGGAGAGGTCTCATGAGGAGTGGGGCAATTATCTCCTTGTCAAGAAGAGAGAGAGAGAGCGGTTGCAGGAGTGGATGTTATGCCCTCTATAATTATATAGCTTTGGAATAAAATGAGCTTCGTGATTTTATTTAAATATGGTTTCATCTATTTCTTAGCATCTTTCTGGACCATACAGAGCGTGCAACAATTTGGTGTTAGAAGTGGGATCACTAAGTTGGACACTTCCGGAAAGAGACTTGTAGACTGGAGTGTCAAATAACTTTGAGTGCTTGTGAATTGCACCTAGATGGAAAAAAGAGTAACTAATCAATCGACTAACAAGATATTTAATGGAGGAAGATAAAGACCCCGAGGATTTTTGTCTGAAAAGGCAACATTTGGCAGCGAGTTTGTGGAGGAAATCGAAACTGGTGAAGACCCACCAAGATTGGAGGGCCAAATGAGCTGTATGATGATAAAGTGCATCAGCCATTCCTGTAACTTGATAGGAAGATATGCTGAACATGATAAGAGAACCTATCTACTCATAATATTTTGTGAAGAACAGATCCCCTTTTGCAGAATATTCAAATTTTTCCCGTGCAGCTGCTGGATCAGGCCTGCTATGGCAGAAAGAAGGCAGAAGCAACATGCTGCAATTTGCTGAATCACATGGGTTTTTAATGATAATTTTAAAAATCATTTTGCACTAAATGAAAGGCGTCATTGGCGATTTTTTCTCAGGAAGACCCAGAGCATCAGAAAATGGAATTAATGAGATTTCTCTCCTAGGTACTATAGGCTCGATTCTAGAAAGCCTCAAAAAGGGAACTTTTCGTGTTTGTTCATTGCACAGATTTTCAGAAATTTATTTTTGCATTTTCCTAAATCCTAATGTACTGTATGTGGTGTTTCCCTATAAGTTAAGTTCTTGAAACTTAAGGGATATATTTAGATTTGTAAGATGCCGCATATGCTAGTTGAGTAAGGCAGGGGGTATATGAATACCTTATTTAAAATACCCTGTTTGGTATTCCTAATAAGGTGTTGTGCTGAAACCCAAGGAATAAATTTAGATTTGTATATCTTCGAAAACTGCTGGTGTGGTATGGCAGGTGTTGTATGGGAGGTAGTGTATGTGTGTGCATTTATTCCTTACCTAATGTAACCTATATGATATTTTCCAAACTGGTGTTGTCTTGAAACCCAAGTGATACATTTAGAGTTAAGTAAGTCGCTGCAAACCACCAGTGGCGTATGGCAGGGGGTGTATTAATGTCTTACCTTATCTACCCTATTTGGTATTTTCCAATAATGTGTTACCATCAGACCTAAAACATGGATTAAGAATGTGAGTCGTCGCAAGCAGCAACTGGGGTATGGCAGAGGGTGTATTAATGCCTTACCTAATCTATCCTATATTAAGCTTACAGTATGCCAGCAAATTTTACTCATACAATATAAGTATTCTTGGTGATTTCATCAATATATCTGACCGCCTTCCTTCATAACAGTCAAGCACAATGCTTTCAATATTATAGTGTTTCAGTGCCTGGAGTTTAGATTACATGGAATTTTATTGATGTGTAAATGCTTACCAAACATTGGGATTTTAATGAAAATTTTTAAGTTCAATTTAGAATACTTTCCTCCATCCAATCAGTGTTATCTCAAACTGGCTACGTAGAGCCCACTGTAACTATGCTTAAAACTGTTCTACTTTATGACAGTCAGGTAAAAGCACTAAAGTAACCATATAGAGGACTATGATCACAAAAATGTTTTTAAAAATGTAAAATAATCACAAAATTATCCAAAGAAAATAAGCAAAAAGTATGCAAGCAGACAGAGTTCACACAGAATATAGCATTTCCCAGCCCATAAGGCGCACTGTGATTTTTCAGGTTAACAAAGCAAAGAGTATACACATGGTGACGTAAGCGGCTTGTAAGTGAAACAAAGAAACAAGATTCATGAAAGAGCGTCAATTTATAGAAGAATGAAACAAAAGAGCAACATTGCTAGAAAGGTTTCCTCCATGATTAGAAGATAACACTCACGAGTCAAAGAGCAAGGTTGTTTACAATTAGTATTGTATGGCTCTGTTGTTAAAAAGAAATCTCACCCTCGGCTCATAAGATGCAGACTGATTTTTTTATTAAATTTTCACAGGAAAAAAGTGTATCTTATGTGGCAGGAAGCTTTTCCCATGCCCAGATCAAAATTATCAACCACAGGGAAGGGAATTGTTTGCTTTAGTCCCAAACCAATGGCTTTCCTCTCTCTTTAAAACCCTCATTGTTACACTTTTCCTTGGAAGACATGGGTATATTCCAATTATCTTTAGAATAAAATTTTTTTAATTAGAAAAATACATTTTTACAGTGTAATGGCTCAAATTATTTCAACGGTAAAAGATATGAAAATAAAATGTATCTCCTAAAAGGGTTACAAACAATTATGAAGATATGAATTGTACCCTTTTTAAAATATAATCACTCCTCAAACAGTAAGAATAAATTTTTATGAAAACAGTGCCAACTTGTGAACTGACTAAAGAACAACCAAATGCAAACTGAACGAAATTACCTGAAATAGCTAAGTCTTAAAGATAGGAAACAGCACATGGGTTGTACACAAATCACAATGTATGACAATGTAGCCCAATAATTCAAGTGCACCAATAAGACTCGTTTAAAATGAAATTTTTATTCTATTTTGATAGTTCTTTGAAACAGCACATTTTTTTAGGATGCTTATAAGCCAGGAACCGACTGTAGGAGTAAAATGAGTTAAATATCATTGGGTGGAGTCAAAAAGAATACCTAATTATTACAACAGTATTAATAAATTCTTAACAGGAAATTTACTGAATGGCACAAATGCAATGATAGTAAGTTCTGTGGCAAACCACAACCAAAAAGTTTTGTCTTACCATCATCCCCCTCCATTTTGTCTTTGTCATCAGAAGGATTGCTGTTGGAGAATGTATTTTCTGGAGCCCATTCGAGATATAATGGCAAGTTCTTGAACTTAGAGTATGCTAATCTCCTAAAAGCTGAGCGGGCTTCTGTAGAGTCAGAAAACTCAACAATGGCTGTAAATAAAGATAAATAAACAGATCTATTTCACAAAATTATCTACAGTTTTGCTCCAACAGATTAAAAAAGAGACTCATGTAGAATGAGGTTTGAGTAACATATTTACAAGATTTAATTAAAATAATTTCTTTAAGTCCAAGTAGCGTATAAGAGGAATTTGATACATTATGATTTTAAATTACTTAGATGAAAAGCAAAAAGAATGTGAATAAATTTATATTAATCAGAATTCAATATAAACAAAGTAAAAAGAATAAGCAGTAAAATTAATGAGAGAAAATTTTGAAATACTCTCTCAACCACAAAACTTGTTAGGAAGAGTGAGTGTGTGTGAAGTAAACATAAACTTTATGATTTTAAAGCCTACCAGTAAGTCCACTAGGTGGTAGGACTACTCGACCCAATAATGCATGCTTCTCAAAGAGGGAGCGAATTTCTGACTGATCGGTCCCAGCAGGAAGATTTTTTACCAACAAAACTGTCTTTGATCTTTTCTTTGGAGCCTGCAAACATTTTTCAATTCAGAATGGAAGTATAATAGTAAAAATAGCATACAAAACAGTTTTTATAAAGGGTTATTGATGCAACAAGTTACTGAGTAGAGGAAATAACTAGATTAGAAAAAGATTGTCTTCCTTAAAGCAATCACAATGATAATTCGCCAAAAAATCTAAAATACACAGCAAAATGAACCGAATATAGAGTGCCCAACAATACCTGGTCAAATGCACTTAATGCAACACCATTCTTAATTAGGAAATTCCGTGTCTGATTTACTAAGTGAGTTTCACCAAGAGCTAACCTTACGGCAACGCTTGACCCATGACTGGAATCTAAAACCTGAAATTTCAAAACAATTTGGTAGTAGATACAAGACAAATAGCACTAATTATAATAAATGATGATGAATATTAAGTTGAAGAATTGAGCATTTCATGCCTTCGTAGTAATTTCCATAAAAAATAAATTTTACATACAAAGTTTAAATAAATTTGGAAATTTTACCAACCTTTTCTTTTGTGGTATCATACTCTTTAGCTAATGCATCCACAACAGCATTCTGACCCAAAAATAAGGTGTTCCAGTTATGAGAAGACTTTGCCTCCTCTTTCAATTTCTTTTCCTTCTTCTGCTTATATGTTAAACCTTCTGCAAAACAAAACAAATCATCTTACATAGGATAAAATTCAAGAAAGGATTCTAAGATAAGCATATTGCATTAGGTAAAGATATAATAATTTTGTACTTTGTGTCTGGTGATTTCATGAAATTTCTTAGTTTCACTCTTCTATTTCAGCAATTTCATTTTCTTCCTCCATCACCAATTTATGTTTATTTCATAAATGTTATATTGTTTCATGTTTTCCTTATCTGGCTTTCAATAATGCATTTGCATAACACATAAACCCCACCACTATTGTTACAAAGATACATGGAAAATTCTCACCAGTAAAATATTAACTTATTGACTTAGAGACTAAAACAAATAATATTACTATCCACCTTACCCAGTTCCTCATTGTCTTCTGGTTTAGCTTTACCGGGAAGAAGATGCAACATCCTTCCTTGAAAAGTCTTTCCATCAAGTTCAGTGAAGGCTGCCACTGCATGCTCAGGTAACACAAATAATACAATAGCAAAACCTTTTGGCTTTCTAGTTATAAAGTCAACTGGAAGATTGACTTCAGCTAATGGACCTAGAGTTGAGAAATTTGAACTCATTTGAAAATAGAAAAATTTTAATTATAGCTTTTAATTAGCATTCTACCTTATTAGGCAATAAAGTTACTGACACAATCGAATAACTCTTTAAAACGTAATGCAATCATTGGATGAAATTAAAAAGGAACATGACTTCATGATGCAAGAATTAGAAGTAGGCTTGGGCTAAAATGTTTGATTGCAGCCCAGCCTATTTATAACCAAACCCAGCTGATAATATACTGAATCCAGGCTCAAGACTTCACCTTTTCAACTTCTCACATAAATAACTTAGCAAATGTTCATAGGGAATATGAGTTTATGTTCACACAAAATTTCATTGAAATCAATGATGGTCGAGCGGGGCACTTCTCTAAAATTGGTCCACTTGACATGGAATGCCCCAAAAGTTTTTCTTTGAGAAGAGATAAGTTTCATGACTTGTGGAACCAAAACTTTTGAATGCAAATAAATTCCCATATCTACATTATATTCTTTAGATAGTCTTAAGTTATTAAACTTGGAAAATCACTAAATGGATAGGCACTTTAATTAAGGAAAATATAGATTAAAAATATTTTACATGGATTTAAAATATTTTCCATTTGCCACATAAGTCATTATGAAAATAAAATTTCTTTCAACATTGACATTTTCTTACCTCCATTCGTGTATGATAATGACTTATGGATGGATTTTTACCAATATTTTCTATATGATAATCATGTATAAGGATTTGATTTCTGGACACCCCTAGCATCTTATAATTTTTTGCTAGCACTGAAAAGATATAGTTGAAATTATCTCCAGAAACAGATTCCAGAAACTTAAATTATTTTTATTCAGATTGGATTTTATCCACTTAAGGTTTCAAAAAGTCCCTTGAAGGGTCTTTTTTGGGATTGTGGTAAAACAGCTGACATTGTAATGAAACCGTAGTATCGACTTGGCTGCCTCTCCATCTTGATTTTGGGCAGCAATTACCAAAAACTGATTAGCTTTTCCACCACCAACTTGGCCGTCCTGCTCACTGTAAGCCTACCCATACCACTTTTGCAAGGGAAAATTTTTCAGCCTCGACAGTGGCCAATGCTGGAACTAACTGAACCCAAATCTCGCCGATTTGATTCAATCTTGAAATAAAGCCTTAACACATAAAAGTGGTCTTAGGATGTCTGAGCCACAAGAAAAGTTTTGACCGGTTTCAGCACAGAGCCATCATTAGGTGAAGATACAGAAAATGGAGCACTTATATAGGTTTGTCAATTTTGGAAGGAAGGGTGAGGAGAGGGGAAGAGGTCATGAATGCTATTTCATTGGTCAGATTTTCAGTGGACATTATCTCTATGGTCTCCCACGCATCTAGCTTCCTCCCCTTAGACTGCGAGCAGAGAAGCCTGGGAGAAAAGGAACTATGATGGCCATTTTCACATAGATGCCCTGCAAAGGTCAAGTCTGCATTGTTGAGGTGGTAGCTCTGCAGGTGTTCTGCGGTCCTCATTTCCAAACTGCGACCAGACTGACCCACGTAGGACGTCTGGCAATCATCACACTCTAACTTGTAGACCCCTGATAGTGTGGAAGGATCCCTTTTGTCCTTGGTGTGGGATAATGCCTTCTTCAGATTCAAAGGTGTATAGAAACCACCCTTCAAATTCTTTGGAAGTAGATTCAAAATTTTGTAGGATATGCTTCCTAGAAAAGGAAGTTTAACCCATTTGTGCCAGAAATTGTTGCCAGAAATGATTGATTATAAATGCTAAGAGTTTTCAAGATGAAACTTTTACTTACAAGACAGAGGTAATACTTCTTCAATTGTATTCAATATTTACTTCAAAATAATAAAAATAGTTAAATTATCATAGAGGCTTGATAAAGCTAATAAGGGAGGTTTCTGGTACATTTACATTTAAACTCTGCCAGCCATCAATGGTGTGCAGCAGGGGGTGTAAAAACACCAATAATCCTATCCCACCCTAACTGCTATTAGCTTCTCTAATACCCTATGCCAATTCTCTATCAGGGAAAAATGACCAGAAGTAACTATCCACCTTGGTAATCACTTCTTAGTTTTCTCTAAGAGCTCATGCACATTGCTAACTGGAATAACAATATCAGCTATCCTGTTGATGAGATCTGTAGTGATAAACTTTTCCAAAAGCTTACCTTGGTAATCAAGTCAATTATCCCTAGGCAAAGTCCACCCAAGGGATTTATAGCCAAAACACTACTGCTGAATCTAAGATCTCCTTTGATAAACCTAGCTAAACCTATGCTGAACCATCTCAAGACCAGAGACTAATCCTGAAGATTAATCACACTAATTGTGAAGATCCCAAATTGCATAGCAATACTAGAGGAGAGGTCAAATTAGGGAAAAGCATGCTATATCTTCATGACATTGATACAAAGTTTTCCTATAAAATACGAAAAGAAGGCAAGCAAGCTCATTCGCCAGTGTTTGAATAACTAGTGATGGAATGTAAAGAAAGTTGGAACACAGCTGTTATGAATTAGAGGTTTAAAAACACTCAGTAAGCAGTCTTTTGGCAAGCGGAACTTGCACTCAGAGACAAACAGGAAGCTCCAGATTACCAATTTCTATATCTGGAGCTTCCCGTTTGTCTCTGAGCACGAGTTCAGCTTGCCAAAAGATGGCTTACAGAGTGTTTTTAAACCCCTAGTGATGGAATACCTTCAGGTCCCGGTGCCTTTTTCTTACCAACCTGTGCAATAACTTTGTTATCCCATCTACTAAAAACTTGATTGGTCTCATCTCTGAATCAATGTGCATAGAAAATTCGTTAGTGCATCTATCATCTAAAGTAAAGCACTCCTGATAGTGTCGATTTAAAGATTCTCTTTATATACCGATTTAATAATTGTAACTCCCTTGTCATTAATGAGGCTTGGTATTGAAGACTGACCGACATACGACCAAAATTCCTTCCTGTCATCTCCTAAACACTCTAAAAGGGTTTTAGATCTATATTCCTGAAATTCAATCTGAGCTTCACCCTTAACCATCCTTCGAATCTCCATATATTTTCCCTGCACAAAATTAGAGTTAACCCTGATTATCTAAAGCTTCTTCATCAGCGAGTGTAAAGTCCTCTGCAACCTATGCAACTTTGGTTTCATTCAAAGTGGTTCCTTGCAGTCCCTCATGGTTATAATTGGGACATATCTAATTAAACCTTCCTTTCGGTAGTATTCAAAGGAACTCTATCCAGCCATCCTCAACAGTATTACCACTCAAAAAACAATAGAAATCCTCCCTGCTTGACTTGATATAATCCCTGAATTCCATCCTAGTCCAAACCATGCAGCCTCGGTCAATCTACATATGGCAAGCTTGATGTCAACCCCAACCGATCCCCAGACTTGAGAAACCTCAGAGATCTGGTCCTCAAAAGAGTCCAAGATCTCCTTGGAGCCACAAATCAGAGCACTGTTGGTTCCAACATGAGCCACCACATGCAGTGAGGAGCAACCCATGTCCCTGACAGCCACCCTCAACTCCTTCATCACCTGATGCACTGTACCTCCAGGTACACACTTGAAGCATGCATTTTATTTAACATTTCAGGCTTAAAATAGCCTATTTATACAATGTAAATTGATACTACAAATTCTGTACATAATTAAATTCGGCCGAAAACCCCGATAGCTCCAAAAACTAAACTGCAGGCATTTAATTGCCCTGGATGCTGTGCAACTTCTCTCAAGTTCTGTAGAGTATCGGTAGTATTTCAGGTAAGCTGATAGTTAATAGTAAGCCTTGTAGACACCTCGTTCTGCCATCTTAGCTTTAACCTCTTCTTAACCAGTTCCCTAAGTTTCATTCTTTCTGCTTCCTTGTATACAACATGTAACATTTTTTCATATTCTTGTTGCAGGCTTTGGAGAATATATCAAGCAATAAAACAAGTGAGGGGGTTTATGTAATATTCCCAATGCTTAGGAACATATCCATCTGGAATTTCAGTCAGCTGGGATGGACCAATAAATATGCTGGCATAAAAAATTACCTCAATGAACTCCACACAGCCATTTCAATCAACACTTAGAGAACACCCGCTTCACAACTTCCTCCCAGTGGGCCCTTTGCCTCAATGGAGGCATGATATGCTGGATGTTGAAGCTCCCTAACACTAACATTTCCCTCCCCCCACAGCCTGACATCAGCTTAGCCACCACAGCGGCATCGGATGAGTACTCAAGTACAAGGTCTATCAACACCTCAATCCTATTGCTTACAGTGTGTGGTTCAGCCAAAGCATTCCCAGCACACAGCTTCCACAGCACAACATTACAATTGCCATGATTGGTGACCACCTTCCACTCACTAGCCCTCTGGGATGGGCACGCAATGACTCACACAGGTTGTTAGCTGCTTTATATACAGTGTTTTATTTAATGAAATACTATTCAGTTTGATGGAGGGTTTAACTTCAATGTAGTTCAACAGTACCTTATTAGATCAAGTCTTGATGCCACATGTGCCCGTAACTACAGTATTTCAACATACTTTGACATTGATGTATTGCAGTGTTGATAAAGAGATGTGTCAGTTAATGTGACACTTTAATTAATTGAGGAAAAAAAGCTGTACATTGCAGTCAGTCAGATGAGGTAAACCCCATTTTTAAAACTAAAAATGTCAGCATAAGGATTGAAATAACTTTTCTACCTAAGCTTATAAAGCAAAAGATTGATTCTTTTATTAAAAAAATATTTTGAGTCAAGATTTGAATTTTCAATAAAATTACTTTGTACAATTGTACCTATTATGTGTCTTTCAAAAGCAAAACCATACTCAATTATCAGAGGTATTTCTTTTATTGCATTAAATAAACATTATTTTACGACGTAGAACACGAATCCTTTCATAAATATTTTACATCCTCCCTATATTTGTCTGTATGAATACCATATCAAAATCTTTTATGATTGGGAGAGATTGAAATATTTCATAATCTGCATCATGAGTAGCCAAACAATGGCCCACAGGTTGAATTTAGCCTGGAACTGCATTGGATTTTCTAAACAGGGATGTTATAGGATGAGACCTATTCTACTCATAATGATATTTTCTAGCATATATGAATAAGATATATTCTTTGACTTTATTTTGAATAAAATGCCCTAACTCATTTTTTCACATAAATGAGTTAACTGTAAGAAAAATTTTTCTTAGAGTTAACCCATGTTATCATGCTAAAAACAGCTGTTCCTTTAGATCTGGCTTGCCAAACATTTTTGTGCAATTATGAGGATCTTGTCACATAATTTGGGTTTATATAAACTATACCTTGAGAAAGTTCTCAATTACATTATATTCCAAAAGTGAAATTAGGAAACAAAATCATACCATATTTTGAGAAGAGCGTCTCAATATCTTCTTCTGTTATAGTATGTGCCAGATTACGAACAAATATTCGACCAGACTCTCCAATGCTCTCTTCACTGCGTAAACTTTCTTCTTGATCTTTCCATTTCCATTGTCTTGAATTGTTTTCATCATCCTTGCCAGATGCATCCTTTTCCTCATACCTTGTTACTACAATCTGTCTCCCAGCTTTAAAAATGAAAACAAAGAACAATGCAATCAAATAATGTGATTCATCAAAATGGGAAAATGTGTTAAATTTGTTTTAGTAAAATTATGATTAACCTGACAAAACAGAAAGAATTGAAACTGTAAGAGCAAAACTAAGACAGACAATGATGATAAATTTCAAGTAAAACATCGAAACTGGAAATAGGCGAAAATAACATAAGCATTTATTTTATGCAGATAACTGATAATTTCGATTGAGGAATACTTCAACTACCTTTTCAGAGTTCAAATGAATAATTCTTAAAAGGTATTATCTTTCCTGAAATCTGCTTTTTTAAGCCCTCAACTTAGTAGTGCGATATTACTTTCAAATCAAGTTTTATTTAAATTTATTGATTTTTCAATTTTAACTCCAATGAGTAACCCTTTCACTGCCTGTGAATTTTGTGAAAAATTTTTAATTCTAATTATTGACAGTACAAATTTACAAGAGATGTTTGGTGATGATAATTGTGGCACAATGAATCAAACAGTAGGAGAGTGCCATTGTAGGACAACAAAGTAAGTACAGATAGTTGCCAACTTTCAACCTATGTGACTTAAGAGGGTTCCACTTACAACCACAGTTACTTTGCTTCTGTCTACATGGAAACAAGTCATTTTTGCATAGGCAGAACACAGAAGTTAGCCAGTTATCAGCATTGGTTGTGCTTTTATCAATTTTCAAAGTACAGTAGAGCAGGGTATCCCAAAGTGTGTTGTTCCATGAAACACTGGTGTTCCATGAAGAGTTTTAGAAGTGTTCCACTTACTTACGAAGTATGTTGTGGAACCTCACGAAGATTGATAATTCTTGTATGAATTTAAGTTCTGAATGAAGTTATAACAAGTTCAATAATCAGGGGCTCTTGATTTTATGAGAAAATTGTGTCTTCAATAAACCCTTGACTCTTACTTTATAACAGATAAAAACACATTCAAACATCTCCATGATACCTATATAAAGATATATATATATATATATATCTCCACCCTATATAAAGATATATATATATCTCCACCCTAGGTATCATGGGTTCGATTCTAGGAGGCCCCAAAAATAGTACTTTTCCCGTTTAAATGCATTGAGCGCATTTTCAAAAATTGATTTAGCGTATTTTGCATTAAGATACAACGTTGAAATTTACGGAGTGGTAGAATGTATTTTTACCTTTTTTTGACGCATGAGCAATGGCAATGGCTCCAGGTTCGATGCTAGGTAAATTCTTTATGCCAAAATTTCAGAAAATNAAAAATAAAAAATTCAAAATGATCATTGTTGGAATAAAAAGCAAACTAACTCAAGAAATTATTTGAATGACATGTAAACTCTGCTATATATAAATTCTGCTATGAATCCACATCAATTAAAAAATCTGAAGATTAAATTATGATACTTACATAAGAACCCTTTGCTTTTGTTCAGAGCTTGTTTCATTTCTTTTTCTGTCTTGAACCCAACATAAGCAATTCCCTTGACTTTTGGTGGTAAACGAATAGAATAAGGCTTGAGAGGATGAAAGAAGTGCCTCACGTGACTCTTCCTGGCTTTGAATCCCAGACCACGGATTTTCACTGTAAACAATGGGATGGGATCTTTCTTTTTCTTCTTCTCAGGAGTAGCCTTTTCTTTCAATTCATCCTTTTCGTCTGTCTTTTTGCCTTTCAATCTTTGTAGATACTGCATGAAAGCCAAAGAAAAATAATTATTTTAAAATTAATACTTCCAAAATATATACAAAAATTACCAAAATCTATAAAAAAATTTGTGAGTTTAAGATCCATGATGCAAAAACTAAACAGAAATGATTAGCATTATGGTAGAAATAATGAACTGATGAAGGTATTTACAATATTTTGCAAACTACAGATGCTACTTGCTACAGATATGTACCTCTGCATGAGCAATAAGAGATCATAATAACTTAATGATAGAAGATATTATACATGCTTATGGGACGATGATGATATACATCCTTAAATATTTGGCTAAATGAACATTTCCAACTACATTCTATTTAAGTGAGAACTTATCGTTTATAAGTATTATTTATCTCGTATTTTATGACATTGTTTACAACTGACTCCTTATCCTATCAACTCCTATCCTAGTACATCTCATTCTTTTCAAATGCTTTAGGTAGCGCCTTGTTGAAGGGCTGAGGAGGAACTCAACTAAACTATAGAGTAATAACTATAAGACAAGTAGTTTAACTATTAATTAATTACTATTTAAGTACTTTTCTACTACAAGTATTTGTTAGAGGATCTCAGAAATAGCATTTATGGAGGAAATCATACAACTGATCTAGGGCTTTCCCAGCAAATTTCTCAGACAAATGCTTCTTGGGTCTCCAACCAGGTTGTTCCTCCAATCAGAATCAATGTTTCGACTCCTTTCTCTGGGATAATCTTTAGAATAAAGTGGAGTCTCCATCAGTTAGGAGTCGAATTGGTGATTTTAATCAAAGATACAAGCTGGTTGGAGACCCAAGAAGTACTTTCATGGAATTATATAACATTACGAAGAACACTTAAGTAGCACAAAAACTTCTAAATTCTCCTTATTTTAAAATTTATAATTGTTCAATAAACTCAATGGAGTGGGATAAACAACAAACAATACTATTACCACCAAATGATACTTAAAGTTCTTACCTCCAGGTCAGATATATCTTGATCTGCTAGGGGTTTCTCCTCATCTTCATCATCACCTTTCTCCTCGCTTTCACCTTTCTCATCGCTCTCTTCCTCTACATATTCATCTCCGCCACTGTCTTCCCCCGATTCTTCTTCAGAAGGCCTCTCTTTCTTGGATGAAGCGGAATTAGTATTGGCTACATCATCTTCAGCAATGATTGCATCATTACCCCAAATGGTTTTATTCTTTTTCGAGTGAGTTTCGATGAATTCCTCGAACAACGCATCACCTTTATGCTGAATCAACGGCAATAGAAAATGTCATTAGCTAACACACATCAACGGGAATAATAAACAGATGAGCAGAGGTTAATATTGGAAGGTATTAATTTTGAAGGGTTTCTTGGAAAATTTCCTCTACCTTTTCTAAGATCTTTGAGATGGGGTCTTCATCGGTCTTTTTACTTTTCGATTCGGTTTGATCTTCAGGAGATTCGACGGTTTTCGTTGCAGTGGATGAATCACTTGCGTATTTACTCCATGATTTGGGTTTGTTTGGGTCACCTATAAGATGAATTATATAACTACAAAAACTGCTTTCAATGATGGTATGAAGGAAGAGGGATACAAACTTACCTAAGTCTGAGCATACTTCCACTTTTATTCTAGAGCCACTTAGGTATGTGTTATTATAGTAGTCAAGAGCTGCTTTGCATTCTTCTTCGGTTTTATAACCGACGAAACCAAAGTGACGAAATTTGCCATCTTTAGTGTACTTTAATTGAACATCGGTTACAGTTCCTTTGGTACTGAACGATTCTCGAAGCTTCTCGGTAGTTATCTTAGCGTGCCAGTGAAAAGAAATCTCATTAACGATAATTTATCAATAAGAAATCTACAACACAGAATCATCCACGATCCTTACATTTTTGGGCAGATTCTTGACAATCAGCCTCGACATGTCAACAAGTCGATCTTCCCACGGTTCCCACGTGCGTTCGAACGCTTATTGCTTCGCTTTTATTGTAGGAGTAGGGGATAGAGTAACATCGATTTTCCCAGGCGCGAAAGGTGAGTTTGTGACGTTTGTGATCATCCGGGAAATCTGTCGCATTGAAGTTCCTCATGAAGCCTGAAGATTTGTAAACATCTTTTACGTCTTCTCTTTCAGTCGTCAATGTATAGATTGGTTTGCGACTACTCGCCAAATGGATCGCTGTTGTGTTTTCCGCTTCATTTCTTTTTAGGAGTTACTAAGGACGTAACATATTTTCGGACATGAACTGGAGTATTGGTCTTCCTCTACATTTTACCTTAACCTATACTTTCATTAATTTTTTTTCATCAAGTGATGATTGAGAAATATTATTACAGGTGTTCGTATTCGTGATTCGGTGATATAATTTCTTTCCATCATGTTACAACAATAATATTTACATATTACGGAGGTAGACCAGTTTCAAAGACTCGAAGAATCAATTGAAAAATTAAATTAAAATAGAAACGTGTACTGGCAGACACTATATGTAATACACAAATATAACTAAGCTTACCCCTGTATTATTTCACTTAACAGTATCATCAAATATATCAAACCAGCATCATGTTATATAAAACGATAAAGACAAGAAAACGTAGAAGTACACAAATTTGATCTCTGAAAGGAAGTTACAATTAATTGAGTGTGAAATTATAAACTAAGGTCATAAAATTGATAGGTGTAGATGAATCTTAAACAAAATTAATTTTAGTAAGCGATATTTGTTGGAACTCCATCTTCAAAATAACACAGTGATGTGATTTATTACTTTGAAGCTCTAACTTTATATGTTATAGTTAATATGTCACAAGCACAATATTTATACCAGCATAAAATTTTTATGGGAAAGTTATTAATCGTGGAAGTTATATGTGATAGTTACCATACCATAAGGTAGAATAATTTATAAATAAACTTATATTATTCATAATATTTTGCTATAATCTTAAAACTTAGTTATTTTGTGAACTTAAAAGAGGCTTTGTAGACCTGAGCCTCAATAAAATTAAGAGAGTAAAGAGTGATTTAGTAATAATTTAGCTAAAGAAACTCAGTTTTGATTTAAGATACTCTTGAAGGGACTCTGGTGAGATAATACGATGTTAAACTTTGTAACTGAATGTATTAGAATCCTTTATAGCCTAAAAATAATTAGCAAGTAAGTTTAGTTCCTGCATAGGTATAGATTGGAGATAACCTTATCACATTTGTTTTACCATGTAGGAATTTGAAAGTTAAGCTGTCAAAGCATTTTTATCAATTCAAGAGAATCATTTCAATTTATCTTGTTATTCAGAGCTTTACGAAGGTTGAGCAGTCCTGCTTGAGCACTTTAAGATGTAAAATTGTTTGTGTTCAAAGATGGTCTTATGTAATTTTAGTTTATATGGTAAAGATATGAGTCATTTGGATAGAACTCAAATTTATATACTATTGAGCAAAGAAATGTATTTTGAGATTTTCTCAAGTCTTTAAATTTGCTCATTGTAACCTGGGTTCCTAATCATGAAGCAGTATCCCAAGATTAGGCAGATTGGAATTGGAGTATTTTCATGCAGTTAACATTCTTGAAATCCTTGCTAACACTTAAAGCCTAGCATTTTTTAAGCTTATAGAGAGATCACATTTATGTGAGACTGTTACTCAACATTTTGTGTCAAAGGTGACATCTAGATAT
Organism: Ladona fulva; assembly: GCA_000376725.2. Classification (NCBI taxonomy): domain Eukaryota; kingdom Metazoa; phylum Arthropoda; class Insecta; order Odonata; family Libellulidae; genus Ladona; species Ladona fulva. The sequence continues at coordinate 72,948 of KZ308188.1, read as the reverse complement.
GATATTTTGTTGATGCTTACAAGTGATGAGTTGTATGTTTTATATTTATTATTAATGGGCTAGTTGTTCTGGCAGAATGAGATTCTGTGATATTTCTTGGTTTTAAGTTCCATGTCATTATCATGACTCAATCTACTGAGAGGTATCAAGTTCTTTTTTATGCATTAGTAGTCATCATCAGATCCCATGGAGTTAAATATCTTCAAGTTATCTACTTTAACTGAAGGTTTGTCTTTCCTATGATAGAGTTGACATCATTGATGAAAATGGTAGAAAGAATAAGACCAAGAAGAGACCATTGAGGAGCCTTCGGCGAAGCATTGCATGCCTTTTGAATGAACACCATTGAAAAAAATAAACATATTAATAAGTTCCATAAAATATATGTGGAGTTTATTAGTTAAACACTGTTGAGGTTTATCACTAATTATCTGTCAATGAAATAGCCAACCAAGGGACTCTGGTTGGCCTTGTCACAGGCTTTTGAAAAGTCTTAATAATTAACTATAATTCCCAAATGCATATTTACTTATATTTATAGTGGAGTTATGCTAAACATAGAAATCAATTTTGCTTGAGAATGTGTTATCAGCAGAGGGAAAGAGATATTTGTCTAGACTGGAGAAAAATTAATATTAGAAATATCTCATTCACCATTGACAGAGACCTTATTGTAACACTTGGTCTTAGGAATGATGTTCTGTATATGTTTTTGGCATATGACCAGTCTTTTTTGTTATAGGAATGCTCTCTTAAACTGCAGTTTGGTAGTTTGAACAGCTTAAGTTTGACGGTTGCCCTCAGATTCCTCTGAGTGAGTTGTAGCTTTTACAGATTTATATTAGTTTTACCAATATTGTTATTAATTATGTGATGCAGTCTAATTAAGTGAAATAGACTGCTTCAGCACAGAAGAGAATCATATAGGGAAAGAAAAATTCTTAATACTTATTATAGGTATAATCAATTCAGTTGCTTTGTACTTACTACATATAACAACATATTAACAGTGAACGATGAATGCATTGAAATTTCTTGGCTAGTAAATATTATTTGGGTGACTTAAAAAGAGAAATGGTTACAGTTTTTGTAATTACAAAGGGAAATTGTTTAATTTTTGTAGACTCATCAAAATAGCTTAAGAGAAATTCTATATTAGTAGTAGTATTTTTAAGAATTCCTTCGACAGCTGAGGTCATTAGTGGGCTCCCTCTGGGAATTGAACCAGGGGACGCTTTCATGGAAGTTGAACGCATAGCTCACTTGACTATTCAGGAACTCTAATTGTACATTATTAGATGATAAATGTCACCGCTGACAGTTGTGATAGGGATAATGTTAGAAAACTCGTTCTTTATAATGGAAAAAGATGAGCCAAGTTTTAAGTAATTTGTGCTATAAACACATTTCATTTGCTTCAGACATTAGAAGGTAAAAAATATTAGTGTTTTTCCTTGCGTTTGTGGTTGCTACCTGAGGCATATAAATTGATGTTAAGCACATTTTAGTTACCAAGTAAGAGGTCAGCATGGGCTGAAACTTCCAGCAAAGGCAAGGTCAATTCTTAACTGAATCCAAACTCAACTTGACTATAATGCATAAAAAGAACTTCCTCTAACACTCAACCTGAGCATTCTTGGACAGAATGGACTGAGATCGATTTTTATGATTTGTTTGGGAATAATGACACATTCTTCTACTTCAGTAAGGCTAAAGTATTTTAGAACAATACATAGGAAGGTTTATATAAGGTAATACAATTCACCATTGTATAAATTTTTGATTTAATGTTTGCTTTACTTACATACTAATTTTGAAGAAATGTGCATGTTTCAGTAAATGGATTTTGATTGCCACTTAGAAAAGGAGAGAGCAGTTATGTGTTTTCAACTCTTTGGCACTCAAGGTACCAATATGCATGCCAATATTTTGGCACTTGAGTGCCAAAGGGTTGATATTCAAAAGAGTTCAAAATAAAATGCAAGATCCTAAAAAGTTTCTTAAGCAGAAATATTTCTTTTGTTCACAAGTTATACCCAAGTCCTAGAGACTACCAGCTTTTACTTGACCAGCCCATGCAGTACTCTACACAAGATACGAATGTAGTACTTGTGTAATTATCTGCCAAAATTATAGACTCCACTGACTGAGATTTTTCATCATGATGTTGTTATCTTGAGGATGAAGGTGGACAAACTATGCCAATCAAAATGTTAACCGAGTAACTGTGAATAACAATAAACACCCGCTCAGTGTTCACAAAAGCAGAAGTGAAACTATAAGATTTAAAACTTGAATAACAGCTATTAATGTGCCTCCACCTTCAGTTTTAGTAGAGATTGCTGGAATATGCTTACTTCTGAAAACACTTCAGGAATACTTTCTTGTGTTGATTATGCATTATGATGCTGCATAGTTTAGGTGAACACCATAATGGAATTTGGAAGTAGATATAAGAAGGTCATCCAGTCAAGACCATAAGCCATGGATATTTTGGTAGTAAATAGAAAGCCTACTCTTGTTTAGAAATTTTTGAAACGAGTACTCAAGGCAACTTGAATAACAAAGCAAAAATCTGTAATTATTAAGTTCATCTTTCCAGCCTGTCTACTGTTTGATTCCTCTCTGCAAGCTCTCAATGTGTTGAAAGATTAACTCCTTCTCAGTAAATTATAAGTAGAAAAAACTTCTAGTTTGTTAGCTGAGCAAGCTCTTAGGAAACTGACTTTTCGGTTGCAAACCAGGTGACCATCTTCAGCGTCATGTGTCTTGAAACTACAGTGTTTTTTTTCTGGAAATAATCCTATAATAGTTTCTCTTTAGAGAAACTATTATAGGATTATTACTATCATATGAATGAAAAAAAGAGTGGTTTTGTGCAACACAACCCTGAAGATGTTCGCCTAGCTAACCAGTTAGTTCTCCAAGAACTTACCTGGCTGACAACCCAAGAGGATTTTTTCGTTAAGTGTTGTAGAGTGAATATTTAGTCAGCAAGAATTATCACTTCATTACCCAATCTAATAAGTAGTATTCTTTTTTGTTGCAAAGTGAGATATTAAAAATTGTGTTTGCCAACTAGTCAGATTGTATGGTATAATTAAATAATGTGAAATAGTATGGATTAACATTTCTCGATAGCACAGTAAATTAATGTAATTTTCTTCCACTAAGTGCAGGTGTCTTGGAGTGAGAACTAATTTAGTAATTCTAAATTTAGAATAATTAAATTTTAATTACAAGAATCCAATTGTGTGTTAATGCAAGAAATACTGTAATATATGTTTAAATATTTTATTTATTACCGAGTTAGATACAAAGATATCATTTGACATTCAGAATAAAAGTGTAGAAAGATTGAATTCCTTTCTTCTCATTACTGATTAATACAGAAAAAGAGTCTGAGAAAATCCTTCTTTGATTGCAGATTAAAGCTTATAGATGCACACACTTAGACTTATGTCTTAAAGAATTCAATTTTCTACTAATCCAACATTTAATTTATAATGTGAATGTAACGATTCATTCTTTTTCAGTAACATAGATCATGATAATGTTTATTAGACTAAGAATTCCAGCGATCTTTTAAAAAGATCTGCAACACAAAAAATTCTGGCCAAATACATCAAGACAATCTTTGTAAGACTAAGGATGTTAGTAATCTTGTAAGAAGATCTACCATAAATAAGCATTCAGAAGAAGCTAATTGACAAATATGTGATTCAGCATTCTCTGTGACTTCCCAACCAACAATATTTCTTCTCCAGTTCTCAAAAATAATTGATGGGTTACTTTCGAGTATCTTTGTGATTCAAGTGTAAAATCATTTTTAATTACAAAAATAAATTAGGTGTTTCAAATTACATGAAAAATTTCATTTAAGTTCATTTTAAACAGTAATAATGTCAGAGGGAATATTCCTTTCAACAGAGAGGAAGACATGGTAACAATTTAACCTTCAACATGATGATTAAAAAAAGTTTTTAAAAGAACATTACCAAATAAATAATACCTACAGTCAATCAAATAAATAAAAGTCATAAATGCATCTGTCTTGACTACAGAACGTGATATAAATTTGAGCATTCAGTGCATATGAGGAACAAATCTGAGTCATCCTGTGTAGAAGTGAATGTAAATCCTGGTAAATTAGGACAAGTAGAATGCTCTACTACTGCTTGATCAATACGTTTGCGAACTTCTTCAAGTTCATATGGAACATTCTTGGTAAATACACAGTCACCACTGCAGGAGAGTTGATTACTTCCATCGCCATTGGGTGTTATGGCCAAATTGTTGCGGCAACAAATAGGGCATAACACATTATCCTCTTGCAGTCCCTCTAAATATTCGTCATATTCCACTTCAGTCAGTTGGTAGAGAGCTAGATATTCTTGGAACTCAGATTCCTCTGTTAAAGAATCAAAAACATTTCAGTAAAGAGAAAAGTTACAGCTGGACATGATTAAAAAAACATTTTGCAAGAGCAGGGTCAGCCTTCAGTTTCACAGCGTAGCTGAAAGCAGCCTTGTTGGTAGATTTTTTCTGCAGTATAGCAAATGATTCAAAATGCTTACTTTAGATATTCACTTACAAACAGTATTCAATACATAGAGATATTGAAGAACGATTGATAAAAATTCCATTTCTTCTCAGTTTTTCATCGAGAAATAAATAATGACTTGAATCAAAGGTTAGCCACAAAATAAAAAGCAACATACCAAGATATTGTTAATGGATGTGTTAATTACTGAAAATTATAATAATTACTATAACATACATAAATAAGTTTCTTTTTCTAGAGAAATTCATTTTTGAAAACGATCCAGTTAGTTCTTTCCTAAACAATGCTGATAAGTCAAACCATGATGGCAGTCAATACTGTGTATTTTACAGAGACTTTTAACGTTATATCTTTTACCTTGAATCAGCAATTCCTCTTCCAGCTCTTTTAGTAGACGATCTTCGTCGATTTCGGAACAAGCCGAACTACTAGCGAAACTGCGAGAAACAAGTTCACGTAGAGGAAACTGACCGCTTTATAATGGTATTGCATTAATTAATAATAATGGATATAGACATGATCGTAAGTACCTGGCTTCGCATTCGGATGACGTCTTGAATTCCTTCCATTCATCCTGAATAGCATCCAATACGAAGGATTTTAACTCCTCCTTGCTTGGCAGATTTCTAGAGGTGTTGAATCGTTGGTCTCTCCTTTCTTTAATTCTTTTCCGACAGCGCTAGTAAAAAAATGACAGTAATTTGATAAAAAAATACTACAAATTATGTATAATCCTCACACATTCCACTTTCATGGTAATACATTAACCGAAAAAAAAAACATTTCATAACAGGTATGACAATTATACTAATTATAAATTTAAATGATTATGGAATAATAATTCAGCCCTTTAACGAATGAATCATTTTCTTAGTACAGGAAAATGAATTTCCCCAATCACTACAATGATATCTCAGCTCTATGACGCAAAATCTTACCAATGTCAGCATGTGAATGTAAAGAATTTTACTTTTAAAGACAAATTCTAAAACAATACCTCTCTAAAAGTTTCTATCCAATTTGAATCATCTCTTTTATAGCTGGGATATTTTTCTGAAACATTTCGTGATTGAAACATTGCTACCGCTCACAATAAGGCGCATAACAAACGACTACAGTAATCATGCCGAATTCTTTACCGCGTTCATTGAGTTCATAGCTGCGAGCATAGATGACACTGCGTGTCTCATTCCAGCTCCTAGAACCGGGAAAAAGGGATTGCAGCTTCCGAAATTTAATTAATTGAATAACTAAATTATGGGAATATCATCGAATTACTCAATCTTTTTTCCCGTCGGAACAAAAGTGTTCGTAGGTCAAGTTGATTTGGAGGATAAAGTGATTGAATCCTCTGCCATACGTAACTAGCGGCTCACAGAGAAACCTGCATTGTCAGGTTGTCAACTAGTTTCACTAGTTTATACAACTCAATTCCGTTTGAAGCTCGTTGCTATAAACAATAAAAATTAACGAAATTAAGTTCCATTGGTTTAGAAAGTAAAGGGTGAATAAAATGAAGATGTCACTTACTTTCGAGTTGATGCCAACAATCTTGTATCTATTTTGGGTGCTCATAATGATTCGCAGAAAGAAAAAAAGTTTGCTATTCATTCCGCAAATTCATCCAAAAATCAAAGGTGTCATTAACGTAAGTCAAAGATGGAACATTTCTGATTATAACACTATCTAAAGTAGAATTATGAAGAATAACAGTTTACATCTATTTACAGGTATTACAAAATGTGGGAATCTTCATTATAGCAACTTTAGTCTGGATAATTTTGAATGAAACTATACATTACACCTTCAATGAATATTGCAAAAAGGTACGAAGACATGCTGCGATCTTCCTTTCCAACTTTCAATTCTATGTCGGAAGTTTTTATTCCTTAATTAATTAATTATGATTTATTTATATGAGAAGAGACTTTCTAATAATTCATCATATATTATAGTTCTTATAGGAGTGGTCATGAAAAATCGATGGCTCGATTAAATTAATTTCCAATTAATTATTTAGAAGTGTCTGTGAGTGAGGCAATCGAATTGTAATTATCAAAATGGGTATTTTGACAGATATATCCCTTTTCTTTACATTTTGGACATTTCTACGGATGATACGTCGCCAAATTATTAATTAAATCAGCTCACCATGAGAACGTGAATATAACAATCATATAGAATCATATACTTGTATGTGCGATAAAAAGCTGTTTGCATACTACAAGCTTATGGGTGATAATAAGAATTATTAATACCCTACCTGAGTTGTTCCACTACGGAAGCATAGTTCTCCTTCATAGAACTTCAATGAATTTATTTCTTTAGCCCATGCGCTGATAAAGAGAATAAATTTACGAAATTTACATCGGAATCGATTGAGAAATGCAGGAACAGGTGGCGACTTATAAATATCTAGGAACAGAGGTGAGTAAAGCTGGAGAAGTGAACAGGCACTTAACTAAGAATGACGATGGCCAGGGTTGCATTAATTCGTAGACAAGAACATATTTTGGTCAAAATGTATATTAGCCTAAAAAAAACTAATAAAGAGTGTGTGAGGAGTAAATTGTTGTACTGGTGCGAAACTTGGACTATTTTTAAAGAGACAAAAAAGATTGGAGATATTAGAGAGTAGGGCGTGAAGGAGAATGATTGAATTAGATGGGCAGACATGGTGCGGAACGAAGAAGTGTTGAGAAGAGAGGAAGAGAATAGAAGTTTGATGGACACATTAGGGAGAAGGAAGAAGAAATGGCTCGGACATGTACTGAAAAAGGATTACCTGTTGAAGGAGGTCTTGGAATGCACGGTGGAGGGCTCAGGGGAAGGTGAAGTTGACAGTATAGTGGATGGATAGGGATACGAAGAGCACAGGTCAGGAGGTAGAGATGAGACCACCAACGACTTGCCGACCACGGCAGATAACCCATGATGATGAGCAATCACGCATAAACAAAAGAGCAACATTTATAACTGACGCAATCCAACTGATTTAAAAAAATGGAAGGGTTATAATTGAGCATTATTTAAAAAAATCCAATAACATAATCATAGTCATCTGAAATTTCCATTCTTGAATCTCTGAAGTCTCTTTCATTTTGACGTTTAGAAAGACGGAACGGTGAAACTCGAGCGAAGTGCGGCCCGTGATTCATTATGGAGCTGGGATTCGTGGGTTGGTGACGAATTCGATTTTCAGGTGAGTCCAAGGAACCTGAGCATTTACTATATTCATACAATCAATCCACAAATATTCACAACTACAATCACTTCTTAAGTTTCTATTCAATTCCTTGCAAAATGATTGTGTTGGCTTCTTCTTAAACTCAGACCAATGGATCTAATCAGTGTTTTTATTTTAATAATTAGGGTTGAGAATTACATTTTATCACATTTATGATATATTTACAGATAAATAATTGCCCAAAAACTAATTTCTACAAACATTAGTTTTAACTATGTTGTGAATTGTGCAAGATTCGTAGTAATAAATGAAACGACTTCTTTCTACCTCACGGAAAATATAGCGACTTTTTATAGATTGAGCGTTGTGAAAAGTTACCCAAAATTAATGAATTAAAACCAAACTATACTTTTAAATGAAAGCTCATCCAAGGAGGTGAGCGAATGTTTCTCCACGCTTCACATTAATTACTCTAGTAGCGTATATTCATTTACGTGTGATATTCATTAAAAGATGGAATCACAACTAATATAATTTTATCACCCACGTATTTCAATGGTCCAAGAATTACATCGACTCTAAAATAAAAAATGACAATTTATTCGGTGTAATTAATTGACACGTAGAGTTTGCGATTAAGACAGTAAAACAGCCAATCCAAAGATATTTATCAGTCGAGTACTTAAGATAACCACACTTTCTCACAAAAAGAGCTAATGTAAGATGTGCAATGGGTGGAAAATATTTTGTCTTTTGATTTTCCACTCCCTAAACCAATCGCTGACAAGTGGATAACATTTTTAATATCCAATCCTTAATAATTCGCATTAATAATATCGTGGTCATCTTAAGGGGAATTTGCAGAATGTGATTTGACAAAAAGAATGTCATCAATGAATACACATTGTAATACTTTCACTAATTTTGGGTCGTCGAAAAATAATTCATTGCTAGGTTCTCAACAAGCTTCCTTTGATTTAAATACTGTTTAAAAAAATTAGTTTTCCTTGACCAAAACCTGCGATAAGAATTTGATCCCATATTCCAAACCAACCGAAAGTACTAGTGAGGGGAAATTAATCCCTTTTACATCTCCTCACTAGCAATCATCTTTGATTTTGAGCTAACTTTTGTTTGTTGAATGCATCAAAACAGATAACGTTTTCGTTCGAGGGGGGAGAAGAGGAGGCTAATGGTGGACGCTGCAATCCCGATTTTTTAACATGGTGCGTCGCCGGACTGGGAGCTATCGTTCTTTTGTGTACCACTAGAACTGAGGAGTCTTTGTTTGAAATTGGCTATCATGGATTAACCAAAGTTTCAGAAAAAGTGTCGACGAGGTATGGGTTTTAAGTTTTCTTTCACGAAGATGAAATAACTGTAAATTAAGGCCTGGTATTTTAATGTGTTTAAAATGGATTCTAACTAATATTCATGTTAGGACATGGTATTAGAATAGTTTGTTAGAGTTTTCAGACTCGCTAATTCATCATATACATAGCTGATAACTTTAACTCTATCAAAATATTATAAAACCGGACCTAAGCCTTCGAATAGTAAATTGGAAGTGTATGCGGTATGTTTTCGATCTGTTGCGTTTTCATGAAATGCGTTTGATCATGGTTCGTATGATGAAAGTTCAAAAGAAGATATCAATCATATATAGTTGTTTAACCCGTTCTTGAAACGTTTTTCTTTCTCTTCGGCAATATAGCGCCTAAAGGAGTGATAATGTAACGGAACAGATTGGATATCTGGAAGTCATTTATTAAAATTATATTTAGCTTTCAATTTTAAAAGAACGATTTATAATAATTAAAATGCCCCCGTCCTCTGCAAACCGAGTATCCGCGAATTTGGATATCCGCGGAATGTTTTTCTTCCATCGGCCAGTATTTGCGAGCAACGTCTATCGTGTCCGCGAATTTTCAATACACATTATTTACGTAAACTCATACAGGGCTGATTTATGAACATTTTGTTTAATGGCGATATGTAAGTCAAAGCCAATGTCTTAAAATTTACTGTTGCATGTGCATATAAGAAATTAGTAACGTCGTAAAAATAATTTACACATTTTCAATCAACGATACGAAAAAGCATTCCATAAGGTAGAACATAAGAAGTTAATGCAGATTCTAGAAAGTAAAAATATATATAATGATGATATAAGATTGATATCTAACCTGTACTGGAACCAGAAAGCAAAACTTAAAGATGGGGATGAATTTACTGAAGAAATTGAAATTCAACGTGGAGTGCGTCAAGGACGTATCCTGTCTCCACTACTGTTCAATCTACACAGTGAAGCCATCTGCCAAGAATCATTGCAAGAAAGTTCAATGGGATTAACCATAAATGGGTCTATATTAAATAATATAAGATATGCTGATGATAGTCTTGGTGTCAGGAACAATAGAAGATTTACAATGTTTGGGTGAATGCATGAATATTAAATGTAGTAAGTACGGTCTTAAAATTAACCCGAAGAAAACAAAATTTATGTTAGTAACGAAGTCTCATGATCTCAGAGTAAATCTAACAATTAATAACATACAAATTGAAAGAGTACCATGTTATAAATATCTTGGGACATGGATTACAGACTCCTGTGATGAAGTAAAGGAAATAAAAAGTCGTATTGAAATTGCCCGAACAACTTTTAAAGCCATGAGGAAGTTCCTCTGCAATCGTGACATAACCCTAGAACTAAGATTACGTATGCTGCGCTGTTACGTTTTCTCCACCCTCTTATACGGAGCTGAAGCCTGGACACTAAAACAGAATAGTAGAAAGAAAATCGAAGCCTTTGAATTATGGTGTTACAGACGAATTCTAAGGATATAATGGATATAATGAGTGACGAATGCTGAAGTACTAAAAAGATTAAGCAAAGAACGTGAAGTTTTAAGAACTATTAAAATCAAGAAACTCCAGTATTTCGGTCACATTATAAGAGGCTTAAAATAGGAACTACAAAGGAATATCTTACAAGGAAAAATAGAAGGAAAGCGGAACAGAGGTAGAAAAAGAATTTCCTGGATCGACAATTAAAAAAAGTGGTTTAACTGCAACTTCACTGAACTCTTTAGAAGAGGGAAAAAGAAAGATGTATTGGCCATGATGATTTCCAATCTCCGGTAGGAGTGGCACCAGAAGAAGAAGAAGAATCAACGATACGTTTTTATTCGATTAAAATAAACAAATGGAAAGCTTTTTATGGGGTGGGATTGTTGTAAAGTAAATTAAATAATTAAATTTTGCCTAATTAAGATAGATCGAATAGTAGAGAACCCTGACTTGTGTCAATGCTTTTCGAACGATATTTCTAATAACGTGACGATACAGAAATGTAATATTTTCTTGACCAAAAATGGAAGAGACACTAGCTATTTCGCAGCAAGGCTGCATCATCATCAGAAGAGATGGCTGAGGGCCTATAGAAGTGAGAATGACACATTCCTATTTTCACATGCATAGGAATCTTCCATTAATGAGCTCACTGATAATAATTTTCTTAATGCCGAGAGAGTTTTACAATAAAATAATAACCTGTGATAGAAATATCTATATTCCAGCCTATTCTAAGAGAAATATTGCGACTAATTACTTAAACATAACAATTTCCCTTGTATATTATTTACTTATATATTCTGTTATTATTTTTCATTCTAATAAAAAGTCTGAAAGACAACAAATTGATATCTTGAGGACTTGATTATTTTACTTCATTTATTAAATATTGCTTCCTAAAATGTGAGACGATTCTCAAAGTTGTTCAAATAATAAATCATGATTTGCGAGGACGAAAGAGAATATTTACGTAATTAAGTCAAATCACGTCAAATTGCGATTTCATCATTTAAAATAGCCAGCGAATCATCAAATAAATACTTAAAAAGGTAGGTTTATTGAATTGGCTGAACATTGCGAGAAGCTCGTTTTCTTTTTGAGATGTTATATTACATCGTATAATTGGTTTAACATTAATAGAAAAAGTACCGTGTTGACATAATGTAATTAATTTCCTCCGAGTTCTTGCTACTGTGCAGGTACACACTCACAAGCAGCTGCGCGCGAATCGATGCATTTGTGGTTTTATTCCTGTTATGAGAGTTGCCTCTTTCACCAGAAACCGATGAGGCTGTCCGATTACTGTTATATAGTAAACGTGGAGGCGTAAAAGTGAACGATCGGAGTAGAATCTCATGCTCGAGTTAATCGAGTTAATGTTATAGAGCCTAAAAAGTTTATCGGTATTATACCCGAAAAGAAATAATGTACAAGAGCGACTTAATTAAATTGATGGATAAATTACAGGTTGTCGAAAGCCTTCGGCCGAAATCACAAGACGGAAGTGGATACGAGTGTTTTACAGATAGATGCTCCTGTGGAATCTGAAACCGAGCTTGGAAATATACCCGCCCTCAATGAAACGGACGATGACGGATCCATAATCTCACAATACTAATTTAGCTTGATATCGTTCAATCTATCTTTGCACTTTTTTATCACAACCTCTAGTAAGTGATTGATAAAACTGAATGTTATAATAAAGCATTTGTTAACCTTTCAATTTTCAGCTTATGAAATATCCACAACCATGTAAATAAAATTCCAATACTATGATATCTACCTTAGATAAAATGTCATAATTTATAAGATAGTGAATTGATAAGGCTGATCTATCAGATTTTACTATGGCGTTAAGAACACATGGGAGAGTGCGCGAAAACGAATAAAAAAGTGAAGCAGTTTTAGAAGAAAGCATGTTCGATATCTTTTATGAGGTATTATGGGGAAACATTTTCTCCATCGATATCATCTTGGACCAACATCCGCTATTAATTGCTAACATAGTTATTTCGTAGCTTTAGAACTTGTCCTAACATGAGTGCATTTGCTTGCTGATTTGAATGACAAACAAACAAGTTTCATACACCACGAATGAAATTATAGTCCCCTTTTCATGACTCAGTCCGAAATAAACCATTTAATCATAAAATCTGTATAAAGCACAGAAAATAATTACTATACCAATTTGTACAGATTTTGTGATTAAATAATTATTATCCTCGCAATTCCACCAAGTNATGGAAAAATAAAATATGAAGAAAGGTTTTTAAGATAAACTGATAAAATTACCTACATAGCATATAAATATTTTAAAGTAACAGTAATTATATACTTAAGTGGATACATTTAATTGCAAATTCTATTGTCTGCAAAGTCATCATTTAATTTGGAAGACAAAGCTCAAATAAAATTATGGATTAGTATAACTCAATTTAGAGTAGTGTAATGCAAAACTGATCTGATAACTGTGAATATTGAGATCTGATTTTTGATATTTCTGTTAAAAACCAGTGTTATAAAATGATGTATCTGGAAGCTTCTATTTAGCTTTAATGACAAGGCTTCAAAAAGAGTGGATAACCATTCAAATATGTTAAAATATACCTTCAGCTTATTTTCATTCATTACTAACTCAAAAAATGTTTTTAAAATTATGCTTGAGTTAGAGAATACCACTATGGAAAAGTAGTTTTCAAAAATATATAAGAGCATATATTTAATATAATCTCCGTCGCATCAAATGAATGAGTATATTGTAACTGCTAGTAGAAATAATAAGATCATGTAATTGATAGTCCAAATCATTGGCTGACCTAGATTTAGAAACAGAGCTCCGGACGGCCAAGTGGGCAACGCATTCGTCTTAGTCCCGGGTTAGATTCCCAGGGTCTGGGTGGGGGCCTATGTGTGAAGTGACCTAAGCTGTCGAAGCACTTTCAACAATACTACTTTACATCCTTAAATGAGAATGGAAATGAGGAACATCCTTAAATGGGACCATTTCTAATTCCAGTATAAACATCCTACTAGCAAATCCATAAACAGAAAAATGTTTAAACGCGAAAATATGTGATAAAAATTTCGCAAAATTTAAGCTTCGAAACTTTAAATTTACAAAGTACATACCTTGGAGATATATGAGAAAAATTTGCAGAATACAAATTTTCAAACAGCGAATTTTCAAGCTCTGAACGAGGTTGATGGCAAGGTTCTTGTGCGTTGAAATTTCATTTTTAATGTGAATATCATCATAATGATCCCAATCAAGGCTGGTGGTAGTGCATTCTGAAATGCACGGTTGATTGTTGCTTAGGATCTTAGGAATCAATTTGGATGTTAACCTATTTATTAAATAGTAGAGCACTAAAGTGTTGAAGTTGTTTTTAAAACAGTAGTAGTATTGTTAAAAGTGCTGCGACAGCTTAGGTCATTTCGTACTTAGGCTCCCACCAGGAATCGAACCCGGGACCGCTTTCACCGATGTCGAACGCGTTGCCCACTTTGCTACCTGAGAGCCCTTGTTTTTGAAACAATTAATCATTGAAAAGATGTAACGAGCGATAAACCGACCCTCAGAGGTTGCAGGTACTTAATACGTAAACAGTGTTTTATCACAGTGCCTTAACGTAGTTTTGTTTTTGATAATAACAGTTTCAATCGATGTTACGTCGAAATATCCTGGAATACTCTCCACCAACAAAACAGAAATGTGTTGTGTTGATGCTGCATCTCAGGAACCATTAATACCTTAATATATAAAAATCGTTACATTTTATTCGATTTTATACTAAACATGTTTCTGCTACCATATTATGAATGGTATCCTTTCGTTTTTCTTTTGGTACAGTACTGATAAAATATTACCTTTCCTTTATCTCCGTATTTAGTCTCCTTCATGACTGAGACATCAGTGATGGTAAACACCGTTTTCAATTTTTGTATCTCTTTATTGCGATTCTAGGAAAATGTTCAATAAGGGAGTCAAGGGCATAATGCCTCACTCCTCATCTTTCCTAACTACTTCATGCTCTCTCCAACACTTTTCTCTGCTAGTAAAGGGGGATTGCAGATCCAACCGGCCTTCATTAATTAAACTTAAAAAATTAATTTATGAATGTATAGTGGTAATTTATGTACTTATATATTTAACCCATGATTTCATGTTTTGAGTGAATCAATATGGAAGATTTGAACTTGCGTTGAATATGTTTTTGACACATATTCAGGTAAGTGACATTGTCGTAATAATATTCTTTATCAATGAGAATTTCTAATAATATGTAACATCAAGTAATTGATTAGTTAGTTAATGTAGCAAACTAATATAATTCAGGTATATCGAAAGTAAAATATGACAATAAATTAATTTTTAAGAAGCTTAAAATGAAAAAAGAAATTCATATGAATAAGAGAAATAATAGATTTAATAATAAAGAATGGGAGGAACAATATATTAATAGTTCTTTTTTGAAATATGCATGGAAAAAGGCCAAGACAAGCAATTCTAATTATCATGTAAATCATACACTCTCTAATATTCATTATGCCATGTATATATTCCTTCCCAAGGATGTGCGTAGGTATATATATACGAGTAAAAGTTGCTTGCATACTGCAAGCTTAATGTAAGATACATTAACTAAGGCATTACACACCACCTGCAACACTCCGCCGTCCATACACCAAGTTCCATGCACCAACTACAAAACCTAAACGAATTATTCAAAATACGTCCATACGATTTGTCCTAGCATCGAACCTGGGTCTAATAGGACAAATATCCTTACGACATACGATAGAAATCCCTATCTTCAATAGATGTAGCGAATTTCAATCTTCTACCTGCCCGGGAAATACCGTTACGAATTTTTGAAAATTTGGTCATACGAATGGTCCTGGGATCGAACCTGATCCTTTAGAGCAAAAAGGTTTACGGCATACGATAGACAATCATCTATTCTAACAAAACCGTGAATGGCATGTTTCTATCTTAACGGAAAATACCATAATGAATTCACGAACTTCAGACAGAAACACTGCCCTAGCATCGAACTAAGGACTTTCAACGTAAAATGCTTTAGGTATACTATAGAGGTGTCTGAATTCTATCGATGACGTGAATTTCAACGTTCTATCTTACCTAAAAATACCCTAAATGATTTCTTGAAATTTTTGCACTAAGAATTTACCTAGCATCGAACCTGGGGCCATTAGGTATAAAGCTCTTGAGGGAAACGGAAGATAAAATTATTTTCTAACGACTCCGTATATTTCAACGTTCTATCTTTATGCTAACTACGCTAAACGAATTTTTGAAAATGCGCTCAATGCATTCTTATGGGAAAATGGCCGTTTTTGGGGCCTCCTAGAATCGAACCCATGATGCCTAGAATGGATGTCCGCTTCATTCCATAGTGTCCAAAGCCAAGACTTCACGGCAAAAAAAAACGGCGGCTCTGTGAGGCACTTCCTTCCGCCTCATCTTTAGTATCCTATATCATCATCATCATCATCATCAGCCATTTTCAATCCGACGTCGGATGTAGGCCTCTCCAAGCGCTTTCCAATTCTCTCTATTCTGAGCTTCTCGTTGCCATGTTACCCCTAAATACTGAATGATGTCTCTGTTCCATCGGTCCCTTGGTCTTCTTCTTGGTCTCTTCACGTCTCTTGGTATCCAGTTCAGAACTGCTGATGTCCATCGGTTGTCGTTTCTCCTTGCAACATGGCCTGCCCACATCCATTTCAGTGATCTTACCTTATCTATGATGTCTGTCACTCCTGTTATCTTCCT
>KZ308187.1:2237502-2346661 GCA_000376725.2 Ladona fulva | reverse complement strand
TATTAATTGGAAATTTATCATATCATATATTATTTCACGTATTATATTGAATTACCAGGACGAAGGAAGTAAACTATATTTTTACCTGTATGCGTTGAGAACTTTCTTTCTTTAGATATATTTGATTTTAATGTTAATTTAGATAAATCAGAAAAGTTGTGAGCATTATTTTTATAGAACGAAAATATAAAAAAGTTACTAAAATAGAATATAAAACTACAACTTCGTCTAAAATTAGAATAAAAATTACTCACTTAACTCAATAATTTTGTCTGATAGTGGAAGTATCACTCAAAAATCACAAATTTTGTAGTAAGTGTAAAAATAATTGGCCATGACATTGCGTGTGTTGTTTATAAATAGTGTTTAGGCAAATTTACGTCCATGGTGACGAAAAAGAATTTGTTTATATGGTTGGCAACGCATCAAAGAACAATTCATTGGTGTTGATCAATAATTTGTTCAATAGATGATTCGAAAACAAATATTGCTTAAATATGCGATAATAATAATGCAAATATTTTGACCCATGTCCAGAAACAGATCAAGTATGAATAACAAAATAATTTTGTACAATGAACTGAGGTGATAAGTGCCTCATATTCGAAATATTCATTAATATTGAACAT
Source organism: Ladona fulva (assembly GCA_000376725.2). Lineage (NCBI taxonomy): Eukaryota > Metazoa > Arthropoda > Insecta > Odonata > Libellulidae > Ladona > Ladona fulva. The sequence goes on along the minus strand of KZ308187.1, from coordinate 2,346,032 downwards.
GGATAGCAACATAGCCTTTTTTAGAGAAACCAAGACGATTAACTGATCTCCATATTCAAATACGAGTAACTGACTTGTAAGCACAGTTGTAATTACAAATGCAAAATACGCAAAGTATCCTTTTGCACATTTAGTATAGTACGTTCTGATTTATTAATCACATTTTCCAACCATTGTTATTCTTTCTAAATCTTAACGCTTAATCAATTTAAGATAAACAATTTTTAATGGAATTATTTAATGAAATAATTAAGTAGACGTCAACTGTATATACTATCTATTTTGTTACATACACCCATGCATATTACTATTAAATATATGCATATGCATTGAAAAAAATTTTTAAATTTGGAATTTCAAACTGAACCTCTTAGTTTATATCCTAAAATGAATTCCTCCTACTAATATATCACAAAATATATTGACTTTTTATTACGGTATCTTGTATCTTTCTTTTTATTAATGTATGTACCATCGAATAAGCGATTGCGTAATTTTATAAATTGGACAGTGGCATTATATCAAAAATTAACATCGAAGGATGATTTCCACATATTTTTTATCTTAAAAAATATAAAAGTACGCTTGTTTTAATGAAAAGAAACTTTAAAAAGAAATGAGAAAATATATCCTTCGGGATATTAATTATTCTTTCCGATAGAACTAATATATGACGTATGGTAGGGCATCTGATACACAGTAAAATTATTTATCATAATCCACAGTAGGGTAGAGGTTGCATTTGAAAATCTTTCTCAGGTGACACCCATTCGATATGATATTTTTATTTCATGAGATTTTGCTGGAAGATTTACTGGTAGCTACATTTTTATTTTAACCAAACCTAGAAGAGTTGATCAACAAAATCAGTTTCTTTTATAGCAACCTTTTACCCCTTGTAACAGCCGAGTATCTTGAAATGATCAGTCCGTCTATAAAACCTTCAGCCTGATGGTTGGTTGGATACTTAACTCATTCACTATTTGCTTTAAAAATCATAGGAGACGGGATGAGACGATCAGGAAAGATGAGGGGTGAGGTAATGTCCTTTTCTTCCTCACTGAACCAGAATGCTATGAGTGGAAAATATCCATGTAAGTGAAGCACAGTGATCCTATGAATGCTACTGTATGAAGCATTGAATAAGGATTGACCAAAATGTACTCTATTATTTAAAATCAATATCTCGGTAAACTTCGCAATAGCAAATGGTGATTTAGGCTGAAACGAAAGTAAGAGAAAATTTTCTATATTCTGTACTATAAGACAAATGGAAAAAATTCCATTCACCGAGATATGGTGGTAGGAACTTAATTTCCTTACTCTCCGACAACTAAATGACAATAAATATTTCAAAATCCACTACTTCGGCCTCGACTTTGTGGTAGCTATTCATGATGAAAAGAATAAGAAACACTTATACACTTATACACATATACTTGTATCCTGTGGTAACGTGTATAAGTGTGTCTTATTCTTTTCATAATAAAAATTTCATTTATGATATTTCTCAGTTCTTTTGCTGATACCAATTCCATACTATCTTTCTTTTGCAATAAACCCATATTAATATCTCAACCACCCGTTTCTATACCTGTATTATCTTTTCGATAAGAAACGATCTCATTCTTATAGACGATACAAGGACCACCAGTCACCTCGCTGGTAGTGAGCAAGTCTAAATGAAAACTGTTTTCTGAAGCAAGAATCTGCTGATATAGGAGTAGATGATTAAGAGAACAGCCCGTTATCTGAGGTCACACTGCAATTTAATTACACTGGATCCCTGTTAATATGCATTACTCAGGGGCCATAAGTATGACACATGATAGTAGCCATTCTTCAGAAGAGCTGCTGTCATTTCGCATATGAACCCCACCGGAAATCGAACCCGGAACCGCTTTCACCGAAATCGAACGCGCTGTCGACATGAGGAGGAGGTCTTTATATTTCTATTATGTATTAACACTTTAATTGCAACTGAATCAGAATTCCGTTTCATCTTTTTTCCTGTTATTAATGGAATAAATGTAAGAAAACACTAATTAGTCACAATGTCTCCCGAAAAATAAAGACGTATGAATGTATACCCTAACAAATAAATGGGCCCCTGGATAACCAAGTGGGCAACGCGTTAGACTTCAGTGAAAGTAGACCCGGATTCGATTCCCGGTGTAGGTCTATGTGCGAAATGACCTCAGCTGTTGAGGCACTCTTAACAATATCACTACAAACTGCTGCTAATAATCTTACAATCTAATACAACTCTATAACTATTAATTCTCTTTTACTTTCCGTGGAATAGTGTATTAGATGAAATTGGGATTCATAGCTAAAATGATAATAACTGAATTTATCTTACGTTCATATCGCTGACAATGTAAATTTGCTTCCGATTTGCACATCCTTAAGGTAGCATTACTCCCTTCAGGGAGTTACGCGGAATTCGGGCAGCATTTTCGTGTGACGTCATAAAAACGGCGGAGGAACGCGTGCGGTGTGCGTCACCCGTCATACGTGGGCTTTCCGCGGTATTTAGCAATGGCGGAATGCAATTAAGCAAGCCGACAGAAGATGAACCTTAAAGGCAAGGGTTGGATTACCGGTGAAATTAAAGCCGGTTCCGAGGGGACAAAGAAAGGGTTATGTGAGGATCGCTGGAGCTTTTTGATGGGGAAAAGAACACACGTGCCCCCTCTCCAGTGATGTGAAGTTGCTGACAAATTCTTGGGATACATGGGGAAAATATGCAAAGGCAACTATTTTAGCCATAAGATACGGTGTGCATGCTAAAGCGGCTGACTCCGGAACGTGTTATTTTAAGATGAAAAGGAAATACTTTTAATAAACACTTTTACACATTACCGCGGAATTTATGATTGTGTTCCTCCTCTATTATGAAGAGCTACCACGAAGTTGAGGCGCAAACAGTGGATTTTGTGTTATTTTAAGTTAATTTGAAAAATGTTAAGTTAAGCTTTTAATTTAATTTTAAGATTTTGAAGAAATAGACCGCATTTTTTATTATTCCAGATCTCACCTCCAATATCACGGGTTCGGATTTCCTTATATTTTTTAAACAATTACGTAATTTAATACTGACAGTGTTACGAAAGAATTCGGCTTAATTCTAATTGCAGTAACTCTATTTGCATGTTACTTGATTTGAACACTGATATATGCGTTAAAATTGGCAGTGTTACGAAATAATTCCGCCTAATTTCAATTGTAGTAACTCTATTTACGTTTTACTCGATTTGAACACTGATATACGCGTTAAAACACCCCCTTAGCTGCTAAACTAACTGTTTAAATAGCTAAATAATCACCACGTCTATTCACCTTGTTGGGTCACATCGAGATAGCATCGAAAATGCGGCTAACCGGAATTAAATTATCAAATGCATTTAAATGCGGTAATTACATAGCCGAAGTTGGCCTACCGGGATTACGGGATAAATCTAATTGTGAAAATTGTCACTTTTCTCCAAATGTTGGTAAGCTTAGTATAAAAGTTTCGATATCTTTCACAAATTGATTGTGACCCATAAATTTTTATACCGTGTTATGATAGTTAGTGATGCACAATCCCTAAAATAATACTCAGATTTTTTTAACTATCCAATTAAAAAGAAAAGAATGAATTGTTCCTCAATAAAGTTTGTGAACTAGTTCGATAGCTATCATTGCTTCATATTTATATCATTTAAATGATACCTAATGACTTCCGTAGAGAAATTTGTCGTATAATTGATTTATTATCGGAGCATAGTATTCCTTGCATTTATAGTTTTTCTAGATCAGTTATTTTAGAATACATAGAATACTCATAACTAAGTAAGCTGTAACTGAATCAATTTTCATCCCTGTAAGTGAATCAAACTGAATTAAACTGTAACAGAGTCAAATAACTGTAATCAAGTACTGAGCTGTTCTTTTCTCTACATTTATTTTAGTAGAAATATTCTGGAAATCTCTCCTTTAACCTTCAGATCCTGTCAGAATGTTAAAAATTTGCGTGTCCAGTTTTTCATTTCAAACGATAAAAGCATGTATTTTTCAATGCAAATAAAGAAATATAAACATCTATTAATTAAGTTGTTTATGAATCACCTCAGTAACTAATATTACTCCTCCTAATAGCAGATTCACACAGTGTCACTATGTCACGTATCTATCTGCATTAAGTTCGACGAACGATCAGCATCGGATATAAAGTTTTAAATGTACATGTTGCAATAATTTCTTCGAAGCAGTAATTTTCGTTTATTAGGCTAAATTTAGGATAATTTAAGGAATAAGAATTACACATTTACTGTTGCTGGAAATGAATTAACTTTTTTATCCCCTTCCGTAGTTTTGGAAATTTTATTTGAATCGGGCGTGAAATAAACTTAGTTCCAATGTACAATAAAATTGATCGAAGAGAGTCGAATCATACTGGATATCGAAATTTGAACAATATTCGTCTCTTCGCAAGACGCCCCCTGAGACGATACCCTCCCTCTATCTCCCCATGAAATCGGCCTCACCGCAGGCATTCGGCGATCATAGCATCCCCGTTTAATCTATCGATTCCCAGCGATTAATCGATTATGGATTTCAATGGTCGAGGGTCTCGTAATCGAGTTTGGTCGATTACGGTCCTCTATTTGGTTTATGGCGTCGGAAGGGTGGTAAAGGGCCGGTGTGGGTAGTTCCGGGAAGCCCAATCACTTGGCCCCTTCCTCCTCACGCTACTAAGCGGTTAGCGTCCACCGAAATACCTCCCCATTGGCCGCTCGTTAACACAACACCGCAAATATTACGCGGCGGAAAGTTGGTTATTCCGTTTAATCATCTCGTACTCCATCCGATTAACCATTAAATACATCCTCGGCTTGGGAAGGGATTTAGCGTCCCGATTATTTTGATGGAGAGCGTGATTCGCGTTATAATGTTATGCTACGGAGGATGCATACGGTACCGACGGCGTGGATTACTAGAAGAAGAGGGCCTCTAACTATGAAAACGAAAGCTTTGTTTTCCTCGAAACTCTTTAGGGTACCGAAAGTTTTAGAGCCTCTCAACCCAATTGCTGTATATTATTGATAGCACGAAAATGCTTTTAATTGACCACTGAAATGTTGAAATAATTTTGATATTAATAATAACTAAACACGTGACAATATCTTGGTCGTCTTTGAGCACTTTATAGTGAGCTGCCGTAATTATAGAAATGTTTAGCGGAAAAACATTGAAGCTCTGATTCCCTCCGACATGATAAATTTAGCTTTAGAATGAGAAAACGGAGTCAAAATGTATGCAAAGTTTTAGTTCCAGATTCATATTCAATGTCTGAAAATATCGGAATGTATTCATAGTAAAGTTTCATAAAGCTATTTATTTAGCGATAAAACTAATTTCTCTAGATCTCCGAACTTTGCGACGTGGCTAAAACATCGTATTTTCTACCAAAGAACGGGCTTTGTACGCGTTAGGATAATTAATAACTCTGTGATAATAATGGTTGCGAAGGTGTTAGGATAGAGGTATATGTAAATAATTTAGTCATAAGTTTACAGTATGCGTACAGTTGGTAAACAATGTCTAACGATGCTGGTTTTCTAAACGAAAATAAAACGTATTCTTATACTATTCAAGAACTAGGAGGCAACAATTTTTTTATCCGTTAGGACTCAGGTTTTAAAGTACTTAGGTTTAAAAGTATTCTACGTAAATGTATTTAATATATGTAGTATGACACTAAAATATGATTGATACCTGTTCATTTATTTCTTGCCAGAGATTGTCTAAACTGAATTAGTGACAATGGTAGTGATGGCAGAAATTGTTACAACTTCTCACTGTACTACTGAAATTTTCGGAAATTTCCAATAAGGTATAATTTGATTTAGTAGAGAAAATAACATTCAAATTCAATTATATAGTTTAGTTTTTTATCTCGAGCTTAGCTACATACCAGTGTGAAGAAAAGTGGTTCTACGGATGATTTTGCAAATTTAGAGATTCAATAGGAGTAAGTAGGAGTTACGACACCTTTCTGTAGACAATTGGATGTAATTCAAAAGAGAAGTAGTCGCAGTCACTCACCCATGTTAGCGTTATTTTCTTAATTTTTGTAAGGAAACAATCTGAAATGCATTCAATTCTCCAAGCTTGGAAAATTCATTGAATGCCATCCAAATTCTTCTGCAATAACTTCAAAATTGGCTTCATATTCTTAAATTCAGTTTCGCCAGACAGAAAATAATCTATTATAGAATAGATTATGTCTGATTGGGGTCCGAATGTTTTATAACAAATCTCTCACTCGTTGACTCATTCAAGAAGTCTTTGGAAACGTAATATATTAAACAAGGTCGGTAATAGGTGGGATGGTTATTCAAAAATAATTATTTATTTACCTCGGAAATCCATATTTATTTAAGTGTAGCTTCAAACATTTCATTGAATAGCTTATATAAAATGTAATTACAGTTCTGAGAAACAAGTACAACTATCCCAACTTCTATAACCTCGGTATCACATACCAGACGTTCTTCACCCGCTATGAGGATTACCGGGCATATTCAGTCGTGTCCATGAGATGCTGTTGTTATTCCAAGCTGTAGCACAAATTTTGGTTCAATGGATTGATAATGCTATTATCCTTTGAGATCCATTAGCTGAAAATTGGCAGCTCAATTCAGAATCATTAACTTGAATCCATGCGTATGGTGCTAAATAGGTTATAAATGCAGTATATTTCTATTGAGTGCTCTCAGGCTAAAAGGACAGAAACAAAACTTGAAATTACGTTCGGTTATGATGCGTATGATAACCGGTAAATAATTCACAATGGTTCTTACATAACATACTTCACAATATGCTTAAACTATTCTATTAGAATGACAAGAGGTTGAAATTTCATCGTACAATAACCCAAAATCACGGAATTATTATTTTTATTTTTTCAACTAAATTAAACCCTTGAAGACGCTGGCATGTGACTACAGACCTCACCGACCAAAGTTTTAATGTAGAGAACTAGAATATCAGAAAGGAGTAAGAGATAACCTCCACTTAAATCGTTCTATAAATTATTTAGGTGTTTTATTTTTTTACAAAGTAATGTTGCAATTTTACACACCCTAAGATTGCAAGTAGAATCTCAGCAGAAGAATTTAGCAAAATTTATAATAATAAACTTGTACTCATTATGTTTAATTTTTTTGTTTCCTAATCGTAAGAATATCTAACAAACGTAATTCGAATAATATGTAAAATGAAATTAAAATGTTATTTATAATGAAAAATCGCTGTCTCCATAAAAAAAATCACCGTCTTTAAGCCGAAAAAGATAAATCTCTTATAGTATGAGAAGTAATGGAATCCAAAAATCCAGTCGCTCTTTCCGTATACGTACAAATGATGTTATGGATACCTGAAAATGCCATCCCTGAGCGGTAAATGAATCACCTCTTTCTCTCTCAATGTTCTGAATTACTGTAGTTCCACTCTTTTACTTTTCGAACCCCATTCAACCGCATTCACCGATATTATTGGCGTAAAATGTCCCAATAGACGAAGGAGGTACCATTTGCACCGGCAGAATCGAAGTGATGGCTCACAGTTTAGTGCTAACGACGGTTCGATTGCGACCCCTCACACCTCCGCTTTTGTCCAAGTAGCGGAATTACAAGGCAGTGAAATGGTGAAACCTTGTACATCGCTAAGGCCGACGAGAAAGTGCCCCACGGATGACAACCGCTAATGCATTTTTCTGGTGACTTTTTGATAAAGAGAAAGTGACATTGTACCCATCAGGGCCCGTATAATCTCAGCGCAATACGACGAAAATAAGAGTAATGTCAGGCTATCACATATCACTCTTAAGGGCGAGATTGTGTCGAGCCAGAATCAAGTCGTTCGAAACATTTTTCTGCCCAGAGCTTTTTGCGCTCTGATATAGAGGATAGTAGAGGATACGATTTTAGCTTCATAGTGCTGCAGTTTTGACTACAAACAGAAAGCGTCGCATGTTTTTTAGGTCTGATGACGGAGTTGTTTTAATTCCAGATTTAACGTCAAAATATATCCTTAATAAGGGATTTTGGTAATTATGCAACGTATCAAAGGACTTACTTTCTCTGCAAATATTGCTGAGCGCACTAAAGGCAGTAAAATGTGAATCTTAAGTTTATAATAAAGGTTGGAAACAGGGAGACCTTCATCACTTCCGTTTTAATAAGTAATATTATTTTAGGAACACATCAAACCATTTCCTAATCAGAAAAATCGGAGTAGCCAGGAAACGAACTCATAACCTAACTTTGTAGAGTCACAAATGACTCTTTAAAAAGAGTAAGAGTTACATTGTATTTTCTTGAATTAAGGACATGTAGGATTTGAATAAAATTCACAGTTGCTGGCAATGTTTTGTGGAATACATCATGAAGAGAATGAGAACAGATGTACATTGTCCACAATATATATTGTGGAAAAAGTACAACTATTCTCATTCTCTTCAGGTAGGATTTGCTCTAACAATCATCTTGCAAGATGAATGAGTCACGCAGGACTTTCCATGCACTCACTTATTCATTACATAAAAACTTTTATAGTCCATAACAAAATAGATTTACTTTCTTTTTTTGTTTTTTTCCTGAAAAATCCATAAAATTAGCCTTACAGCCGATATGGAATAGTATATTAAATTCATTGAAATGATTGAAATCGAGTTTTCTCGCTACAAAGTTGAAAAGCAAGATATGTCAAAAAAGGATTTCCCATGCCAAAACCCTCGGCTGAGGTAATATATACACGTAACATGTAAACGAGAAACATGCTTGTTCTTTTAATAAGCAATAGCTTAAAATACACGATTTACTTTGACCTATTTCACAGGTCCTCGTAGATGCGATCTGCTTATTTAAATTTTTATCGCATTATAGCCCGTCACTCCTTGAGTCTGCATTCCGGCGTGAAGGGAATAACTTTCGACCGTATTTCATCGCTCTTAAACAGATCATTCCAGACGTCGTGTCAGGTTCGCAAAGCATTTCGTCGTCACAAGAGGTCTGCGGGGATTTTAATCCCCGGCCGTCTTCTGTTTCAAACGACGCACTCCAGAGTAATCGGCAAGAGACAAGGGACGCGGCGCGATTTTACTTTCGCGGAAAGAGTATGTGGGAGAGAGTGCGTGGAGAGGTCGTTTCGTCTCTCGTCGCGTGTCGAGCATTAATCAGTTTTAGCCCAGTCCTCCCGCTCGTCCGTGGAAGTCCGAAATGAGCCACTAAAAAGGGGTACACGCGCTCGCCCTCCATCTTGTCTCGCTCTCGCATTACTGTAGTGGACCCGCGCAAAATATTTCTCCATTTAGCCGGTAGGGGCGTTGGGAGCGGTCAGCAGGCGCATTAGACCCGCGCCCGCGTGACAGGCGACAAGGGAAGACTCTCTGATTCCGGAAGAAGTGCCGAATAATAAAACTTTCGCGTAATTCTCTTTGATCCTAAAAGGCTTGAGAGTGTGGAAGAATAGATTTGGATGGGTTCAGAAGGGCAATTCGGAAGCTTCTGTATTCAGTCGATAGAGTTTGCTATCGGGGACAATTACCTTGGGTTGAAAGTTTAATGATTTAGGAGACAGTTAATAGTATTTCTCTATTGTAACCTATCACCTAACCTTCATCAAATTCATCCTTCATCAATTTTTAATTTTCTTAAGGATTAAGGAAATGTTTGAATAATTTGCAGGGTTAAGTCCTGCGGCTGATCCCAAAGGAATAACAAGTGTGAAAAATAGCGACATGACTGTGACTCGAACCCAGGTTTCCCTCGTTCCGGGAGGTTACTCTAACCACTGAACTACCATGCCGCGTCTCTTCCACACGGAAAGTGAGAGACCTGGGTTAGAGTTAGAGTCCCAGTCATGTAGCTATGTTTCACACTTGTTATTACTTTAATCTTTTCATCATAATACCACATTAAACCTATGCTTACAGATCAAGTGCTAAAGTATCACTAATATTCTGCACCTTGCATGTAATCCTGATACAGTTTATTACGGTATTTTTAAGCTCCAATAGTAAAATTATTTTTTCTGCCCTGCCCTAACTGTAACTTTCCATAGATCAACTCTTTTACCTAGTATCCACTTCTCATACGATGAACTATCTAGCTGGATTCTTATCTGAATCTTATTTTTCCATCAGTTAGTTGTACCACCTACTGCCTACTCGTATCCCTCTTTTTGATATTTTCCCTATTCCCTTAACGTTAATAATTTACCTTTCTGAGTTACTTAAATGCAGCATTAGACACGGCACACGCCGGGAGAGCACCAGATCCTTCCTATTAGAAAATGGCTTTTAAAAGCAATCAGTGTGATATAAATCCCCATTCTTAGCATAAAAACACCTTGGGAGTTATCAGGAAGCAAAAAGTTAAATATAAGTAATCGTTTGTGTTTTTGTGTTAACTTACATGATATTATTTTTCTTAAGTGCAAATTTTTATGTTCGTTCAATGAATTATCGAATCTCACACTAAAGCTAGAAGCTAATCAGTATTACTATTCATAGAGTTTGTTTAATTTTCCTCAGACTTAATCGGGTATACCCTTATTGGCAATACCCTTTTCGTTAATGCTCATTTCTGGTTGTAAGGGTACTTTAATTGTTTCCTCAACTCAATTGTTCTTTTATAATAGGTCACATTTTCAATGAAACTTTTACATCTTACAGAAGATGAATTGGTCAGTGACTATTAACACCTCTCGGATAAAGACGTATTATATACAGCATCACGTAGAGCCATATTTCAAGTCTTACTCGCAATTCCCTACATGGAGAGTCAGTCTTCCTTGCCGTTACACAGGTGCCAAACCAAAAAGTAATCTCATCATCACTTATGGAGGTATCTAGTAGCTAACTTCACAATAAATCTGAGAAAGCTAAGAAGAAAAGTTTTCTCCACGAGATGGAACAACAAATAGTACTTCATGGGATTAGTTCGAACAAAGTCAAAGTTACTTGAGGCATACCTCAGGGCAGCGTAATTGGACCTCTTTTCTTCCTTATATATCGGTAGATGCGATGAAAAGGTTAGAGAGCGATGCTATTTCACCTTGGTCAGACCCCATCTTGAATATGCGGCAATTATATGGGATCCGGCGGATGAAACGTACACCCGCGAACTCGAGAAAGTGCAGCGCCAGGCAATACGTTTTGTGAAAAAATGAAAGGATAAAAAAGCTAGCGTTACGAAAATGCTCTCGGACGCAGATTGGGAATCTTTGAAAGAAAGGAGATTGGAAGCTAGGCTGCGATTGCTTGATAAATGTCGAGACAGTGCGTTTGCGGAAGACGGAATGGATATTATGTGACCCCTTGCTATTTTGGCCGATCCGACAATGAGCGTAAAATAAGGGAAATAGATGCTAGGACTGGTCGTTTTAAGGACTCATTCTTTCCGCGAACGATACGCGATAGTAACAAGATAAAGAAATAGCTCGAGCATCCGGTGTTAACACCCCCTGCCACACGCCGAAAGGCGGCTTGTAGGGTATTGATGTGTATGTAGATGAAAATAAGTGCTTGTTATTGTGTTTATATCCAATATACTCGTAATCCTAGTGAAACCAGTAACCAACTCTATGTTGGTTACTGGTTTCACTAGGTTTCTTATACGCCTTCCTGCGTGGATTTTATTCATCTCTATGTTTGTGGTATTTCTCAAATTTATCCTTCGGAATCTATGCGAATTAAAAATGCAACAATAATTATACTGATGAAATTCGTCGTGAAATAACACATCCGATACGCTTTCGGATGAAAGACAATGTACATCTTTCTACCGTTGGAACGGCAGGCATAATCATATTTAAGCGCGGAAATATTTCCAGGAATGCGCCGAGATAAAAACTACCGGAGCGGCTAAAGAGCGCTGCCATCCGGATGATTTATGAATATTATCATTACAAAATGTTTCCTCCGGAACTGCCCCGTTCTTAACGCCGCATTCCCCGTAACGCGGCCCTCTTCCACGGTGGCCATCCTCGTTCTTTTCCCCCAAACCCCGAGCTAATTCGCTCATTTGTGAAACCATCCTCGTGCCTAAACATGTGGCGTAAGACAATCCCGCGTCAACTACCACGAATAAATTTCTATATATACCTGGCCGTTTGCGGGCAGAAAAGAAATACTGCGCTGCTTGCAGAAATATATTCCCTCTCCGTGGATTTTAATTTAATATGCTCCGCTCTGCTGGTGACAACTTTGATACGCTGGGTAATAAAAAACAGTGGATGTGGAAGAAAGGGAAATTGAAAATTATAAAGAAATTCGTCATAGCATATACAAAGCTTTGCGTTTGTATATTCCTATATTTACAAATTTAAGCTTGACAAAAAGTGGTAATTACTTAAATTAATTGTAGTGTAATAATTATATTTCTGAAACCAAAACAGGAAACAAGGGAATGGAAACGGATTAACTGGAAATCACATAATGTATATTTCAATAGCAATGCTATCATCTTCATAGGTAGGATATTACAAAAACTCTTTTAAAATACTCTTGTTTGGTATTAGTATTATTATCTGAAGATGATAGTATTTAGAATTAATTAATATTTAGTATTATTAATTTCATACGCATTTTAAAGCAAATCTATCATCTTCAGAAGTTGAAGATTGCAAACAAAACCCTATTTTAAAATACTCATTTTAGTATTATAATCAGTATTATATGAAGATAATAGCATTTAGTATTATTAAGCATTTAGTATCGATGATTGTAATCGCGTCTTCACATCACCGCTATTAAAATGCTCGTGAGGTGATTCCCAGAAGGTATTTTAATGCGTTTCCTTTCCCTTGTTTTCTGCTTCGGTTTCAGAGGGAAAGACGTGAACCGCTGCCGAAACGACTCTTGGAGTGAAAGAAAAAGAATGACGAACACGGCTGTTAATGAATTAGATGTTTAAAAACACTCCGTAAGCCGTATTTCAGCAAGCGAAACTCGCGCTAAGAGACTAACGGAAACTTCCGGATTACCGATTTCTGGGAAGTCCCAACGATCATTTCAGAGACAAAACCTTCATCTTCAGTGGAAGTACTTCCTTTGTGAAACTTTCCTTAGGGAAGTACTTACTTTGTGGAGACCCCCTAAAGATGGAGGCTTTGTCTCTGAAATGCTCATTGGGACTTACCCGAAATCGGTAATCCGGAGCTTCCCGTTTGTCTCTTAGCGCGAGTTCCGCTTGCCGAAAGACGGATTACGGAGTGTTTTTAAACCTCTAACTCTGACTGACTCTTAGAGCGTTCTAAACCTCAACCAATTTACAACCGTGTTCTAATTTCTTTTCGAACTTCGATACCGTGCAGAAAACTCAGAGTTTACCTCACACCTGAATGGTAAAACTAGGTGGTACGACACTGTTTTAACGTTCCTCGGTCTTTTTCTTTCAAAATATTTTCATTAAAAAATAGGACGGTAGGGCTACTGTAGGCAGCGATGATCCAAGCAGAAATATTTACGATGGAATGAGAGGTGCGATAAGTGGGAGAATAATGAGAGAAAGTAACCTCCGACGCGAGTATGAATGTAAAGAAAGATTAGAGAAGAGCGAGAAGGAAGGAACTACTTATCACGCTGAGTGATGACCGTAAACGGTGGACGAATTGAATGCGACGCGTCCGTCCGGAAACAAAGTAAACATCCTCCTGTAGGGCGACATAAACTTGTGTTCTGAGCGTGAGGAAGGACCTCCGCAGCGACGCTCGCCTTTTTTCATTTAAAAAAGGGGTGCCAGGGTCGTTAAGAGATTTTCCTTTTTTATCTCCGGGCTATTTTGTTTTCATAAACTCGGACATTTATAATACTGACGCTTTGCTCACGGCGCTGTTGCGTCTGGAAATAAACTCGGGCTGGACACGTCTTGACTAGGAAAGGGCGTGCGAGGTAAGAAGCAGCCTAAATATACGTATTCAACATGATAATTCCATCCACAAATTTGTTAGTTGAAGTTTGACCAATAAAGCTAGAAATGTCTTTGTAATAAAATAGCGGTAACGTTTTCCTCTTTACTTTTATACGGCCTAATTTGTTACCTCTTACCGTTATTAATATTGCACTGGTCCGATTTTTACTTTTAAATTTCGTTAATTTCCAGCCTCATCTATAAGTGGGTTCACCCATAAATATTACGTACCGCCCAGGTTATTTCCAATGAATTGACATCAGTTATTACTTGTAGACTTTTTCTACATGCTTAATCTTACGTTAAGACGGTTGAAACAGATGTAATTTATCTATAAAAGGTAAAACTTGGAATGGTTTGACTAAGAATACTTTCTTTTAAGTCTAGAGATGTGAAATAATGTTAAATAGATTATAGAAATTATATAAAATATCAACCACGACAATATTTTTTGCTAAGATAGATTATTACTAGATTCGGTACTTGGCTCAAAGTTAAATGGTATATTTCATCCCGATAAACGATATATCACAGGTAGTACTTCACCCCGATATTTCAACCAGACAAACTGTATTTATTATTAATTCTACATTATTACAACCGTAATTCTATCGCACACAGATTTTACTCCCAACAACTTGCATCTAAATGTCGATGTATACGCCGGTATGAAGGGTGCTAATAATTTTTAAATAACTTTGCTGAGATGTGTAGGAATCGTGATATAAATGATTCATTCGAATCGCCATCTTTTCTACTTCATCATCAGCAAATACACTTCGTAACTGCAGCTAAAGTCGGCTGGATAAAAATGTTTGAATGTTTCTTGAATACCTTGAAAGAACAGCTTTTCCTTACAATTTTTTCAGGAGATTAGCCTCAATTTTAATCAACTAAGTTCTGCATACAACTTTCCAACTACTTAATTTAATTAGATGAATAGATATGTGCATAATTGTCTCACCGATGGGAATTTAATTAGATGAATAGATATGTCCATAATGAACTCACAATTGACGCTGAAAAGGGTATTTTTATATTTCTTAAAGCCATAGTCATAGTAATTACCATTTTAAGTAGCATTTTATGGAGCAATCGAAGAGGAAGAGCGTCTTATACAGGAATACAGTAATTGAAACCGGCCGTCTGAATTATAATCTTTAACTAGTAGAGAAACAAACAAGCGAGACAAAAAGTTGAAGAGGTTAATAATGAGCGTATAGGTGCTTCGATGTATCTTTGTGCTAGGAGGACAATAGTTGCGAAGGTAATAGTTGGAATGAACTTCAGTCCAGCCCTTCTTTTGGAAATTTCATTCCTATGATACTGTCGCATTGCATTCCTGCAGTGTATTCAGGGGGCCACTATAATCCTAGGTCAAAGTTTCCGCAAAAGACATCAAGGAGGACAGTTAATAGAAGTTAATGATGAACGCGATGATGACTTCAAACTTCCGTTAACTTTGAAGTACACAGTGCAATAAGCCTCGAGCGAAAGCGATTCGTCATCGTTAATGTCAGTATCAAGATATGGTGTGCAATAAGCTCTTTACGGTCCCATCAAACTCTATCGTAAGTAAACAAGAATGCAGTGATCCTTCGAAAGCTTTATGGAGACCTTCACGAACCATTACGTAATTATTACGGAAAATACCGAACTCCCATTGAAATGATTCACGGGTATTCCATGCGGCAAATACGTCTGATTTTCTGAGAACCATTGATGCCTGGATAACCCTCACAGTCATTGCCTCTCGACCATACGATCAAAAATAAGATAAAGAGAAGGAAAATGGTAATGCTTACCAATTACCAAGGGATGTCTGAAAGCTTATTATTCACCATTGTTTTAAGTTTCCTTTTTCGTTTTCTATTAGAATGCCTCTAAGACGGTTGACCAAGAGAAAAATCGTTCTATCAAGTTGTATGAATAACATTCATTGTTTTCGTTGGCTTATCCGTTTTCTTTAGCATTTTTAAAATTGGAATTTTAATAACAATATTACTATCAATAAAAAGGTATCCATGAATTTAATAATCCAAATAAACGAAAAATTTGTTCGTATGGTTAAAATTAATTCGAAATCTGAATTTTTATTGCTAAATGTGGGTGTTTTAAGTTTGATAAAAACTATGACTATTCCTATCTCTTCGACCTTAACAGTTTATAATACCTCGTAATATAAATGTCTCTCTATTTGATGTAAAATGTGAATTTCGATAATATTTCGGCATGATATCGGTTTAGTTGTAATAATTTAATTAATATGGCGACTTAATTATACAGGAGTGCTCTAGCTCTCCGATGTTTGAGACATGCCATCTTACGCGAATACTCGTTGACTGTAAATTATTATTTAAAGTTTTCAATTGAAACGTATTTACAGCTATTGTGATGGATACACAGTAGACGATAGACTTGGGAGATTCTGATTGCGCTGAGTAGTTGGATAAAACTTATCAACGTTCGGACGAATTCACACTGAATGTGTGTATAATGATTGATTATTGTGGGTAATGATTGTATAATGATTGAAATAATTGGACAAGAAAGAAATCAAACAGTACCGGGACTCTGGATTTTCCACTTTCCGGGTGACTGCTCTAGCCAGTTGAGCTATCGTCCCAATCAGATCTGCCCTCTGGAAGACTGTGCGCAAGGATTGACTGACTGATCAATTTCGCGTGAGCAGAGGCCTATTGGTGGCAACAGTCGGACCCGTGTTAATCATGTGGAACGCCTTACCTGCAAGCATCATTGAGCCATTCCCTGCTAGCGTGGATGTTCTTAAAGCAAAATTGGGGAATTTGTTGTAAAAACATTGATGATTTGTTGTGTCTGAATAGTTCTATAGGTATAGGAATAGGTTTATATTTGTTTTAATTTTCCTTTTCTATTTAGAATTAGTATCATTGCGAATTTTTTTAATTGGGAGAATCCGATTCGTATAGTGTAAAAGTGGGGATAAAGTGATTAACTTAGGACAACTTTAAAATATTCTACTTTGAAGGAAAAGTGTTTAATGGACATTTTTTATTGATGGGTGTTTTTAGCATTAGAGATTATTATAATGTGACTTTAGCAATGTATGGATTGTCTTTATGCGCCTGATAAGTAATGTAACTTCTGTATATGGAAGGCATTCCTAGAGGTATCCCTCCTCCTAGGGCAAATGCTCTAGGTAGATTACAAATGTATATATTCACGCAATTCATACAATTTAAACTTTTTATGTAATGCGACATTTTTCAAAGTTTTAACTACATTATATTCCTACTTGCAGAGATATACTTGTAATAATAATAATAATAATAATTTTAAAGCAAGGAAGATTCCTTGAGAGTCTCGAGCGGACCCTCGATACGCAAAGTGCATTTCTCTTGTAAGTTGATGCTGATGCTCTCCGTCAATCCTGGTTTACTGATACGAAAAAGGTTTTTTACAGAACAATAGAGCTCCCATTCCGTTTACTATATCCACGTACCTATAGCATTCCGGTTTCTGGGAAGGGCCAACTACCTCCCTCTTACCAAGTACGCCTCACTCTCTTTCAAGACGTTTTATTAGATGACGATGGAGAGTATCCAACCTGAAAACCAAACTAATAACTTTACAGGCAAACGTATGCACGAATCCACTTCTATCCAAATTTGGCTCCAAAGCACACGCTAAGAACAATTCTTCCGACGGAGGAAATGAAAGCTACCCTGAGTAAACAAACGAACAATTTTTCGGAGTCGTCACTCACTTTTCATTTGACTTCTCAACATTGCTCTCTCTTTCCCCTCTCATTTCATTTCTACCCGTCTATCGACCCATAACGCCTGCGAGAGGTGTCCCTTAAACCACTATAATGCAACACAACATCTCCATTATCTTTTCCCTTCCATTACCGACTTCGCATCCCTCTTTCCCCCGCTCATGCGTGCATTCCTCCATCATCGCTCTCTCTCTCTTTCGCCCCGTGGCCTATATATCGCAGGGGAACGCTCGTTCACGAGGTTTCCTTGGCTGACCATTGACATACCCCTGAACCAGGCACAACTATGGTTCCTGACCCAGGGAGAAAAATGATTCTTCTCCCTAACGAAGCATCATAATTTGCCTTTAACTAAAGAAACGGAGTTATGAGGCACGGTATTATAGTGTATACTTAAAATGGACTTTAACTAAACTTAACTTTAGGGATGTAAGCAAGGAAGCAGGTTTAGAGCTTAACTAATCTTAACTCTAGGTATATAAGGAAGCAGGTTTAAAGCACCTGCCTGGAAAGTGGGGGACCTGGGTTCGATTCCCGGCCACAACAGATTTTTTTCTCTTTCATTTCTTCCAAACTTTAGAGCACGATATTATATTATTTTATATGCGATATATATTTGCGATATGCGATATATATTTGCGATATGCGATATATATTTGCGATATGCGATATATATTTTCCAATTTTTGTATTACGCTATTTCTATGTATGCTACTTTTACGTAGTAAGTTATGTGCATTTACCAATGCCTGAATTCATGATATGAAATCTATAATTTTCGTATCGGTACTAATCGGTAAAATCGGTAGTTTGGTTGTAATGTAATCATAAGCTTTAAACAAGCATCAACGGACGACAGACCAACTTGCAAACAGATTTTTCATTTGTTCTGTTAGTGCTTCAAATGTTATGTATCAATAAACTATTCTAATCTGTTCTTTGTTAGAGTATAAGTGAAAATTATGATATTCCATCAAATTTAGAGGAGGTTAACTATAAATTGCGTGTACTATTTGCGTGTATGCCGATAAGTGTTGTATTCGAGAATTAGAAAAGGAGCAGCGAAAGGCGATACATTTTGCGAAGAACTGCTACGATAAATCAGTGAGCGTCACTCAGATGCTCCAGGACGCAAAATCTTTGGAAGTTAGAAGATTTCAGCAAAAGATCAATTTACCGGATTAATTTAGAGAAAGCACGTTCGGAGATGATGTAGCAGATATAATGAGTTCACCATGCTACATAGGCCGCTCCAATACTGCGAGAAAAATTAGGGAGATAGATGCTAGAACTAACCGATTAAAGAACTCATTTTTACGCGAGCAATACGCGAAATTAATCGATTAGGGAAATAGTGTCACGGTGCATGCATCCACTGCCACACTCCGAAAGGCGGCTTGAAGGATACTTACCTAGACACAAACATAGACGTAATCTTCAATTTCACTCAAACAAACCCTTTTAATAGCAGCTGCTAATTAAACATTAGTTAAAATCCATTTGAATACACATAATAGTACCAGGCCTAAATCTGCTTACCTTAAGCACGGGTGCACGAGAAGCTGGTGAAATGACGATTTTTCGGAGTGTTTTGTATAGTATATTCGTGTATCATCTATTACAGCAAGTGAACGAATACGTTTTCTTTAACACTTATTCTGAAAATAGCAGAAATAAGTTTGTTACAAAAATAACAGTGTCTTATTAAAGAAAAGTTTTCTACCTCTTTAACCAATACAATATCATGTACATATTCATGTACATANTCGTATCGCACTTTCTCAAGTTTGAGAGTAGACATTTATTCCACTGGATCCCATATACTCGCCATATATATTCCATATGGGGCCTAACCAAGGAGAAATATCATCGATCTATAATCTTTTCATCGCATCTACCTACAATCGATCCATTATCCAAAGTATAAGCCTTGTGTCTGCTTCCAGGAGCTCCTGCCTTCTGCCATTGTCTTAAGTTGGCTGTATCCATCCACTGCCATCTTTGTATAGATATCGTCAATGTATTTCTTCCTAGGTCTTCCCCTTCCTTTCTTTCCAAATACTTTTCCTTCTAACATTATTGTGATCAGGCTGTTATGCTCAGTAGATGAACCAAGAGTTTTACTTTCCTATTCTCCATAACATTCATCAGTTGCCTCTCTTCATTCACTTCTTTTAGCACTTCGACATTCGTTTTCCTTTCCATCCAACTAATTTTTAACATTCTATATATAATATGTCTAAAGAAATAAAGTACAGGTATGCGATTTAGATTCGTTAATCTCAAAGTGCAATTAGATATATTACCTAAATATTTAATAATAAGGCTAATTTAAACATTTAGGTCCGCTACAGCCAATCTTTCGCTCGCCATGTTAAGCTGATTTTTTGTTTCACCTCACAGATATTGTAAAACATTATTTATAAAATATCTCAAATATGATTTAAAGTCACGTTTGGCTATGAGACATTAGAAAATCATAACTATTAAATCCAAAGAATGGAAATATCCTATGAAATGTGCATCTGATGTCATCCATGTTTCTATTGAAAACCATTACTTAATTTTGCGTGATAACAAAAGCCAGCGCAACCCTAGATAATCGATTCTTTCTTTAAAAAAACTATAATTTCTATAGGGTAATCTTCCATCCTGTTCAATTCGATAAGAGATTTAATTTTTCTCTTGAAAGTTCCTCTCAAACTTGGTTTTCGTGTTTCCAAATTCATTTCAAACGATTTCATAATGCTCAAGCCGTAATTTCAAGAAATTTAGATTATGGCTACCTTCCAGTATATTACCCTGGATTTATTTGAAAATGCACTGAGTTTTCTCGGCACTCAATCTCAAAAACGTCTTCCAAAATTATGAAAAATGGCTACACGTATTTGTTCCTTTAGTTTTCAAAACTTTCATTGTAAACCCTTCACTAATCTGTCTTTCGTGCAAAATTTATGTAATTATCTTGCACAATCCAACTGTGCTGCAAATTTAAAATTTTAAGGTTTCTTCCGTGACTTAAGCAAATTAGTGTCATAGGTTAGGATCGTATGCACTGGCAAACACATTTTATCACTAAGGTAACCTGCAGATTTGCGTGTTTATATGATTAATTCTTTAGCGCAGACGAAATACTCCCTCTGTGTCATAAGAACGTTCCTGAATAAGTTAATCCAATGCAACACGCGAATAACCCAGTTAAACTCACTAAATTCTTATCCCCTGTATTTTATGTTACGAAAATGCCAAGAGCTGTGTACTGTTAAAGTATCAAGAAATAGACCACGATTTCTCGATAAGGTGAAATGAATTACGGAAATCTAATGATTGATGGAGTTCTACTGATCATAAGTTTTTTGCAAAAAGGAATTCATCATTAATCTTCCGTGATCTTTTGAATAATGGTACCACCACACAAACGTATGGAATTTTTTATTACTAAATTTAAAATCAGTGTCAAATTTCACATAAGTTTACCTTGGTTTAAGGTTAGCTCTTAGAGTATAAGAGGTCGCCAATTCATAAATTTACAAGCAAAATTAAGTTGAAATACAATTCTCTTTCGAAACGCACAAGCAAGGCGTGATGCTAATTCTCCTGATGCTAATCTACATCAAAAAGAATTTCTCGGGATGCCAGTTATAGAATTTATATACTACTATAGTTCCATTAAACTAAATGGCTTCCAAAGTTGAAAATTACATAAATAAAATTTAGTTTCGTTCATCGGGCAATTACTGGGTAAGATAAAGGGCTGAATAAAATTTAATTAAGCGGGAACAAACATCTTCCCGATGAATTTATGATAACTGTAAAAAAATTAATATAACGAATTCAGGTCCTGCGTTGGTCATTCTTTCTCTTGTAAAAATATGGCTTCACATTCTTGAGAAGTTTAATCTTTGCCACGAAAAATCATGAAGAGGACAAAGCGTTTGCGCAACTTAAATTCAAACACGTGTGATGTAATATCTATTGTAGTATTACAAACATCTCAAAGTCAATTCTCTGCTACTGGGAAAGCGTTGGACAAATTCATACAAAATGCTTTTTGTATCGTTATATATCACATAGCATATCACAAAAAGGATTAAATCATGCAAATTTAATCATGTCTTCACATCTTATACAGAGACCTCTCGATTACCATCATGAGTCTTTAGAGGAAATTAATTGCAATTGTTATTTATTTCATGAATATTTCCTTAAGCAGTTCATTTTTATGGGTGTTCGGGTGTACTTAAGGTAAAAGTCTGCAACCGGTGAATCGGCTAGGTAAATGTTTAGTTCTACAATGGTTCATGTCCTTCAGTTGGTTTGTACGTCAGTAATTTTATAAAAATTTTATATGTCACACGAATTATATCTCCTCACCCTCATTTACTTTTTGATTAAATGCTAAGGTTCTTTCTAGAGCTTCTTACCAATGCACCGGAGCTAAATGTATGTAAACTCTTAAGATGTGACTTTGATTGTGGTCATCGAGATTTGAAATTCCGTAACTACTTATAGTTCCATATGGGAGGAATAAAATACTGACAATCTCTTATCCTCATCCTATACTAAACTCTGATTCTTCTTAAACGTAAACACGTTGAACTATGAATGCGTTTCCTTCTGACTACGACTGTATTAGCTCATACAGCATGTGTAACTTTTGCTATTAAAAGCAAACCAGAGGATATTGATAAAAATCTCGATTATTATTATTTACAATGCAAGGCGCCACGCTTGAACTACAGAAGTTGCAAAACTTGTAAACTTAAACGTTAATAAAGTTCCGGAACCCTTATATAGTGTTTTTTTTCTTTTGCCTATTGGTGTCCGGTTCGATCCCAGGCGAGTCAAAGCGCTTCCATGAGAAGAGCACGTAAAGTTAATTCAACAAATTGCACGCTCTATTCGCATTGCAAAGTTAAATTAAAAAGAATCGTCGTAAAAATCTGAGAAAATTAAATAAAATGGATTTACGAGGATTATATTCTAATTGTCGATTATAGACTTTTACTCCAAATTTCAATAACTTTGATGATATGGAAAATTTTCAGGCGTGTGACACGGGGTGTAAACACAAAGCGCTCAAGTTACCTCTTTAGCTTATTGTTATCGCGTAAAGTTCGCGGAAAGAATGAATCCCTGAAACGGCTAGTCCTCGCATCTATTTCTCTTATTTTACGCTCATTGTCGGGTAGGTCGAAGTAGATGGAAAGTTGCATAATACCGATTACGTCTTCAGCAAACTTACTTTCTCTGAATTCATCAAGCAATCACAGCCTAGCTTCTAATCTCCTTTTCTCAAGATATCCCAAACTGCGTCGGAGAGCATTTGCGTAACGCTTGCTTTTCTATCGCACCACTACAAATCGTATCGCACTTTCTCAAGTTTGAGAGTAGACATTTATTCCACTGGATCCCATATACTCACCATATATATTCCATATGGGGCCTAACCAAGGAGAAATATCATCGATCTATAATCTTTTCATCGCATCTACCTACAATCGATCCATTATCCAAAGTATAAGCCTTGTGTCTGCTTCCAGGAGCTCCTGCCTTCTGCCATTGTCTTAAGTTGGCTGTATCCATCCACTGCCATCTTTGTATAGATATCGTCAATGTATTTCTTCCTAGGTCTTCCCCTTCCTTTCTTTCCAAATACTTTTCCTTCTAACATTATTGTGATCAGGCTGTTATGCTCAGTAGATGAACCAAGAGTTTTACTTTCCTATTCTCCATAACATTCATCAGTTGCCTCTCTTCATTCACTTCTTTTAGCTCTTTGACATTCGTTTTCCTTTCCATCCAACTAATTTTTAACATTCTTCTCCAAATCCACATTTTTGCTGCTTCCAGGCAGGCTTTCTCCATCTTCCCGAAAGTCCAAATACCTACATTGCGCTCTATAAAACAGAGCTTTTTAGTTAATTTACCGCAGAGTTTTCGAATATAAGTGCTTCAGTTTAAATTATTCGTGAGAGTGATTCCGAGTTATTCAACTGATTCGACTACATTTATAATAAACGAGTACTTCAGCTAGTATTATATAAAATGTAAGGCACCGCGGTTATAATACTCACAGAAGTCTTTAGAACAACAACCACCTAAAGTTTCCACAACTTGGTCAGCTGTCTCGTTCTTAGGATGCCGTGGCTCTAACGAGGAATAATTTCACCTCGTGATGCACAGCGGGAGATTTCCGCAGGCTGAAACAGTCTCTCAACCCTTCGAATCATCTCCTCCCAAAATCCTCCCATTCCACCGCTGACCCTGCACCCCTCCGCAAAATCCCATGCACGCAAAGGGAAGTCCGTAGCCGAAGTAATTGGGTGCAGAGAGAATGCGGGCGCAATTCCCAGGATTCCTATTCCAAAGTCCATTCTCCTCCATCCCTTCTTTGCTGCCTCCATTTCGCACCGCACTCCATGACAAACCCCTCTTTGCAACCCGCACCGATCCACCCTATCAAGTGACCAACATCGGCACCCAGAGAAGGGAGCGCTGACGCACATATTAGACTCTATCGATTAAGCCACGTTGTCTCTTTCACAATGCCATTCTGCCCTAGGAGTTTCCCTTTGAGTACGTGCCTTTCCGATTTGGTCGGCGTGCCAGTATCCGAACGGAACACTACCGATGAGAAAGTTTCACTTATACGACGTCGTCTTTTTCGTACTGGGATTCGTCTCACGAGTATCTTCCGAGAAGTGCTAAGAAAGTAGTAGTAGTAATTTTGAAAGTGCTTTGACAGCTGAGGTCATTTGGCATGTGAACTCTCATCGGAAATCGAAACCGGAACAGCTTTCGCTGATTGTAATCTTTATTATTATTATATTATAAAATATACACGTTACAAATGGATAATTGTCCGATGGCAACTTCGCTTATACATTATAAAAGGAGGAGGGAAATAAAAAGAAAAGAAAACATATAACATAAACATATACAAAAGTCCATAGCACCCATTATGTCCAACAATACTACACAAATTACTAAACAGAAGTTACAGTAAATAAGTTCAATACAGAAGTCTTAAGGCAAAAGATAAATACAACCATAAGATAAGAAAAGTAACATACATTCAACAAACAAATTATCGTTAAAATTGAGGAGTTATAAATGTATTGTTAACATTAATGGAACTTATTTTGTGTATGTCCTTCCATTCTTATTCGAAATTTTTTATTTGTCCTGGAGAAGGGGTTAAGAATATCTCCAGGTAATTCATTCCATACTTTTACAGTCCTGTTTATGAAAGAATATTTCCCTTTTTTGAATGGATCGACATATATCTTGCAGGAATGATCATGTTTACCTATAAATCTTGGCTCTTCTAACCTGTTCTGAATCTCTTTCCAGTTCGGTTTACCTGTATACGCCTGATTCAACCCCATCATTCCGTTAACTTTCCTAAGATATTTCAGTGTAACCCAGCACAATTCTGCAAACATTTCAGTTACGCTGCCGTATCTGCTAAAACGCCCTAATACATATCTAGCCGATTTACGCTACTCATTAACAAGCCATTATCTGGGTGGGGGAAAATGTTTATATTCAATATTTCGGCCTCAACTTTGTGGTAGCTCTTCATGATCAAAGAAGAATAAGAACAACGTATACAAGTTACCACAGGATTTAATACATACG
Organism: Ladona fulva; assembly: GCA_000376725.2. Classification (NCBI taxonomy): domain Eukaryota; kingdom Metazoa; phylum Arthropoda; class Insecta; order Odonata; family Libellulidae; genus Ladona; species Ladona fulva. The sequence goes on along the minus strand of KZ308187.1, from coordinate 2,320,664 downwards.
AACTAGGTTTCGACGCATAGCATCACCATCAGGTACAAGATACGAGAAATACAACATACCTATAGTGGTAGGAAGAGGAAACAGGAGAGGGACTGTGACTTTTCTTCGTTTCTTGCACATGATAATCACGCTGTGTCGAAAACTAGGTCGTATGTATTAAATCCGGTGGTAAAGTGTACAAATTGTTTTTATTCTCCTTTCATCATGTTTACATTCATATAATTTCTTATTTCCAAATTTCTTCGACGTCTTCAGCTCAGAATTATGATAAAATTTAATTTTAAATTTCGTATATGCTCGAGCCTAGGTAACCCTCAATAAAGAAATCAAAGATTAAAATTCAAAATCTGTTATACTATAATTTACCTCTTGTTTTCCTTCGAGTTACGTCGAAAGTTTTAAGGCTCTCGCTGTAAATTTATCATAAAGGTGCCTTTCCGATTTGGTCGGCGTGGCAGTATTCGAACGGAACAATACCGATGCGAAAGTTTCACTTATACGATTGTATTTTCATAATATTATAATAAAAAATGCAACCCTTTAACTCAAATTTTCTTTCCGATGAAGTCAGTCCTTTTTGCCCAGATTGCTTCATTTGGAGTTCATATCCTTATACTAGTTCTATTGACATTTGTACTGTTTTCAGGTTTCTTGGATATTGTTCATTTATTTTTAATAGCTATATATTCTTCAACTGCATTTTAGAAAATGGCACCTCATTGATGTAATGATTTTTGAGAAATTAATATCTATTTAACTCAAATTGGTTGAGTCGACAATCTCCTTTGGAAACGTAAACTTCAAAATATATTTAAATGATTAAAATTTGAGTAGTCTATTCAAAAATTACAGGTAATGGTTTTGAAAATTTTCCTTTTATTTTTTATTATTTAAACCCTTTTCTTTGCCGAACTTTATATTTTTAGTTAACCCTAAAAATGTCTCAAAAATTTGGAGAACAATTTTTCCTCAGTTCATCTAAAAGACATGGACACTATTTCAATAAAATCTCAAATATCAGAAGGCATGTTACAGCGTGAGTAGCCTTTCGTTTTGATTCAAAGTAAATTTTGCCTTCACGTTTCTATGGCATTAATTCGACAGTTACTGTTTTCTAATAATTTTATTCAGTTCATATGTTAAGTTAGTAAACTAAAATCTTTCATTCCCATTCTCAACGACAGTGTAATTTGTGTATTGTGTAGACAGCAACGACGGAATGTTTCTATCGTTCATATTAGCTGTATCAAATTAAATATATTGACTAGTATAAACCATCACAAATAAAGTCTTCAGCAATTGCCAAGACCTATTTCTTCTTCGATAAATGTTCACATGTAGAATGTAAAGAGGTACACGAACGGGTCCTCTCTCCTCCTTCCCTCAGTCTCCAGTCGTTCCGTGGGCTGAGCAGTCCACCCGAGTAATCCAGACCTGTATCCGATTGGGCTAACAGCTCCCAAATGACCATTGACTCCCACACTCTCTCTCACTGTCCCTCGACACCTCTTGCAACTCCGCCTACCTCATCTAATCTTACACCTTTCGCCTGTGTACTCACGACCTCATTGATATTCTAAGCCTTCCACATCGCTTCCACAGTAGTTCCACCACAGACGGTATTTAGAAATCGCCGAACCTAAATTTGACAAGTTTTACTCCCATTGCACACGTAATGAAATGAGAAAAAATTCAAAATTCGCTCATTTCAATTTTTTTTGCGTTCTTTGAAAATTATTGAAAGTAGAACTCGCTCTTGTTTATAAAACGAGTTTTGCTCGTAATATTTTATTTGCGTTCCTAATATTTCTATGGTTTATCGAGAAACGGAAATGGTACTCTTATAAGTTTTACGCTTTTCTTTGCTCCCCATAAAAATTATCATCTACTTTTCCCTTTTTAATTTTCATGTCATTAATTATTTTTAATAGCGTGTAACCATATTTTTACCCAAATTACGACGGTTTCATTCACCGACGAGAATTATAGTCTCCGATACGCTTACCAATATGTCGTGATGATTCCTTCCAAGATACGCGATCTTGGAATTTTTCAAACCTACGATTTTTACCTGTAATATATGTAAAACAATGCTTTTATTATACTCCAAAAATAAACCAACTGTACTTCTACAGTCAGGAACGTTTAAGATATAAGGTTAGTAAGTTATGGATTTTTGCTTTCTTGAGATTGACTGACGTATGACTGTTTAAGTCGAAACCAGTCAGGAGAGATATTTTCGGGCGTCAAATGCGAAGTCCTTATGGCGCTCCAAGAAGCTGTCTCATCTCATTCCGAGTAAGCTCAGGAGATACTCGGAAAATTTTCTTTTTAGTCTTTCTTCGTCATACACGGTCCAAGTTACCTACTTGAACGAATGTTGGACATGCATTTTCACAGAATGCAATCGTATTTTTCTATTGGTGGACTTAATCTATTGTTCCCGGGTATATGAATGCGGTTTATCAAATACTAGTAAGCGCCCCTGTCAAGCATGACGGAACTTAATTAGGAGGAGGGAAATAAAAAGAAAAGAAAACATATAACATAAACATATACAAAAGTCCATAGCACCCCTGTATTTTATGTTACGAAAATGCCAAGAGCTGTGTACTGTTAAAGTATCAAGAAATAGACCACGATTTCTCGATAAGGTGAAATGAATTACGGAAATCTAATGATTGATGGAGTTCTACTGATCATAAGTTTTTTGCAAAAAGGAATTCATCATTAATCTTCCGTGATCTTTTGAATAATGGTACCACCACACAAACGTATGGAATTTTTTATTACTAAATTTAAAATCAGTGTCAAATTTCACATAAGTTTACCTTGGTTTAAGGTTAGCTCTTAGAGTATAAGAGGTCGCCAATTCATAAATTTACAAGCAAAATTAAGTTGAAATACAATTCTCTTTCGAAACGCACAAGCAAGGCGTGATGCTAATTCTCCTGATGCTAATCTACATCAAAAAGAATTTCTCGGGATGCCAGTTATAGAATTTATATACTACTATAGTTCCATTAAACTAAATGGCTTCCAAAGTTGAAAATTACATAAATAAAATTTAGTTTTGTTCATCGGGCAATTACTGGGTAAGATAAAGGGCTGAATAAAATTTAATTAAGCGGGAACAAACATCTTCCCGATGAATTTATGATAACTGTAAAAAAATTAATATAACGAATTCAGGTCCTGCGTTGGTCATTCTTTCTCTTGTAAAAATATGACTTCACATTCTTGAGAAGTTTAATCTTTNATCTTAAACTACATACATGCAGTTTATGACGATATTTACATAACTGTCAACATTGTTAGTGAAATACTGTTTATGTATGTATGAAAGTGTACAATTTCTACAACGTTCGGCAATTCTTCTATTTCAATATTTCATTCTAATTCAGCCAATCAATTCTTTCTGTTTAAGAGTTTTGATAAAAAGCTCCGTTAAATCCTCAAAAGGGAGTTTAAATAACTCGCCTAAGGATGTGCAGAAAATAAATGTATACAGTAATTCCTAGCATATTATAATAAACAGTGCGTTATGCAGTGGGAAAATATCATATGAAAAAATAATATAATACGATGAATACATTTTATGATTGACAGCAAAATATCACTAACGTATGTGCAAAATCTTAAATACGAGTATTTTCTATGAAATTTGAAAAACTTTAAAATTATTTAAATATCTTTGACGTTTTATGTTACTTATCTTATATTAAAATGTAGGATAATATAAAAATATAATAAATAATGTATAACATTATACATAAGCAACTATAAGAAAACATTTCTCCAAAAGTATGAATTCATCAACAAAAATTCAATAACGATAATGTTCCCAGTTTCTTCCTACTTCTAGGTCCTTCTTGTAAATAAACTACAAATCAAGCCAAACACTATTCAAGGGTTCGAGTCCAAGGCGGTCCCTTCGGCAACGTAAAGCGTTTTGGCAAACCTCCACTACACTACGTGAGCTATTCTGCATGCATAGAACTGCTCCTCTAAAGCTCAAGCTATCGCACGCCGCTACACAAAGCCATCCGCCCGAATTTTCTTAACCTTTCGAAAACCACCCCTTTGTGTACGCGGTACGTTTCCTTCCATAGTTAAAGACTCCGAACTCTCTCACGGGCTTCCCCCGGCCAAACACCTCTCCTCCCGCGCGCCGCGCAGACCCTCAGTTTCCCTGTTGTCCCATTCAAATCGTGTGTGGCCATTCAACTTTGATTTACCCCACGACCCGCTCTCCTGGCGCCACTTTGGCAGGTGGAACGAGTGAATCGGTGGGAGGCGAGACGGTGTTAGGTAGAGCGGCGGGGGTGGAGACCATCGCCTCCAGGCCATTGTCTGAAGTGGCGAGGAAGTCGGCTCGCTGGAGGAATGCCTTAGTGGGGGAAGTGGTGTTGGAGGAAAGCGGGGCTCACTTGATATCTCGCTCCAGCACAATGGAATAAGCGTCGTCGGATGCCATTGTTCGCCGATGCTGCGATTTCGTTTTTCGCCAGTCTTTTTTTTCTCGGAAGGCGTTGCCGAAGGACGTCTTTTGTGTGCAATAGAGGTGAGGGCTTAATATTTTAGATATCGGGGAGGGAATTTGGGTTTCGAGGGCTATGGAGGTGAGCTTCTTTAGGTTATTTCTTTAGATTGTCATGATCTACATATAATACATATATTCCGTGGGGAGTCTTCAAGGCTCTTGAGAAAAGGAGCTTTATTATTTTTTCAAAAGAGATTCGCGTGCCGTTTCTACTGGAGAATAATGAATCTTCTTGTAATTATAAATAGTATTCATATAAAGGAATCGGAAAGGAATTCTCTTAGCCTATAAAATTGCTTAGAAAACCTCTAATTCATAAACAGCCGAGTTCCAACCTTCTTTTTCTTACATATAACTGCTAGACTTCCTATTATCGGGCCGATTAATTAATATAATAGAATTATTTTCCGATTAATTTGCTTTATGTGATATAGTATTATAGCTCTATAGCATATAGCTTTATCCAATAAGCTCGCGGGGTATTTAAGAGGCATTTTCTGTTCTACGTTAGGCCTGCATGCCATACATTAAGAACCCCTCAATCATCAAAGACATCAGAAAATCCATCTGAAGTATTATTGATCAACTAATTTGCTGAGAGAAATATCGCTGATTTAAAGCTACAACGATAATGGTCCTCTTGATTTTATTTTCGATGGGAAATATGACAAATAAGTATTTAATAAATTATATTTTTACATCCTTGGATTTTTTTCAATCAAAAGCCATTCATAAAACCAAAATCAAGGATGCTGTTGACTGTAAAAATATGAAACGTCTGATTTCCTCGATTAAAGACAGATTTTCCTAAATGTAAATTCAGTTACCTTATATTTCAGTATATCTCGAATTTATGTCATTTCGTTATTGCAATTAGAGCTTCGTTGTCACGTAGAAATAACTATGCTATTAAAATCAATCGATTCTACCCGAAAGAATTCAATACTTCTTGCGATAATAGAGAATGAGCATTAAATACGTACATCATCAGGTGTGTTTTTCGTGTATGTTACAGCTTAACCACCGGTTTCTACTCTAGATATATATAACAACTTTTGATCTTCCTTCAATTAGACAAATGAATTGAGAAAAATATTACATTAAGTTGAGCTATAAAGATGGGAAACTTAGTCTTGATAATACCCCGAATGTTTCTTGTGCATCACTCTTATATTACTCCTCCGAGTACATGCGAACCGGAATCTTTCCTCTGCGATTCCACTTTACAACTGCTCCCATCAAACTTATATCCGAGTCGCAGGGAACGGCTGGTAATTGCAGAGGAGATAATAAGATTTCGCCGGAGAAATAACCCCCAACATTTCCCTAAACTCGTCTCCCGAAACAACCTCTTCATTAACTTGAGCCCAATCACGGCAAACCCTCTCCATCACGACTGGCAATATCCACGCCCTGTTTATGGCCCTTCCACTTACTTCTTCGACCGACTCTTCCATCCCTCTGATTCGACTAGCCATCCCCTTCTATTGCACTTCCATATTTCTCACCCCAACTCTCTCTCTACCATTTGAATTCCCGTACTTCATTACGAACCCTCGTACTTTTGGAAGACTGAGTAATTCAGACGTCTCCTACGAGTATTCCCTTGATGCATTTCCATTGGGCTTCAACCAGAAAGCATAAAACGTAATATCAATCTAAAAGACTGGTTTAAAGTATTCGACAGATCTTAGGCAACCATAAATACTAAAATTCAAACATACCCATCTATAATCCGACCGATGCTCATCAACCTACCTGGAATTACATGTAAAAATCCTACCTACGGAGACAAAAGCAGAACCATCAAAGGCATTTTGAACGTTACATATCACACTGGTATTTCCGAGACATACAGACATCATGAATTAACTCCTCTTTCAACAATCTTATATAAATCGACCGAAATATTAGACAAAAACATACCCCAAATATCTTATTTTCCACAATCTGGGATTACGACCTTGTAATAACAATCAGTAAATACTGCTGCTAAAAACTTTATTGAAACAGTAAACCCTTGACCTAAACACCCTACCACCGAGCCAAATGTTCTTGTTCACGATCTTCAATAAAACGTTAACTTAAAAGTGCTAAACTATAAAAAACTATGAACAGGAACCCGAGTCAGGAGCCACGAACAAAATGTTTCCGGCAGTAAGTGAATTTTATTTGGCGTTGTCTTCGTCGAAATGACTGGTTTAAAGCTAAAGTGTGTATCACAGGTCTCCATAAATTCATTTGATTGAAAATATCTGCAAAAATATTTGGATGTATGTAGTTACAGCTTTATATACATTATCAGCGCATGATACTTGTCTTTATCCTTCAAATTTTGCAGGTAATCATTCAATTTCAACACGTCCGCGTCGTTGAAATGGTTTGCAATTTTGAAGGTATGTATGTTATATATGAAACTTCGGCATGGACTTTTACGTAGGTAATCTTAATTATTTAGCATAATAATATCATCACCTAAGCTCTCACATTGAGTACCATCATGGAAGAATAGAATAAGAAAACTTTGTAATTCTTTCACAAGTTATTTAACGCGACCGGTTTCGCTAGTGGTTTAGCATCTTCAGGCATAAATAACTTGTGGAAGAATTTCAAAGTTTTCTTATTCTATTCTGTGATGGCCTTCGACGAAGTAACGCCTAAACACGTTGATGTTAACATCATGAATTACGTTCTTACTTAATTTGAAAGATTTTTCTTGTGGAAAATAATTCTTGCCGTTCTTACTTTTGATTTTCATAAAAGAATGGGATTTGATGAAGATGGAACATCGATATTAGTACCGATAGTATTAGTATCGATATTAGTAGTAGTTATTAGTATTAGCATGTACATTTTATAAATTCCGTATGTGTAATGTTTTACATGTTAGGTATAGTACCGATACTTTATATCATTAATCTAAATTTCAGCGAAAAACCTCTTTAACTTTGAGTTTTGTGCTTTCGGTGTTAGTTAGCTACAACTTGTTTCTGAATATCATCAACATTTAAGAATGTATTTAGGACCGTTTGAAGAAATAAACTAAAAATTGTTTTCATCTCGCAAAATTTGAACTAGTATTTTATCTGTTATCTATAGCCTTTAATTCTTCTTCTTTACAGCAACAGATATTAGAAATAGACAAAAATAAAATATCAAACATGTTGGCATAAAGTGTGAAGAAGTACTGAATTCATATGTTTACTCACTCGTATTTATTTATCTCCCCATTAAATACGCAAAGGTGTTATTATTCAATTTTATTTTTATGTATGTACTAGCAAAACTAGCAGGGTGCATCAGTAGATGCACCCTGTAAATGTAAAATTAACAACTGAAATTCCGAGTAATGCAACCACACCATACACGTGTATTACCACGTTCAATCAATTACGTGATTTTGTCGGAAAATATTTCCTCCCACATTTTTACAAATAACTTCTATTTTCGCCATTAAATTTATTGTTCTTACCTTCCAAACATTCTTCCCCTTTTTCTGTTGTTAATTTTACGTAAACGAATGCCTAGTTGTGTGAACTTGCGGACATGCTCTCTTCATGCCGGTCTCGGTGGCGGTGTTAGCGTGTTAGCCTAGCAACGCCAGAGTCCCGGGTTCAAACCCTGTTTATGGCATGGTTGTTTGTGACTTCTAAAAGGTTAATTGTTAGAGTGGTCCCTTAAGACTAAGATTCGCCTGATTAAGTCGTCTTCATTATTATTATTATTGAGCAAGGAACATAGTCTGAAAGTCTCGAGCAAATCCGTTTCAAAGAGACGTGGTCCTCCCCTAGTTAGGCGTTCCGCTTTTATTTCATATTTACCAAATTGCCTTTTGTTTTCATCCGTCCTTACTCGACGGCATCCCAATATTCGCCTGTTATCGTTTCCTCTTTCCTTTTCCATTCCTTGTCTCTCTTCCGCTCCATACTTCCTTCGCACAACTCGAGACCACCTTTAAACGGCCACTTGCCCGAAATGAAGCAATCAAAGGAAAAGGGAGTGAACTCGGCGGCCCATCTCGACCGTTAGTTCGTTTGCGGCCGAGGAATGTGTTCGGGAGGTGATTTCCACTGGTTAAGGTTAGGAAAGGAGAGGGTCAAGAGAGTGGGAATATATTTGGAGCAATTGTAGCAGATGAAGTGAGGGTGCATGGGAGATGTTAAAGGGGTTTGGTCTGAATGGTCTAAATGAAGCAATGGTGTGAGGAAAATTGTTGCACGGGGAATTGAGGTATAGGGAGAGTCTACTAGAAGTAAGATTGGGCAAAATTAGACTGTAGGAAGTTTTCTCTTGGAGGTGTGCATTAAAGCAATTATAACAAGAGAAAATCAAATAAAGTTTTAACTAAAATGGGACTACAAACGATATCCTCATAAGGTAACCACGTCTTCGGTCCAGTAGTGAACATATTGTCATAAATCATGTGAACCTATCTCGAGGATTCACTAAAAGTAGTCCAAAATAGACTACAAAGATTGTAAAGCGTATAAGATAATTAGTTTTGGAAAATTAACTACATATCACATAAAATTAAAAATGAACTAAGAGAACATTCAGTTCTATGATTTAAGGTGTGAACTTTGTAAAGGAAAAGAAGCATTGGCATGTATTTGATTCTATTTTCCAGTTCCACATCTTACCAGATGACAGAAAAAGTACCTAAGTTTCTAGAATTCCGGTAAAATTATTGATGAAACATATTTTAACAGAATTCTGCTAGAATTATCCTTGAATATTAAATGAAAAATGCATTTATATTAATGTAATAGTGAATTCCATAAATAGGCAAATAATTTACGAAAAGCGAAAGGTGATGGATTAAAAAAGCATTTAATTGTTGTTTCCCCACCGTTAATTAGTCAGGAAAACGTCTCAAGAGTGTGGGGAAGTCTTGCTGCTTGGATCCTCAGCCTTTCTACCGTTACCTAGCAAAAGCATTAAAGATGGAATGAGGTTTACCAGGGATGGGATGGGTTTTCCCTTGCTTTCTTCGCTAAGCAGAAGTACTATAAGCGGAAAATGCCCAAATAGCACAATGACCCAGTGTATAGTTAATGATTAATGAAAATCATTCATTATTATTTCATTAATCATATTCATTATATTATTTAATATTAGATTAGTTAATGCGTTTAATTGTGCCTTGGTAACTTTTACATTAAAAAAACGGAGGAGAGACAGTCAAAAGGATAGATCGGATACATTTTCCTCTATTTTTTACCAAAAGACGAGTTAAATCATGACGTTCATCAAGATATTGTAGCAAGAGCTCCCGCCATATCTTTTGACAGATTGCTCTAAGTTTACTGGCATATTTTATTTTCAATTTCTTCAGAATTTAAACAAATGTAAACCAAGCACTATTCATCCTCTGCGATGGAATTCTTGTTAATGGGTTCCTCTCACAATCGGCGCGTTTGAGCTCGGTTAAACATTACAATTTTTCTCAACGTGCATTCCAACGCAGTACTGTGGAAAATATATCCAGAACATATATTCCGTAATCTCCACTAGACTATGACTCTTGCGGTTTTTCCAAGGAAAAAAGGAACTCAGGCGAAAAAACACCCTCAGGAGAGGTTTTGGACGGGGGAACTCCGAATAGGAGTTCGGAAAGAAGGAGATAAGAAAGAAGGAGGTGGATAGAGAAGAGAGGAGTTGAAAGATGGGGATGAAGAGAGGAAGGAGAGGGCTGGGCGAATGGGGAGCGGGTAACATGACGATAAGCCCATCATGGTGGAGTGAGACTGAGCTATTAACCGGAGATTACCGTTGGCGCCGTGGCACCTCCCGACTCTTATCCAAATGCGTCCCCTCCGAGCACAAGCCGCTCGTGGGCCGACGCCCCAAATTTGATGGAGTCGTAATCGGAGATAATTATGAAATTATGAGTGAGCAGGAACTGGGGGGATAGACATGGTCGTGTGTTAGATATAGTGTATAGATGCATAGAATTTCCAAATCTGTTAAACCATTTGTTTGGTTTGCATCCTTTATTATTTTATCTTTAAAATTTGTATTTTGGGCGCATTTTCCTGGAATAATTTCAACGCTCATGTGCCCACGTGTAAGGAATAAGTGTGTGCGGTGTTTAGAGAGTTTCTACATGTGGGCGAGGAGAAGAATGCAGAGGATTTTATGGGCGGAAAGATAAGAAATGCGCGAGGAAGCGGAGAGAGAACGAAGTTTATAGAGATGATTCGGCAAAAAGTATCAAACTAGATGAGGTCATCATTCGGGAAGAGAGTATGATGGTAGAGCTGCTTGAAGCATTCTTCTCAAACTTACCCCCACACTGGTAGACTCACGTAATAAACATCGAGACACACTGAACTACACTTCTGTAAGTTCCAATCGTACTTCAATTTGAGAAAGAAAGAGACCAAATGATGAGATGAAATATCGGATTATTTCCTAATTCTTACGACAAAATACTCCACAAAATAAAGTGAATATATATTGCGAAATTTTTCAATTAAAGAATCTTCCGATGTTATGCGGACACCTGTATTCCATGACAAAGTGGTTGGTAAGCGCTATTATGAAGGGATGTTGTAGGGCATTAAGAATTGGTAAAGAGTTAGTTTGAGCCAATGTTAGAGTTTAAGAAGCTCAAAGAGGTAAATGTTGGGATCTTAAGGGAGAAAAAGAAAAACAAGGTGATATAAGTATGAGTATGATATGTAAAGACAGAAGGGAGGAAAACAGGGAGTTTTCAATTGTGACATACGTAAGTATTCCAATTATTCTATTGCGTTACAGCGGATATTCCTTGAAATATTTCCACAAAGAAGCTTTGAGTAAATTGAAGGACATCTCGTAGCTCTATATGCTTAAAATTTGAAATTATAAATTCATTTAATTTTATTAGATTTTTCTTTTTGAACGGAAGATCTCGATACGAGGGTATAAATTAGTTTATGGCTTTCATTTGTTGATTTGAATTTAGATTCGAGACAAAAATTTCCTTAAGAGTTCATTGATTTAACGTAAACAAGATTTGATTATAAGAGAATAGGTTTTTAAGTATGAAATATAGTAGTAAACCAGCTCAAACCAACAATTATTCCTGAAATTTCTTTCTTGCCGGAGACATTTGAAATTCTCGAGTTCGCCTTTTGTTTGATACTCATGTTCTATCAAGTAACTGCAAAAAGCACGTTAAAATTTTTCTCAGTATCTAAATGTTCCCCACTGTCCATCTTTTGCCACAAAGGCTATAATACTAACGCTTTTATAGACCATAATTAGACTTCATAACTTGCCTATAACGTTAGATATGTCGTTAATCAAAACTATCTTTAATTTACTTTAATTTGATAAATTTAAATTAGATTTTACTGTCTTTTGTCACTCTGTTTTAACTTACTTTCGCTTTCTTAATTATTTAAAACTATTAATTGTTTTATTACTATTTGCTATGTGATGATTGATTGTGTTAAATTTTTTTATGAATATAGTTATTCTCTAATGACGGAAATTTATTTGGCCTGGGAATTCTGTTTTCACCTGTTAATTTTTCTGAGAATACTTCCTTACGAAATAATAAATTGAGCTCAAAATAGCTCCTAGCATTTATAAAACACGTGCTTATCGTAGTTTATCTAATAACATAGGTACTTTTAAACATTCTCCAGTACCTACGTTCTTGAAACTTAAATCGTTTTTCTGTATCGTTAAAATGCATACATTTCCAAATGCATTTTCCGTGCGTGTTGGTTTTCCTTCTCTCCCCGATCGCTTTATCATTTCCTACTTTTCATAGAAGACTTCGATTATTTAACCATTATCTTACTTTAGTCTTCCTCTTTCGCGGTACTGCACTTTCATTCGACTATCTCTTCGTTTACATGTTTCAGCTCCACTGCTACTTCTTGCCGTTTAACGTCTTCAAAACATTTAGCCCCGACGATGTGATTTTGCGGCGTCGGAGGCAATAATCCTCACGCGTGATTAAAATTTACGACAACAGTTTGGTGAATTCAGCGGAGGAAAACTGTTCATTAGAAGGGGAAAATAGAGGCTCGGTGCGGAAGGGGTGAGAAAGAGGGAGAGATGGGGTTGCACACGGTGACTTGGCGAATGGATATTGCAAATTTCCACAAGCCCTCACAGTTCCTGTGTATTATTTAAATTTTGAGACTCGGCGTATATTTTATATCGCGTTCAAGTGTCCTTCAGTGTGCATATTGAACCATTTTCTATCCTTGTATTTTATTCCATAGAGAAACCTCCGTCTTTAATCGCTTAAGTCTAGCAGTCATACAAGTAGCCATTGGTGCATCGAAAAGTTCATCTAAAGTGATGTAGAAACATTTTCCTGGAAGCGGAAAAATATATAATGAATTCGTTATTTACTTTCTCACTAGGGTATTGAAAGGGAAAAAAATTGGTACATAGTTGTAAATTAATTAAAGGTTTAAAAACACTCCTTCAGCAGTACGTCGGCGTATAGAGCGGTTTTAAACCTTTAACAAGTGGCATTAATAAAGGTATACATTAAATCGATATAGAAAAATTCCAAAAATGTAAAACCACTCATCCTAATAACTATGCATATTCCGCTTTGATAATAGCAAAATTGCCTTAGTACCCATAATAACTAAACTAGGGAAGAGATAATTAAGAAATGGATTATGTACATCAGCGTCTGATCAAATAATGAATATTCAATCATTGTTACATTACAGGTGCGAAAAGGTTTTTAGGATTTTAAAATTATTAATTTTCAACTTTTTAAACTAAGCAAATACAGATAATATACCGTGATGCATTACACTGACAACAAGTTATAAAATTGAAAGATATCATTCAGCGAAAAATAATTAATAATCTATCGTCGCTGTCCGGACTTTGTGGAAACTAAGAGAAATAAAACTTTTTAATTTCTAGATAAAATATAATTTAACGACCGGTTTCGGCACAAATGCAATCATTAGGTTTTTTTCTCTTAGTTGGACTTAGTTCTCTTGTCAGTTAGGGACTTTCAGGAACAGTAAATTATCAATTCGCAATAAAATTAACTCGAAAACTTGCACAAAGAACTCATTAGTAAATGGTAATCCTTCCATGCACTTATCAAGTATGTTTTATTATCCATGCTCTGAAAAGGATCCTGTTACACGTTGAAGCTAATTTAACAGTAATTTCATCTACGAACTGCTTCTTTTGCATATTTCAAGGAACACATCGGACACATTCTAAAGGATATTTCAAAGATGAAGCAGTAAGCGATAGAACGCATTCAAACAGACCTAACGAAATTAATGAGCCCTAGTTAGTACGACTTTGATTCACACAGTAAGTTTTTGCCGTCGGATCATTTAAGCCTGAGGATTCTTTTTCCATTATCCTTTAAACAAGGATCGCGGGAAAAGTAATCGCAGAAAAACTTCCATCAGCGAGCAATAGCGTGTAGCGAGCAATAATTAGTTATCCCCGAGTCTGCAAAGAATATAAAAAACGTTTGATACGATGCTAATGTTCGAGCGGATTCGAAGCCAAGATGAGGATCGGGTGAAATACACCTCCACAAAGAAAAGTTAATCCTCCCAAAGAAGGCGGTAATGAACACATCGCTTTAGCGGCGCACTCTAGATTAAAATTAGAACATCACATACACGGGCACAAAAAACTGTAAAGAGAGTAAGAAACACAAAGACCCTGGGAATTCTGCCGAACACACAATAAAACAAAAGTAGCCGGAGAAGAAAGAAGGAAGAGAGATAGGGAGTTTCGTTTTAAGATCCTGCAGAAGAAAAGAGGGAGGGAAGGTAATAATGTTTACGACAGGAAGACAATCAGAGCTAAAGAGAAGGAAAGATAGAGGCAAGGAGTTAGTGAGAAGTTGGTGGAATCGACGGTAGAGGGGGTGGTAAAGGAGTTGGAAGAGGAGGGGACCTGTGAATAGCCCTTGCGGTACCCCTTCGCTTAATAAGATAGCGCTTGGAAAGAAAGTGTCCGCAGGAAATAATTTGGGAAGATGGTGGTGGGGAAGGAGTTGTAAGAGGTTTGTGAGGAAGGGAAAAGCATATCCAAGAACAACGTAATCGTGGGAGTGTGGTAATTCCATACAATCTTTTGAATTGGCCAAGTCCGTTTGCGACTGTCTTACTTAGGGGAAGTGGATGTCTGAAAGGAGATGATTTTTATTCTTTCCTCCTTTCTTCTTATCTGTGCAACCATCAATCTCGACCACCTCGATATCTTTTATCTCGCTCTTAATAAAATTTTTGTCGAAAGTTGTCAAAAATGTTTTGTCTTAGTGGAATCCTTCGTTCCAAATTCCAACTACTAAAATGAGAAATAAACCCCGGTCCAGAGTGCTTCCTTCAGTATAAAAATTTCAGAGTTTTTCAGTTTTTGGCAGTAGGGTTCCATTTTAATTGATTAGTTTTGTGACTCTTTTATAGCTTGCAGGATACTTTCCTATTTATATTTACTGTTTCAAAAAGATTTTAAGATATGGGGGTTTAATGCGTTTTATAAAAGCTGTGATCGTTTTTAATTGCAATTCTCAGCTCAGAATAAAAACACTCCCCACATAAAAACAGGTTGTTTGCTTCGACTGATAATCCTCATCAGTATATTATATTCTTGCAATGTAGGTTAAGGTAAATGAAATTTGTTGATATGTGAAATATATTCAGTCAACCAATGCTTTTTGCTTTACGGAAAGTATTTGCTTTAAAGCAATACCTTTCTTCCTCACGTAAGAAAATTTGAAAAATTACAATCGATGTTCACTAAGTGGTGGTCATACAACTTTACCAATATCCAAGACGTTTCAGTGAAACCTCAATGTTGCACTGCAATTGAAAATGTTATAATTTTATGGAATAAATACACAGATAGTCGTCGATTTAAGGCCAAGTTCGGTTCCAACCGACTTGTTGTAAGTCGCTTTAGTCTAAAGTCGGATATTCTTAACTTTTGGTATATTCACTTGTGTCCATCTGAAGACAGACAGATTGTCTGGTCAGAAGTTGAGTCGTCATAAGTCGCATTGGTCGTAATTCAACGATCGTCTCAAGCGCTATTCCGATTCCACCAACTGACTGCGAAGAAAATCCTTTACTCATTATCATATTCTTATTAATTAGGACATCTCCGCCTTCGATACTCAATGAACTGTTGCAAATGCAGACATGCAAATGATACCCGGAATAACATCCGGATATTATCGGTCTACTTTCAGAGAAGAATATCCTAACACATCCACTGCTAGATTGTTTCATACATTTACAAATTCGTGTCATACCGTATCTTTTCTAATAAAAAAATCTTTAAAAATATAATATTTTTTACAAATACGTTGAATTATTTTTGGGTTCTCCTAGGTTCAAGTTCAAATAAGTAATTAAAAATTGCATCGTAACTGTTTTAATTGAGGGTAATAAAATCTCCTCGTCCCTNTTAGGAAAGTAGAATCATGGTGCACGTTCCTTACACGTCGAAAGGCAGTTTGCAGGGTACATAAACAGGAGGAGTTGCAGAACATAAACATTATCATTCGCATGGAATGTGCGTCAACTTCTTCGGCACGCCTTTGGTTTTGTCAGTGTCTCATAGTACAGATATACTAAACTGTAAAATAATCTAAAAATACAAATGCTATCTAATTTCTTTTTAATTTTCTAACGAAAGGTGAATCAAAATATTATTAAATCATACTTAATTACAACTCTCTGAATAATTACCTATCTCAATTACCCTTCTCTCGTATGCGTTGAATGAAACCGCAGCAGTAATAAAATAATCCTTCTTCGTATGTTTGTCGCGCCGTGTCTCTTTCTCTCTGTATTTATGTTTTCCCGTTTATCTTTTCACGTAAGAATTTTATCCCATTCAAATCTATGTGAAAGGAAAAAGTTCGATCAGCATAAAGCCTTATTTTTGTTAGGCACTTCAAATGCTCACACGTTTCCAAATTGATACTCAATACCAAGAAATACCTCGAGAAAACAGTCAATTTGTATATAATAATGATATAATTAAGCTAATTATATCAATTATATTATTAAAAAAATTATATTATTATATAATTAAAGAGAAGTATCTGTGAACAAATCTGAAATCTCGCATTTCTATTTCCAAAGTTGTAGTTAAATAGGAATAAATGGATTTTTGCTTGAGTGCCGATCAAAAAAGGATTCATTAATATTCAAATTCCGGATAAGACAAGAGATTTGCGTAACGAGTCGTTAATCTCGACTGCTTCTTAAGATTACGAACTGTCCCACATCCCTCGCCTCATCTGCACGACAAAATTTGCATTATTTTCACATTTCCAGCGGGATTTCCTCCCTTGACTGCCGTTCCCTATCCCTTGGACTCGTTCCTTTCACCGACGATTCCTTTCGAGGGCATTGGTTTTTATGTTCTAATGGAAATCATGATTCCCCTCTATGCATTCAAATGACATTAGCCAAACTGCTTTGTTTTTCTAGCAGATTGATATTCAAGGATTTTTTCGGAAATTTGGAAATGAAAAGTTATTAATCATTATCTTATTTCTATAATCTTTTTTTGTACTTCATCGCTTTTTTTATGAAACCATTCATCTGTTAAATACTCATATTTTCAAGATTTGTCCACATGATCAAATTACTACTCTCAGTGTTTAAGCTGTCCTTTTTTGGTATATGTTCTAGTGTAGATTCTAAACTAGTGGTAAGTAATATTCAACAGTAACAAAATTCACCGGGTTGAAGTTAGGACTTCCCAAATATATTTTTCAATTCAAGGGGAAAAATTCCAAGGAAGATAATATCTCACAGTTCTTCAACTATAAGTACGTCAAGTTTCATGTGGAATAACGGGGATTAAACCGACATTATAACAGTTGTTACGGAATATTCACGTCCCAGTTAACAGTACATTACATTTCACGTTAGTCCACAGATATAACTTTCTTGACCTTATATTGCTGGTTACAATTATTTTATAATTATTATATAATTACAATTATGTTATTAGTTTTAGTTATGTTACAATTATGTAATTACTCACAATTACAATTTGAATAAAGTACTTATATTACAGAAAAATATTTCGAATTACTGTTTTCATCCACGCATTTAGACACCAGAGACATACCCCACGTTTTTTTTATCTAGAACATTTTTAACCATTTTCATTTTTAGGAAATGTATTACTGTAGATAATGAAAACGCGAAGATTTTGAAGACTGTGATTATGACTGCCTATTGACATAGTTCGCCTCAAGGTTTTGATTTTATACCTATGTAATCGAAATTTCTGTAACATCTGCTGAAGATATATGCACCTCTGAGATGTCATAACTGCCATTCTCAAATATGACCAGCAGGAAGGTGAATTATTTTAACAGCCGATTCAAAATTATTATTTTAGAGAGATAACCCTAGCAGGTTTCCTTTAATTACTTATAAGGAATTTATTGGAATCGATCAATCTTCGAGATACGTGAATACGGACAAGCATATTAACAATAGGTTTAATTATTTTGTATTTATTACAATCATTTTTAATTCATATGTACAATTATATGTATTTTCTATGTTAATGAACTATGTATGATTTTAAATGTTATATGCCTATGTTTTTTTACTGTAATTATGTAATTATTGTTAAATTCTCTACTGTTCACAGGAGGTTTTTGGAGAGGTTTTCCTCCTCTTTTTTTGCAAATGCCGGACAGATCTCGTAATTATTTTTCTTACTTCCACTTGACCGTTGCCACCTGGTCCTCCGACCAAATAGCAACGTTTCACTATTAAATAAATAAATAAACCATCCGGGATTAGGTAAATTAATTACATTTAATTAACATTGATTTCGGTGATTGGGAGGATAGTCATTTATCTCACAAACAGTTAAATTCAGGTTCGAAAAGGCAAATCAATCAGCATAGCACTAATTGACATTCGAAGAAGACATACCCGGCAATGCAACCCTTCCGTACTCCCCATCACAAAGTCCTCAGCATCACTCCCTTATCATTCCGTCTCCTTTTCTTTTTTTCTCTCCTACTCGAGTCATTACTGTAGCCCTCTTCCGCCCAACCGTCTCTTTATTGCCGGGATTTTTTTATTCGCCATCAGCCACTCCATGAGAAATGCTCATCTCCACTCCCTATCTCCCTTTCAACAGCCTCATTTCTCGGATGGCTAGCTAGGGCGCGCATAAGGTGAGCATCTTAGGGACAACTGCTGAGAAAAAGGGCGGAAAAAATTAGTGAGAAGGGGTCGTATACGACTACTCTTAAAAAGAATTGAAGTTTGCGAGGGTGGTAAAGAAACCCACCTCCCCATCCTTGAGAAAACAGCAATTATCAAGTGGGTGAGGCCGATGAGGGCCATGCTAATTTTTATCGCCCCTTCTCCCTTCACCCCATCTTCTCAAACGATACGGCCGGATTTGAGCCTCCTTTTTTATTATTTTAATTCTTTTTTCTTCGCCACGGCTCGCTTCCTCCTTATCCCGAGTCTTTTAACGTGCTCGCCCGCCTGCATAAGTGCCGTCACCCCGTTGAGAGGGGGCAGCACTGAAGTTGGGGGTTGTTTGGAGTAGGGGAACGTAGGTTATTTAAACGCGGAAGGGAATGAGGAGGGGGCGACGAGGGCGCCGCGCGGAGAGATAGGGAAATGGTCGCGAGACGATTTCACGCATAATGCGAGACAATTGGAAAGAGGGAGAAGTTGGAGACAATTGGGGTATCGGAGAGTGATAAGGAGTGGGGTTGGCTTAAGCCTAACAATAATTGCAGCTTTCTCTCGCCGTCTTGAAGCGAAGATAAAAAGGGAATTAAGAACGGATCGCCTCGGCGGGGGTGGGGTAAGGAAAGGAAAAACAAAGGAGGTCCGTTAATTCCCGTGTTGTATCCCGGCTCGTTTCGTTTTATTATTCGCGAACGTTTTTTTCTTTATCTGAGGTGTTTCATGGTGGGAGTCGTCTTAAGACGCGGAGATTCTCATGCAAACGAAATTACTTCTCAGGATCAAGCTATCTCTAAGGAACTTTTTAAAATAGTACCGTTATCACTTGACTTCCCTTGCAGGTGTTTTAAATATGAAATAATCGGAACACGCCCTTTTGAGCAGCTAACGTCGCTAACTTTAAAATGTATTTAACCGATTTTTTCTCCTTCGTGATGATATTTTCTTCTTTCTGTAAGGCACAGAATAATCGAGTTTGTACAGTTACAGAGAGAATAACAAAAATTTCAAGTGCCTTTAGACTTACTATGCCGCTAAAATATCACAAAATGTAAGATATGTGGTTACTAAGGTACACACAATACATATTTTAAGACTTTTAACCTAATAGAAATGTATTTCATTTAATTTTATCACTTAAGATTAAGAAAAATTTAAAAAGAGATTTGCGTAACGAGTCGTTAATCTCGACTGCTTCTTAAGATTACGAACTGTCCCACATCCCTCGCCTCATCTGCACGATATTATTATTTTTATAATAATATTATTTATGACGTAGAAATGTCCGAACGGCAGGGAATTTGAGAGCATAAAAACTCATCAATTAGTAAAAAAACTCGTAGTTTCTGAAGTAGGTTCTTCCAAAATTAAAATACAAGTTAAGTTTCTAAATGATTGCATACTGCTTCTTTAAGTTGAGTTCCATTGATCCTAATAAAAAGAACTCGGTGTTACAAATCTTGTTTTTGTGATATTTATTGAACTCTTGGAGTGTTCGAATTGCTTATGTAGCACGTATCCCACGACATTGTCGCTTCATTTTTGTCGATCACGCACATTTGAAAAAGCTGAGATGGATATTTGTTAATCTCCTTATCTAAGTTAAACATCAATTCACATATTCTATTTTTATCTGAAAATAAATTCTCAGGATTTGATATCATTTATACAAAACAAATAAAGGGTAAACTCTCCAACGACGTAGAAATGGCAAAATATTTTACATGGGAAGGGAAAAGGATGACTGAGTTAATCTAGTAAGATGACCTTTACGCAGGGAAACGTTTACAAATGACACTCTACCAAGTGTTGTCTGGCATAATGAAATTTACTTGATGAAGTTTAACATTCCAAAATAAGCGTAAATAAATTGGTGCACATAAATGTATACGTCCGATGAAAGGTCATAGCTTGCGTGCATATGTACCATGAGAAAGTAAACATCTAGTTTCTAAGAACATAGTAATGCGTCACAAAGAATGGAATTTAATTACAGGAACACAGCTTAGACACTGCTCACGACTCACTTTTTTACATGTATAGAGTCTTCCTCGTAATTAAAACAAACTCGGAAAGCATTCCGGGTTGCAAATACAAGGAGCCGTTTTTAATTCCGAGAATCCTCATTACCCTAATAAGAGGGCATTTTTTCTCTTTATTACGGCCTTATCACTCGGTCGGGTTGCTTTATTCATCCATTTCCAAACACGAAATATTCCGCAGGCACATGCTCCGCATTTAGCTCTAACGGAGTAAGAATCGCCCTCTCCATATTCTCATTCCAATTGCTCTGGGCTTCTTAAAAAGACGCTCTCAAACATAGTAAAACCTTGGCGAGATACGAAATTTCTTGCGCGAAGGAGCCGTGCATTGTCTCGCTAAGATTGGCGCGTTAAAATTCTCATATTCCCCGAAAACCACTGTTTCTTCTCATTTCCTTCTCGAATGCTCCTCTTCTGCCCTTTGTCCTCTATCTGAACAATATCCAGAGTGTTCCTTCACCAAAGGGTACACCCTCACCTCCTCAACGAAGATATACTCAACGTTTATTACCCCGGCTTCTTTGGGCAAACTTTTCCCCGCCCAAATACATATACAGTTCCCTTCATCACCCTCTCTTAATTTTTCCTTGCATCCCTTTTGTCTCGGTCTTAGCTGCGCTAGTGGACCGTTCCACTGCCTGAAGACAATGGTATAATCTTCAGAGACCGCTTGTAATAAGCTTTTCCCCAAGTCTGAAATAAATCGCTGCCGGAGATACAGCGCTCATTTTCCTTGAGGTTCTTGGCCTCGCACGCAGGCCTTTTCCTTCAGTTTCCCACTCCCTTCTTTAGAAGTAAAACTTACCCCTTTCCACACAAGTCTCAGCTTAGCGGCGAGCTTCGTCCCATCTTCCCATTGTGTGGAGACCATCAAAGATGATTCCTTGTAGATAAGTAGGGTGTCTCACCCTCGCGTGCGATCCGTCTGTATTATTTGGTGAGTCACGAGCTAATTCCGTTCTCCCCCATTTCTGTGAGTGATATTACGCAGAGCTAGGGAATTGGTTTCTTCGGAGGAGAGCTTTAAGATGGGAGGTATCTGTAAGCTTTCGTTCGAGGTAATGTTGATTTCTTAGGTACTTTTAAGAACCGCACTAACTCGAAAGCATGAGCTTTCCTTGAGTTCCTTGTAAGAGTTAACTGGGTGCATAATAAGAATTTCCATCTATTTTTAAATTTTATGGTTCGATTATAAGCAATTAGAGCTAAATTTTCAGTAGTTAACTCCTTCAAAAGGAAATCTATTGTTTATACATATTCGTACAGCCTCCGTGGGGTAAACCTTTTATCAAACGAATCGGTGAAATATCTTTGAGGGACTCTTACGAATAACTGAACATGGAGTTACCACATCCATGATACACTTACGAGAGGAGCACTTAAGAAACTCGGCTTCCTTAAGAGAATAGTCCGTCGGAGCGGAAAAAGTTCGCGAGCGATGTTACGAGTACTTTGCGTTAGTTAGGCCTCACCCTGAGTATGTGTTTAGTGTATATATAGGGCCCTGCCGACAAGTTTTATATTCGGGAACTAGGAACGGTGCAGCGAAAGGCGATAAGCGTTTTGTGAAAATTTGCTATGATAAATCAGTGAGCGTGATTTGCTTCAAGACGCAGGATGGGGATCTTTAGAAGGTAGAAGATTTAAACAAAGGATGAATTGACTAAATAAGTTCAGAAAAAGCGCGTTTACAGATAATGTAGCTGATATGTGTCCTCCATTTTACATAGGCCGTTCTGATACGGCGAGGAAGATCAGGAAAATAGATGCCAGAACGAATCGATTCAAGAATTCAAATTTCCGCGAACGATACGCGAAAAATATGGATTAGGAAAGTAGAATCATGGTGCACGTTCCCTACACGTCGAAAGGCAGTTTGCAGGGTACATAAACAGGAGGAGTTGCAGAACATAAACATTATCATTCGCATGGAATATGCGTCAACTTCTTCGGCACGCCTTTGGTTTTTTCAGTGTCTCATAGTACAGATATACTAAACTGTAAAATAATCTAAAAATACAAATGCTATCTAATTTCTTTTTAATTTTCTAACGAAAGGTGAATCAAAATATTATTAAATCATACTTAATTACAACTCTCTGAATAATTACCTATCTCAATTACTCTTCTCTCGTATGCATTGAATGAAACCGCAGCAGTAATAAAATAATCCTTCTTCGTATGTTTGTCGCGCCGTGTCTCTTTCTCTCTGTATTTATGTTTTCCCGTTTATCTTTTCACGTAAGAATTTTATCCCATTCAAATCTATGTGAAAGGAAAAAGTTCGATCAGCATAAAGCCTTATTTTTGTTAGGCACTTCAAATGCTCACACGTTTCCAAATTGATACTCAATACCAAGAAATACCTCGAGAAAACAGTCAATTTGTATATAATAATGATATAATTAAGCTAATTATATCAATTATATTATTAAAAAAATTATATTATTATATAATTAAAGAGAAGTATCTGTGAACAAATCTGAAATCTCGCATTTCTATTTCCAAAGTTGTAGTTAAATAGGAATAAATGGATTTTTGCTTGAGTGCCGATCAAAAAAGGATTCATTAATATTCAAATTCCGGATAAGACAAGAGATTTGCGTAACGAGTCGTTAATCTCGACTGCTTCTTAAGATTACGAACTGTCCCACATCCCTCGCCTCATCTGCACGACAAAATTTGCATTATTTTCACATTTCCAGCGGGATTTCCTCCCTTGACTGCCGTTCCCTATCCCTTGGACTCGTTCCTTTCACCGACGATTCCTTTCGAGGGCATTGGTTTTTATGTTCTAATGGAAATCATGATTCCCCTCTATGCATTCAAATGACATTAGCCAAACTGCTTTGTTTTTCTAGCAGATTGATATTCAAGGATTTTTTCGGAAATTTGGAAATGAAAAGTTATTAATCATTATCTTATTTCTATAATCTTTTTTTGTACTTCATCGCTTTTTTTATGAAACCATTCATCTGTTAAATACTCATATTTTCAAGATTTGTCCACATGATCAAATTACTACTCTCAGTGTTTAAGCTGTCCTTTTTTGGTATATGTTCTAGTGTAGATTCTAAACTAGTGGTAAGTAATATTCAACAGTAACAAAATTCACCGGGTTGAAGTTAGGACTTCCCAAATATATTTTTCAATTCAAGGGGAAAAATTCCAAGGAAGATAATATCTCACAGTTCTTCAACTATAAGTACGTCAAGTTTCATGTGGAATAACGGGGATTAAACCGACATTATAACAGTTGTTACGGAATATTCACGTCCCAGTTAACAGTACATTACATTTCACGTTAGTCCACAGATATAACTTTCTTGACCTTATATTGCTGGTTACAATTATTTTATAATTATTATATAATTACAATTATGTTATTAGTTTTAGTTATGTTACAATTATGTAATTACTCACAATTACAATTTGAATAAAGTACTTATATTACAGAAAAATATTTCGAATTACTGTTTTCATCCACGCATTTAGACACCAGAGACATACCCCACGTTTTTTTTATCTAGAACATTTTTAACCATTTTCATTTTTAGGAAATGTATTACTGTAGATAATGAAAACGCGAAGATTTTGAAGACTGTGATTATGACTGCCTATTGACATAGTTCGCCTCAAGGTTTTGATTTTATACCTATGTAATCGAAATTTCTGTAACATCTGCTGAAGATATATGCACCTCTGAGATGTCATAACTGCCATTCTCAAATATGACCAGCAGGAAGGTGAATTATTTTAACAGCCGATTCAAAATTATTATTTTAGAGAGATAACCCTAGCAGGTTTCCTTTAATTACTTATAAGGAATTTATTGGAATCGATCAATCTTCGAGATACGTGAATACGGACAAGCATATTAACAATAGGTTTAATTATTTGTATTTATTACAATCATTTTTAATTCATATGTACAATTATATGTATTTTCTATGTTAATGAACTATGTATGATTTTAAATGTTATATGCCTATGTTTTTTTACTGTAATTATGTAATTATTGTTAAATTCTCTACTGTTCACAGGAGGTTTTTGGAGAGGTTTTCCTCCTCTTTTTTTGCAAATGCCGGACAGATCTCGTAATTATTTTTCTTACTTCCACTTGACCGTTGCCACCTGGTCCTCCGACCAAATAGCAACGTTTCACTATTAAATAAATAAATAAACCATCCGGGATTAGGTAAATTAATTACATTTAATTAACATTGATTTCGGTGATTGGGAGGATAGTCATTTATCTCACAAACAGTTAAATTCAGGTTCGAAAAGGCAAATCAATCAGCATAGCACTAATTGACATTCGAAGAAGACATACCCGGCAATGCAACCCTTCCGTACTCCCCATCACAAAGTCCTCAGCATCACTCCCTTATCATTCCGTCTCCTTTTCTTTTTTTCTCTCCTACTCGAGTCATTACTGTAGCCCTCTTCCGCCCAACCGTCTCTTTATTGCCGGGATTTTTTTATTCGCCATCAGCCACTCCATGAGAAATGCTCATCTCCACTCCCTATCTCCCTTTCAACAGCCTCATTTCTCGGATGGCTAGCTAGGGCGCGCATAAGGTGAGCATCTTAGGGACAACTGCTGAGAAAAAGGGCGGAAAAAATTAGTGAGAAGGGGTCGTATACGACTACTCTTAAAAAGAATTGAAGTTTGCGAGGGTGGTAAAGAAACCCACCTCCCCATCCTTGAGAAAACAGCAATTATCAAGTGGGTGAGGCCGATGAGGGCCATGCTAATTTTTATCGCCCCTTCTCCCTTCACCCCATCTTCTCAAACGATACGGCCGGATTTGAGCCTCCTTTTTTATTATTTTAATTCTTTTTTCTTCGCCACGGCTCGCTTCCTCCTTATCCCGAGTCTTTTAACGTGCTCGCCCGCCTGCATAAGTGCCGTCACCCCGTTGAGAGGGGGCAGCACTGAAGTTGGGGGTTGTTTGGAGTAGGGGAACGTAGGTTATTTAAACGCGGAAGGGAATGAGGAGGGGGCGACGAGGGCGCCGCGCGGAGAGATAGGGAAATGGTCGCGAGACGATTTCACGCATAATGCGAGACAATTGGAAAGAGGGAGAAGTTGGAGACAATTGGGGTATCGGAGAGTGATAAGGAGTGGGGTTGGCTTAAGCCTAACAATAATTGCAGCTTTCTCTTGCCGTCTTGAAGCGAAGATAAAAAGGGAATTAAGAACGGATCGCCTCGGCGGGGGTGGGGTAAGGAAAGGAAAAACAAAGGAGGTCCGTTAATTCCCGTGTTGTATCCCGGCTCGTTTCGTTTTATTATTCGCGAACGTTTTTTTCTTTATCTGAGGTGTTTCATGGTGGGAGTCGTCTTAAGACGCGGAGATTCTCATGCAAACGAAATTACTTCTCAGGATCAAGCTATCTCTAAGGAACTTTTTAAAATAGTACCGTTATCACTTGACTTCCCTTGCAGGTGTTTTAAATATGAAATAATCGGAACACGCCCTTTTGAGCAGCTAACGTCGCTAACTTTAAAATGTATTTAACCGATTTTTTCTCCTTCGTGATGATATTTTCTTCTTTCTGTAAGGCACAGAATAATCGAGTTTGTACAGTTACAGAGAGAATAACAAAAATTTCAAGTGCCTTTAGACTTACTATGCCGCTAAAATATCACAAAATGTAAGATATGTGGTTACTAAGGTACACACAATACATATTTTAAGACTTTTAACCTAATAGAAATGTATTTCATTTAATTTTATCACTTAAGATTAAGAAAAATTTAAAAATTAGTATAGTAGTGATAATATTCGCAGAGAATTAAACAAGCATTCCAATCTATTGATGTATTCGTAGATGTCTTTCTCGACACTGCATTTCAATTCATCCGGAACGCTCAAATGATAAGTGCTTGACGCACTTCGTGATATTCAGGTCTAAATTGTCCGTTAGAGCAATAGAAGGGATACTAATGCATGCACGTATTTATATGCGATTTCATCGTATACTATTTTTTTCGCATGAGCTTTTTAATCGTAAAAATCCGAAATGTAAAATGCTTTACATGAGCATCTCCAGCTACTCCTTTCTGTTCACTTAATTTATGTCAAATGTGTAATTTACATCTGCATTGGTACCCTAGAAGCCGCCAATGTGCGTGAGGCAGGGGATAATGCATTGGGATACCTATACGTCTTGAGTAATGTTGTAAGACTGATCAAATTTTTCAGTTATACCAGCTATTTCCCAACGATAGCGAAAACGCGATGTGCTGTAAATCAGGGGAAAATGATAATGATAAAAATTCCATCTTTCTGGTGACCCTCGCGAGAGATTTACCTTCGCATTCCTCATCAATTCCGTTCTACGTTATTTTGCCCACCAACGACTTTCGTGCATACTTTCTTTTTAAATCAAATCCTCATCAATAGAACTCGAACAAGAATTTTCCAAGTAGCAGTCAATGAATGTATATTTTTCTTGTGATAGTATCCGAAGACCTTCATGAAGCCTTCTGAATGTAGTTTGAATGTGATACGTAGATAATTCTGTTCTTCGGTTAAAAATATGGGTAGCTTTCCTTTTTCACCTTTCTGGGATCAAGGAAACATACGTATAACGCTTTGTAATTTAAGGCATTACCAAGAAAACACATAGTTATCGACCGTTGATCGCCATCGACCGGTTAGTCTTCTTTGTTATATAGAAGAAGAATTACACTCGAGAAAATTTCACGCAAATGGATTCGAGTTGAGAACGTTGGAAGACGTCCTACGTTAGTTAATGAAGCGAACTTAAGAGAGGAAATGGAGCTCCGTTCCGGTGAGCTAAGGTATCAGTCTCTGAACAGACATTAGCATAATCTGTCTCGGAGAACGTGATGAGGAACGGCTTCATTGCGTGTGTCCGCGATCTGTGGGAGGGAGGACGTCAGAACATCCTTCCGAACCCTGGTCTATGGGACGGAAGTCAAGAAATCCTATAAATTATGCCAATGCATTAATACATAATGGAAACGCGCTCTTAAGAAAACTTCCAACCTCGACGTAGACGCAAGATAAGCCAGACGCATACTAGGAAGTGATAAATTAGGTAAATGGTGACCTAAAAATGCCAGGATTGCCTCATGCTTCGCAAACTATAGTACACCTGGCTCCAATACTTCAAGCGAGTTTCTTTTTCACCAAGAAATGTGTTCCAAATCATGCAACTCTGTAAAATATTTTCAAGGGATTATTAATATGAAGGATATTTT
Organism: Ladona fulva; assembly: GCA_000376725.2. NCBI lineage: Eukaryota > Metazoa > Arthropoda > Insecta > Odonata > Libellulidae > Ladona > Ladona fulva. Next base: position 2,292,645 of record KZ308187.1, on the reverse strand, counting down.
GGATCTCCTGTTCCTAACAAAGACAAATTGATATTCATTTGCGTAATGTTGTTTGTACATTATCAATTTTTTTATCCAATAAAGTTAGGATATCATAAGTTCAATTGCTAAAGCAACACATCTCCCTTTCGGACGGTGAATTTTCTTCTTGATTAGAGGCAAAATCCAGAAGTTAGTTCATAAATCTTTTGCTGACGTACTTTCGTTGTTATTTATGACGAGATTCCAACTGTTTTCTATGGGATATCGCCTGTTCGACAGCTTTGAGGTTAGATTCGAAGATTCATTAGTCAAGATGGCCTATCTCACATTTTATTTTGTGACTTTAGGAACAATGGTAAAAAGTTGAAGAGCTTCGATTATATTTGTCTAACGAGAAAATATGGAAACCTCACTCTTTTATACACGGATACGGCTAGTATACTGTTTTCAAATTAGCAAGAGGCTGGTTGGATCCTAAACCGTTAACCGCCAAAATCTTTGGAGTGAAAATGAGGCTTACTTGGTAATACAAATGATTGAGATCATCTTCAGTTTATTTCTCACTAAGTAAGAGAGAAAAGTCATAAAAGGCCAGGTATGTCTAGCGTAAGTGCTCAATGTACAACACATTTCATGAATTCCAATGCAGTTACTTCATCGATCATTTGCATAAGAATTTCTGAGCTCGCATCTCAGTTAAATTAAAAATTAAAGAACTGAAAGCACCAAAATCTATTGAATTGTTGTAATCTATCATCGCTGGCCAGACTCCGTGGAAAGACATAATAAACTGAAAGAAAAAAGCTTAGTATTCTTCGCATAAGATATAATTCAAGGCAAATCAATGCAATCACTTGTATACACGAAGTCTAAGATTGAGTTTTCTGTATATTTACCTGATGATGGCATTTCAACCTAAACCGGTCGTTGAATTATCTTTTCTGGAAATTAAAAAGCGTTTTTCTCTTAATTCTAATTGTATTTAGCGTATGAAGACGGTTAAACCCTTACTATGTTCATTAACATAAAAACTACAAAAAATCAATCTTCGATTATGAAAGTTTTATGAAATTGTTTTAATTCTATTGGAAAATGTGTAGTATAACTTATTTTAAAATTTTATGGATTATTTATTGCTTCTTTACTAACAATTTCTATAATATAGTACTAAAATAATTGAGTTTTGATGTGATTATGGACATGATATAGTACCCGGAAAGAAATTTAAGCGCTAAAATGTCCGCATATAGCTATTAATACTCCGAAACATTGGCTCTTGATGGCGAGATATCGTTTCCATATATAAATTCCAAGGAGTTTTTTCGTTAGGTATAGGCGGATTCGCTAGAAGAGCGTTTGAATCCTGTCCGAAGTCAATCGCTATGGGAAAGTTATGCGGTAATACCAGGATCGAATCCTACGAAGAAAGTAGTGAACAATGATTTTCTTTCGGGCGATTTCAAGGCAATGAGAGCGGAGAGGCACCTACAAGACAAGGGAGAATCATTTGGAATAGGAAACAAAAAAGAAACGATATGGCCGAAGGATGAGGTGGAGAAAATCTTCGCGAAACGCTATTTTCATTCCCTTTTTTCTTTCCCCCAACGAATATTTAAAAAAGAAGAAATCGTCTCGAGAAAAGAAAAGGGTTGGGGAGGAGCACGCAGCCTCTTTTTCGTAATTCCTTTGTTTTTTATATCTCTTTACGGAGCTCCTTGCTATAAACGCTCCTTTCTCAACTCCCTCACGGAAGCTCCTTTCTTTAGGTAGGATTTTTCGCTGGATAATCCAGAAGTTCCTAACTCATCCTTTCTCTTTTTCCTCCCCTCCTTTGCATTTTTATCTCCACCGGAGTTAGTTTTGCTCTGGAAGAAGAGGTTTTCAACAGCGTTAAGTTGCCTTCTCCCCTCCTTCCCCAGATAAAAAAGGAAGGTGCAGGGAAAGTATTATTATGCTAATGGAGACGGAGGGATAAAAGTTCTCTCAGGAGACGCTTTTGATAAGAGACGGGCTATTTTGTCTCGCTTAAGGTTTAGCGGAGTTTTTTCACGTCCTTATTTATCGGTGAAGAACTACTCGAGTTGATAATGTATTAATTGGTCGGAGCTAGATCCTTCTGGGATTTTTTTGGGAGATGACGCCCGCGCGGAAGTGAAGAAATTTCCACGACGAATGGGATTGAGGATCTTTTTTGTGAAATCGAGGAAAGAAATAATACTCGTAGCTTATCTCAAGTAAAGAATAAATTCAGTTGGTTGAATATCCGTTATCCACAAGGAATTCGATAGGACCAGCAGTGCTGCATGTTTCACTCGAGGTTTCGACACAATTTTCTCATTTCAGGTTTGACTGGAGAAACAAGTATTTCTTGATTGAAAAATAACAGTGAACTCCATATTTATATTTGCATGTATTTTATTTTTTTTGGTTAGATAAATTTATGAATCGTGAACATGATTCACTTCAAATAGTCAAAACAATCAGATTTCAATTAAGCAATAAGACCCCCAAGGGTGTCAGGTTATGTGTTTCTTCTTTGTATTCAATCGCCACTAAGCATCTCTGTTTTATTGGCTACTAACTCTTACTCTTAGTATGACAGTTGTCAATATTTGTCATTAATACTTATCCCTAATTTATATGCAATTACAGTTCTGCTCATAAACTCCAAAATGAGAATGATTCTATTCTTTATAGTTTGCACTTGATTCATTGTTCGTACTCAGATATACATCACCTAAGGTGATTCGTTTCACACATGCTTACCGAGGATAAATAATGATTTCAAATACCGTCCATTTCAAAGAGTACGTGTTGGAACTAAGTCAGTGGCGTAGCTAGGGGGGATTTGGTTGTTAAACCCAACCCCATAGAGCCAAAATGGGTTTTAAAAAGTCAAAATTATGAGAGGTAAATTGTAATCGTAATATTAACAGTTACACCACTGGTAACTCGCAAGGAGTATGTGTCGATATAAATCTGTATCCATCAATTTTACATTTAGGGCAGAAGTTTGTCTGTCCGGGGAATATGGACTATGTTGCGCTTACTCCACGGATCAAAAACCCCCAGAGACAAATTCTGGCTACTCCCCTGTGTATTGCCGATCAGTCTGTATATGATGAATGCTGTGATAAAAAGTGTTACTGATAATGATAATAATATATTTACATCATTTGGTGAACAAATATTTGATGAGTGCTTGGAATAAAAAAGTTTCCAAACCTTAAATAATCCAAACATTGGTAGTACTTAGCCCCTATTTCCGGAATATGCCAGTAAAGAGTTTAGTCGATCATTAATAAAAATTAAAATGGGAAGGTTTGAAAGAACACCTTCTCTTCGAAACACGTTTTGAGCGAAGGCGAGTTATTTCAAAGATATCAGTTGATCGAGTTCCTTATTTCTTAAATTGGTCACGTTAAAATATAAAATGTATGCCGTTCCTAATCTACTTACAACAATTCAACGGGAAGAGGTGCCCATGTTAGAGTTTAAGCCTTATCATGCGTTAAAAGTGTATCATTTTAAGAGATTCCCAGGGTATTTATCGAGCAGAAAGCCAGGTTTTTGTTGGAAATTAACCAAAAGAAGGGAAGGTGAAAAGCCAGGTCAGGCGACGATGGTGGTAGCTTGCGAGAGTTGCTCCAGCGGCCAGAGGGAGAGAGATGAAATTAGGAGAGGGAGGGGCAGCTGAAGTAGAGACGGAAGAAGAGGAAAAAAAGGTAAAAAGTGGAAATTTTCACGGAGCTAAGGGCGGAAGCATGAAAACGCCTCGGCGAAATTTTTCGGACGAAAAAAGCCCCTAACCGGATTTCTAATTTTTTTCCAACGGAGGAGTGGCTGAATAGGAAAGTGGATTCGGACGCCTGCCTTCCCTCTTTTGTTTTTTTCAGTCTCTTCCTGTCCGCTCCCCCCTTAGTCTTTGTTTATTTTTCCGTACTTCATTTTTCATGAGAGGCTCCTACTACGCAACCGCACTGCCTTATATTATATGTATCGCCCATCCTTTCTAGTCCTCCATTCGATGGTGACGGCGGATGGTCGCCTTCTTTTGTTTCTCCGTACGTTTAGTTCGCGTGGTGACCGCGAGGGGGGACTTGAAAATGGAAGTATGATTCCTCCATCGAATGTGATGAGTGTGGTTTGCTGGAGAGAGACAGGAAGAGTATTGCGGACTTGATTTTCATAGCAACAAGTACCGCCTTCAGATATCTCTTTATGCTAATTATGAAGATGCAAAGAAAAACATGCCGAGGTAGGGTTTGAAAATTTAGAATTCAATTCGTACTTCAAGGACAGATGACAGGCATTTATCAAAGGAGCTTTAAAAAGAATGGCTTTTTAAGATATGTGAACAATAATCTTGCACACAAGAAATCGGTACGTATACTAAAGAAGTCTTTAATGAGCTGATTATATACATAGAACAACAATGACATATACATAGAATAAGAATGAACTGATACATACAGCTAGTTTATATACATAGAACTAGGTGAATTTATAGAAGACCGGGTATTTTATGCATCCTAATCCCTTAATAAGATAACTATGGACGAGAACTCTGCAAGCCACCTATCCTGTGGCAGGGAGTGCGTGCACCATGACTCTAAAATGTGGATATTCTTGCTGCATACAAGACGTTTCTTCCTAAAATATTCTAATTGCTGGTTTCAAGAAATCTGCGCTAGTGAAAGTATCAAGGTCACACTGAAAAAGCAACGAGTAGATGCTATGGTAGCTTATTTCATATATTTCATTACAAATAAATTCAAGGAATTAAGTGAAACTGTAATAACTACAACTCAGTTTAATAGTAGGGTAATATAGTAGGGTAATGAAGTTTAATCGTGTTTAGATGTAGGTTATGTTCTTTCATATGAAATACCGTATCGCATAGCATGGCAATCAAACATGATTTCTTTCAATGCATTGAGGAAAGAGTGGTAAGGGCCACTGATGTATATAATAGTAAAAATCAAATAAAAACACTTACTGCTACACACATGCCCCCAATGGGAGTATTTTCAGACCTCTATTGACAGTTTTACAGTTGGTGACTCTATAGATGCTCTCATTTTGGACGAAAAGCACAAAAGCGTTGGCGTTTTCCTTTGATGATTTTTCGATGTTTTTTTTTTAATTTTAGTGCTGAGTTAGACCTACAGTACCTCTAATAAGTAGTGAGTGAGAATACGGGAGGGATCAGATTAGCAAATGCGCGCTTTTGCTTTAATTTCTTGAGCACATTTCCTTACTGATAAGACCATTTCCATAATTCATGACTTAGCCGAACTTGAGCGTTAAGGAATTAGCCGCGATCAAAATTAGTGAACATCAAGAGTAATGATCTTCTTCCCCTTTAAACGAGTAATCTTTCCATCCAACAGTATCTGCCCACGTGCGCTCCACGATTGAGATTTTTTCCGCTCCTTTTCCTACGGAAAAAAAGCCCCCTTGGTATCCCCGCACACCGGAGGAGGAAAAATTAGGGAATTCATTACGATGCTTTATTTTGGAAAATGAAGAGGTGCCTTCACTTCCGCCACCGCTCTCTTCCTGTCATCCTTAATTTAGTAAGTTTAGAAAGAGAGAAAGGGGAGAAAAAAGGAGTAGGGTTAGGAAGAAAAATTAATGGATTGCAAAAACCTTTTTTGTAAGAGCGTCGGAAAAAGATAATCTTTTTTCGCCTCTCTCAAAAGGTTAAAAGATATATTCGGAGGGCTTCTTCGAGTGTTTTTCTTTCTAATTTCCGAAGCCATTTTTGTTTGGTGGCTGAAATTGGCCGTGGAATGGGTCCTTATTTTGAAAATTTCATCTCACGCGCGGAAAATATTTTAAGTCGTTTGAAGATGTGTTGATTCTTTATACTCATCCTCGTTTCCTAATTAGTTACGATGAATGGTCGACATCATTTTCAAGCTTAGAGCGGTGGAAAATGTTCTATAAATGGGGAAGTGCGTGATTCTCTAAGTTATTTCAGTAGTACCTGCACTTTACATATTCTGAATTGAGATGTGTCACTGTAAATATTGTTGACCTACAAAAGCAGTGCTAATAGTTTTTGCCAAATTTGACCACATGTTTAAAAATATTCTGCAGAACTACTGTAAATATAAAACTTGTTAATGGTGCATAAGAAAATTCGATAACATCTTGATAATTTTCGTACAAGTTCTAACAAGGTTGCCATTCGTCTATTATTCCGTCAAAATCTAGGGACATTAGAGTTTGACGAAAGATTGAAAAAGCCGTAGTACGTTATTTAAGCCGTTACAAGGACTTTTTGGAGATTTTCCAAACTCTAATACATTCCTATGATCCTTTCGTTGTTTCGTGTTCCTTTTCTTTGTAAAATCTAGAGGGAAAACGTAGGCCTTTTTGGTAATTAAACAGAGTGGGGGCAATGTCTACGGAAACAAAATGGAGTTATACATCTTAAATTCTGCCAAATCAATAAAGATGCTGTCGTTAGGACATTAATGTCAAAAGCATTGCAGTAATGTCCGATTGTACCAAATTATCTTATTTTGGCAAAAGAACTGCATATTACCCGGTTGAATCGATAAGGAAGGTTTTGGCAAGGAATATGTAGGTCGTATTTTATTTTCCACTAATTTATAATTAACCTCATACCGAAATTTACATTATTTATAATTATTATTTATACCTCAGAATGACACACTATTACAGTCAAACACTGAATTACAGTCGCCTCGATAAAGGTTGTCCTGGGTTCAAATCCCGGTGGAGGACATTTGTGTCAAATAACCTCAGCTTTCAAAGGGATTTTTAAAAACGTATTACCTCTACGAGTAAAAATATGATAGTTGGCAATTTTAAGACGGATACCTACGACTTCAAAATCGTTTTAATTTGTCGCATTAGAAACGTAGGCGTAGGTTTTCATACTTAATTTATTCCATAGTAATTATAGCAATTTTTGTGATGTTTGACAGTGCAATAAGGCACGATAATATATATTAATCCTAATGTTTATATAAACGAATTTTCTTGCCTTTATCTTACAGTAATTTTTCTAATCCACTTTTTCGATGACATTTTCTCATAATTTACATCAACTATCTTACAAGCCAAAACATTTTATCAATTATCTTCTCTCGTCATTCTCAAAACTTACCGTATTAATCTTACACCGTTTCTATACGAATATAGTGAGAGGCTCAAGTGTTTCCTGGACTGAAACAAATTAAAGATCGTTTTATGATAAAAATTCCATCTTTGCATGCCAAAGTATGCGACCGAACGATATGGTTGCATACTTTGGCGAGCGAAGGCATAATGTAGGCGTGATTAATTTTCGAATATCGATATCTCCCTGACGCCACTCTTCCCAGCACTTTAGAGTGGAAGTATCTTTGTATATCCCCCGCACACAATATCTCATTTCGGGCCTTAATTTAGGAAGCGCCGCGGACATCGTTTTCTCTCAATTTCCTTAGCCTCACCGAAGGCCGGACAAAAGAACGCTATTTAATCCGCCCGAAGCAAACAGCGACGCCAACGGGGAAACTTTTCGGCCCACCTTTTGTGTGGGTGAAAAATTAACTCCCGCGGACAGGGTTACCGGACGAAATTTGAAAAGGGATCGCACGGAGTGGACACCGCACGGGACGACAGCAACGACGGCGCTAATGGCGACGACATTGGCGCACACCGCACACGCCATGAGGTTCTCCAGGGACGATACCAGGTTCGGAGCCGTCGGCGGGTCGGGACGTCACCAATAAAGCGGGAACACCCACTGCCACTTCAGGCTTCTGTATTTTACACGAAGTGAACCCTCGTCTGAATGGAAGAACTGTGTTTTCGGTGGCCAGGACGATCGGGTGATGGGGCGAGGAAGGGGAAAAGGGGCAAAGACGGGTGGGGATGGTCAGAAGGGGAGAATAAAGGATACACAGAGCGGCTTTTATAATCTAAAAATACTTCCAAGTGTTTCCGCGAATGGAAAGAAGCCATCCAATGTTCGCATAATATAGAAGTTCTTCGTGCCATTGTTATCGAAGTAAAGTGGTCTATTTCTCAAAAGCTCATGATTAAAAATGTATAGCAATAGGAAGATTTGTTCTAACTAACATACAAACACAGATATATATACTTATTTTTCAGAATCTCTATTGTTCAAGGACTTACTAATAAAAAGAAAAAAGAAGCGCCCTTTCGTTGTATTAATTACAATCTGCTGTTACTAAACAAAGGTAAAAGATTTAGAACGCAGAACATTGGCATCTATTGATTCGGCTTCCACATTTTGGTAGTTTTTTAGGTATTTTAAAGAAAAAAGAAAACGAACACTTCTTTCTTTACCTTAATAATTTTACCACCCGACTTTAGGGCATTTCCTTTTGATGACCTAAAGGGTAACGGTAGAAGTTTTCTTAACATTAGCAAAGCGCAACACAGAAATTCAAGTGGATGAAAAAATTTAAAGATACAGAATCATTTTCTACAGCTTAATTTTACTTCCTGTTAAGAAATGGATCACCAGCAATTTTATGAAGTACATAGTTTCAAATTTCTAGGACAAATTAAATAAACATTAATAAGAAAACTAAACGCATAGGGGTTCATAGTCCCTATTAATTCCTTCTAACTATTAAGTATAATTAGAAAGTTATTACTTCTTAAAATCGTTTACGGACACAATACGTATTTTCTTTCGATGAAAAGTATAAATTAATATTCAGTAAATCAGTAATAGAATCATACTAATTGTAAGTGAGGAAATCATTAAGTACTATGTGAAAATGTTGCCCAAGTTTTCCTTGATGATGTATTTTTTTGGATCTTAAGGATATACGCTTTCGGAGAATCATAATCGCAAGTTCTTCGTTTACTTAAACATATCGTACCTCGTTATATGCAGTGCTGAAATATATTTTGTGTCGCAAAAACTCACTTCGGTTGGGAAAATAGCAGAATACTTTCCTTGTCTTTATCCGTAATATAACGTTACATGTTCCAGAAAAAAATTTTCCTTGAACGAAAATAAAATGAAATGTGGAGAAAAGGTCGATCCAGGGGATACATATTGCTTTCTTTAATATAAAAATAAGTGATTTTTGAAAATCTAAATAAATAAAACAGGAAGCAAGGCGGCCTCCGCAAATTCAGTTGAGATGATAAAATTTAATATTTTAATACCAAGTGGAAAAAATATATGAATTAATAATCTGTATTGTTACAAAATGATAGATAAATTGATTGATTGACTGTATTGATAGAAACCTGGGGTCCCTGCTGAAAATTTTACTTATCTAACGGTTATGCATTAGGAATTATGCGAATTCTCTAGTATTTCGGCCGATACCTGAATGGTAGCAAAATAAGAGGTTCAAACGTAAAGACAGGTCGTTTAAATGACCTAAGCGACAAGATCGATAGCAATGTGAGGATATTTGCGGATGATTCGGTAATATATAGAGAAATATCAAGTGACGAAGATAGTGCTTCACTCTCAAACGACTTAGCTCATATACAAATGTGGTGCGAAAAATGGCAATTAGATCTTAATGTAGATAAATGCTCTGTAGTAAATTTCTTCGAAAGGAAACAATTGAGTCAGAACCGCCCGTACAAAATTAGTGGAACGAATTTAAATGTAGTCGACTCAGTAGAATATCTTGGAATCACCCTAACAAATAACTTAAACTGGAGCACACACATTCGAAAAATATGCGGTAAAGCAACTAAAAAGCTCGGTTTTATAAAGCGTATTGTAGGTAGATGCGATGAAAAAGTTAGAGAGCGATGCTATTTCACGTTAGTTAGGCCCCATCTGGAATATGCGGCGAGTATATGGGACCCAGCGGATGAAACGAACTCTCGCGAACTCGAGAAAGTGCAGCGTAAGGCGATACGTTTTGTTAAAAAGTGCTACGATAGAGAAGCAAGTGTAACGCAAATGCTCACAGACGCAGGTTGGGAATCCTTGAAAGAAAGGAGATTAGAAGCTAGGCTGCGATTGTTAGATAAATTCAGAGGAAATACATTTTCGGATGACGTAATTGATATTATGCGACCCCCCTGCTACTTTGCCCGATCCGACAGTGAGCGTAAAATAAGAGAAATAGACGCGAGGACAAGTCGTTTTAGAGACTCTTTTTTTCCGCGAACGATACGCGATAGTAATAAATTAAAGAAGTAATTCTACTCTTGGTGTTTACACCCCCTGCCACACGCCGGAAGGCGGCTTGCAGGGTACTTATGTAGATGTAGATGTAGAAAATAAGCTGTCGCATATCCCACATAAATTCTATCTTCATCGACTTAATTTTTTTCGACTCTGTAAATGTCGTTTGGAATATCTTGAATATGAGAAGTTTAATATGACCTAGGTGAGAAATAGAGTCCGAATATCTGGGGTCCCTGCAGAAAATTTTACTTATCTAACGGTTATGCATTAGGAATTATGCAAATTCTCTAATATTTCGGCCGATACCTGAATGGTAGCAAAATAAGAGGTTCAAACGTAAAGACAGGTCGTTTAAATCCCATTATTTCCACAATCGGCGATGTGAATAAACGTAAGAAATAGATAGTTCGGTATTTACACATCTACCAGTCTTTAGACAGTTTATAGGGTAGTTCTTTATATAAAAATGAATTTCTTCGCACCCGAAGATGACGTGTTCTTCTCTATAGTCACAGGAAAACATTATACCAATTAGTTAATTTCCAGCGCTGTCTTGCAACTTAACTACACACTCCTCGCGGGACATGCCCACGGATGACACAAAAGTAAAAACCCTCCATCACTCATTTGCCTTGGTATCTTTCCTGTGCCATACGGCGGAATAAATTCGCGCTACATTGACCCGCACTTTTGTTTATTCCGATATAATAATAGAAACCAATTACCAGTTTACTGCGCGCCCGGACGAGCAATTTTTCCATCCGGTCGAAAAACAGTAACTGAACATTTCCACCCCCCAACAATGGCACCGGGTATCATAATACGAAACGTTATTTTTTCCGAAAAAGCATTATTTGTAATGAAAAATGAGCCCACGCGGGCGGAATAGGCGTCATTATTCATCCGGATTTGTTACTGAGGTAATGCGGAGGAGAAAAAAACGCGCGGAAAATAATCTCCACCCGAAAAACACATTGATGCGCTCGGATACGAAAAAAAGTCGAGGACGCTTTCAAAAATTCTATGGGGTCATTATGGAGCTATCTCGCGGCGGGGTGAAAAAATGACTCTCGAAAAAGTGTTTCGCGGCGCTTCAATCAGAGGGCGCCGGTTGAGACATCTCCATTAACCGTGTCCACTCTGTTTTTCATTTCGCGTTTCGACTCTCCCCACGAGAAAGCATCTTTATGGTGAAATGCTGTTCGTCTGTTTCTCTTTAGTGGGACGTTTATGGCCCATTAAAATTAATTTATCGGCTATGTATATGCCCCCGGAATTTTTTCCCGCGCCGATGCTCTTCTTTTTTGTTATGAAATGCTTCGGGAGTAAGCAAGTAAGCGTATCTGAAAATAAATCGCAATAAATCCATCGCATCGGCCGCGCGGAGATTATTGTATCTCTCTTTTTTCCCGCGACCAAAAATTATTTCTTGAAAAGCGGAAGCCGTCATAAAACGAACGTGGAAACATGAATTGTGTGTATGCGAAGGTGTCACTGTAATACTACCACGGTTTCATTGAATTACTTTACCGGGGAAATAGAACCTCATTAAGGGGATTGATTTAGCGATTTAATAGTCATTGATTGACTTTAAAATAGGAATTCAAACGAGGAAATTTCCTATTAAACTTCGGCTCTATATATCCTTCAAACACTTGAAAAGCGACATTTCAATTGTTGCTTTTTTGTATTTGTATTTATTTCAGTCACGTCGTATACAAGAATACCATTTACAAAGAGGCGTAAAACTAAACATATCGATGATATATAATTCTCGCGATAGCCAAAAGATTGCATGATCTTGTCCGGCTATCTATAATTTAAGTTTACATTCATGAATTATATAATTAGATAGACATTAAATATGCTAATTATCACAGGTATTAATTAAAAATTTTCCATCAAATTCACAAATAAAGAATCAAAAGAAGAAAAACAAAAATATATGTGCACAAGTTAATTCTTAATAGTTAAATAAAATTAGGAATTTTGCGTATTACAGATATATACTTTTATAAATGTTTATATAAGAATACGAACAATAGGATAATAGTTGAAAGGAATAAACTAAATTATTTTTAAGGTTTGGAATAAAGAACGGACCGAATAATACGATATACGAACGATAATACGAACGGACGATATAATAATGACACTTGAATGTGGAAATACTTTGCCGTCTTTTTTTGCAAAATATACTAATCGCCCGGAAACTCGTGTTAAGTTATACGTTTTTATTTGCAACTGAGAATCATAGTTATCTTAACATTCCGTACGAGCTCTCTTTTCTATACCTTCCAATCTAACAATTTCCGCATCAAACGTGCAATCACAGATTTCTGTTTTGCACTTATATGAAGGTGCTTTTTCTCATACTAAAATTTCTTCGTGTTTTCTGGCTAATTCTTGATCTTTGTATCATATTGCTAATGAACTGTGCACAATTTTGCTGGCAAAATTTCAAAAGGAACATGCTCACATACATTTTTCTGTTAGAGAAAAAGTATGTGAACCTTTCTTAGTCCAGTGTTTAAATATTATGCCATATAACGTGCGATAACTATTTTCGTAAATCGCTGTTTTTCATTTAATTTATAAACGCGCTTCAACCAATACGCGAAAGTAACATTAAATACATTAGTTCTTTTCTCCAGACTGTCGGTAGCAAATTCCGTAGGCACATCTGCACACACTCGTACCGTATGTATAAACTGTTTTCGCCAAACTAATTCTCGTTTACACATTAGATAATGCCATGTTTGAGGCAGACGTTATATATCTCTATTCGAGATGGTTTTATCTGTTAGCCAATAGGATTCCGATGCCAACACAAATCTTCATCTAATGGGGAAATATCTAAATTTTATTTGTTTCTTCATGTCACTGAGTTTCGTATCTTCCGCACCCATTATGTTTGTGAATTCCTTTTCTTGCGAAAGTTTTTCGATTCTTTAAGCCATCCGGCCTATAGTAGAAGTCAAACCTCTACTTCTTTCAGTAGTAATATTAGTATTTATCAAGTCCTTTTGCTGATGAACCACAACCCTGGTCGTTCATAGGCAGGGTCGTAGCAAGGATTTATCTATGGAGGGTTTAGTGCATTTAAGTAATCATTGCGTTTCCCACAATCCATGGGTAGGAATACTTCCTCCAAAAATCTGACGGAAATATAGACTGATTTATTTTAAAATTTATAGTTTGCGATCTCCAGCGGTTATTGTATGACATAATTGCGAGAGACCATCCACTCGCATGCTTTCGTTAATTGTTGGTTCTGTTCTCATTGGGGGTTTGAACCCCCAAAACCACTCCCTTGGCTGCACATCTCTTCATGGGCCCCTATAATGAAGGGTTAAACTTTCAGAAAGAAATTCAATTTATATACAATATTATTCAAACATAAATAACCTCAAACAAGCAATTAATTATAAATTCCATTTTGAAACACCATTTTATGATACACTTACAATTCATTGTAAGTTTCTTGTTGTACAAACCGCGAATCTCGGGCCAAATCTAAAGCTTGCCGCACTCTCTATGGGGTCTGGTTATTTGAATGCTATAAAAGTTAGCATCACCACAGCGAGGACGGATAAGTATGGAAGAAATAATAGTTTCTTACATCCCCTACAGCTTTCCCTCCCTAACCCTTCCCAACCCCAGTCCCCCAACGAAAACCATCCCTCCGCCCCATTCTTTTCCGTTCCCAGCGGCACTATCCAAGCGCGTATAACAGACCCATATCCACCATCACAAAACCGACCACCCTCTTTTCATAGAGTCTCCCGGAAATAACTGTCATCTATTTTGGAGATAAAATCATAATTGAATCGAGGCTGACAGGAGATTTGCGCCGTTCCCTTCCTTCCCTTATCCTTTCTCCCTTCCTCCGCCAGACACCTACGACTCCTTTTGAGGCGTCTCACAAAAAACGTCTTTCCCCCGAGCGCATAGCATTCCGATTTCGATGCTCCAATCTCTCACTTCGCATCATCTCTCTCATCCTCTATTACGGCTTCCCTTTCCCGAAACCCTCTCCTTTAGGATGACTCCAGGAAGAGGTACCGACGGTCTACAAACGTTTTTCACTTGCTACCGTGTTCGTTCTAAATGTGGATGTTAGTGCACATTCTGATGCACTGCGGTAATGCGTTCCTTGCCATAGCGAACAAAGAACCAGGTTGCTACAACTTGCTAACATCGAATGAGAACAGTGATCTTTTTATGTGTTATCACAATCGCTTGTAATCTTCTACAGTAATCACCGTAGAGGGTTCCCGATTAGCCAAATGGGCAACGCGTTTGACTTCAGTAAAAGCGGTCCCGGATTCGATTCCCGCTGGGGGCATGCGTGCGAAATGACCTCAGCTGTACAAGCACTTTTAACAATGATAAAAATAATATCACTGTAGGGTATATATTAACGTATTTATAAATTTGTATACTTTAATATTTACTAGTGAACTCCATTTCGAATATTCTTACCATTTATTCTATGTAAGCCTTACTATCCCTGTGTTTTCTTATGGGAAACCCATGGTCTCAGCTTTAGAATCGGCTTGGTCTAAGTGTAACTGGAGAACTTCAGTGCTACGATAAGCGAAAATGTAAGGCCTTACACACAAAAATACCAAGAGAATAACATTCGGAAACACTAATGAAAGATTTACCAACACTCCGTAAGCCGCACATCGGCATAGCAAACTATCGTTTAGAAACATACGGAAAGTTCCGGATTACCAATTTCTATGTAATTCCTAGAGTTTTATCTGCCGAAGTACGACTTAAGGTGTTTTTTTAAGCGTCCAACAAGTAGCTAACAGTTAACTTATTACCTCATTTTACATAACTGATCATGGAGTTTATCATAATTGCAAGTTATCTTTTAAACAAATATCTTTTTAAACAACATTGATTATTTTGTAGAAATGATAGCAAGGACGACTGAGACTTAAGTCTTCGTGATTTAAATTCTATCTACTTTTAAGTGGGGTGTGTCGAACTTTTTCATTCTTCAATTTCCCCGATAGATTTCTCTATTAATTCGCTCACTTATAAATAACCCTCCATGAATCCTACCCTATGTGAAAAAAATTACCAAGTTTAGTGGGCATTGTTTGTTTTAGTTATATCCATCGTTATTTATAAAAAAATATCAATTGCGTTACTAATAATTATCTTGTACCCGCAATCTTTCTCTCCGTGAATATCCGTGTAGACACAATATTGTTTTTTGTCTACCAGAGCTGGTTCTCGTCGTAATGACCAGATTTCGTGGGGAATTGCCTTACAGATGAAGTCACGTGATATCCTTGATACCACAAACGTGAACCCTCTCAAGATCGCACAAGCATACGTTGAGACGATGAGTAAATCCATAACACACAACTGCTCTCTGATACCCACCATGTGGACCAGATTACAAATCACGCTTCTATACTTGAAATCGATTGGTCTTATGTTAGTAGCATTCTAAGGTCTTCCATAGATTTCACGTCTATTTAATTCGGTTACAGCTCCACCCATTAGTTAATATACCCACGTTGACTCCAACAGCGATGGAACTACGATAGAAACGGCGAGATGAATTCATTTCTCCCCGGATAATCCGAAGAATGGATTATTACCCCCGTAAAAGGCCCCATCTCTTCCACTTTCTCCGAGTCACGTGTTCGTCCACGTCATCCACTTTTACACCCCCTCATCCATCCTCCGTGCCGTCATAACATCTCCCCTCCAATCTGATCGGCTTAATGGCCGAGTAACTACCTCCCCCAACTTAGGTCCTCTTTCGCCTACCCACACCATCCGGTGGCCGCCATACCTTCGCCCGTGGCCGCAAAACCGCACCGACCCCCTCCGCCAAACCCTAGCACATTTATGCGTCCGCTATAACCGTACCCTACAGGAAACTCTACGTCGCAGTGCCTCTCCGTTAACCAAACCGCCGCTTCGTGGAATCTGCGGCGCGCTCCGCTTCTCATTTTTTTATTCTCGGTTTATTTCCTTTCACTGATGCCGGCGCGGCGATGGGACGGGAAAAAATTCGCAGCATCCGCGGACAGTTTGGTTTATTGTTGTTTTTTATGCATCGCAGAATGAGACGAAGTAGCTTATTGTGGGCAGCATTGGTTTATTGACGGGTTGTAGGTTTCTAAGGGGGCCTATTTTTATGAAGACTCCTCTTGCAGGGTGGATTGATTGCCAGTGTACGTCCGAAGCATAGGCAACGTGGACGAAAGCCACAGGCAGCCAGACCTATTAGTGGCTAGCCCAAGAGCAATACATTTTTCTCCTAATGTTGTTCATTTTGTAGTAAAAGTTATATTACTTTCAGTTTATCCTAGACATATTATTGGTTAGCCTAAGGGCCACACATTCCCTTCTAATGTTATCCGCTTTGTAGTAAAAGTTACGATATTTTCAGTAAATACTAAAATAATGCTGATTTAATGTTAATTCATTGATTTTTACTCACATAAGAGATAGATTTAAAGATTAACTGTTCCAATGAAGGTCATTCTAATCATCATCGAGAGGTATCAGCGCAAACATCTTTTTGTTTCAGCTCTGAACGTAATTCCCAACCGCTTAGTGTCTTCAAGACTCAAATCCTTAAACCTTAAATTCTTACCGTCACTAGTCACGTGACTTCAACTACTTCTTCATCTATAATTAGTTGTAATATTGTTAAAGTGCTTTGGAAGCAGAGGTAGTTTTGCATTCGTACGTAAAATGGAACTTGTTGGTTCCCGCCGGGATTCGAGCCCGGAACCGCTATCACCAAAGGCGAATGCGCTACCCACCTGCCTATCCGGGACCCCACCTCGACAATTCCTTCTGAATTAGGATACTACCGTGCCTTAGTGCCTATGCCGAAAAAAATTCACTCTACTTCTCTTCTTTCCGTTGACGTTTGTGACATTTACGCATTTGTTTCTCGCTTATTTATTTGTACATATGTATTGTAAATATCTAACTGAATGTTTCCAATCTCTTTCTTAACTTGATGTGACATGAATTTTACGAAATAAATCATTTCTCCGAAGGAAAATAGAGACTCAAGATTTTAAAATTTTAGATAACTTTTTTCTGATATGCCTTCCTCATAAATACTGTCAGTTGCTTCAGGCCTTACTTCTGTTAGGACTGCATAATGCAAGGAATGACGCAAAATCTTACTCGTACTTCGATACTTAAATCTTCGATCATGGCTTCAACGCATCGCGCCATCGAAATAATAACTAATGATAAGAGAATTTCTAAGAAAATGGATTACAAAAGAATAGGTAAAAATAGATTATGCTATTTTTATCGAGGGAGTCTTAAGTTAATTGAGTTGGTATTTTGACGTTTTTATATCCAAAACTATTATTAGGAATTTATATTAAGCGAAAAATTGAGAAATATGGCAGTAGAACCGATATAGTAAATATGAAACAATTTTTCGTAATCTCTTACTCTATTTGCTAGTAAGTCCAACCAATGTGGCCTTGATGTTGTAGAAGATCATCATCACATAAATTTAAATGCTATAGTACCTCTCCTATAGGTTTTCATTAAATAATATGATGTACTGTACCTATGTAGTACTTATACTATTTTTTCTGTTTTCTCTTTAATCTAATCACTTACTTATATGTACTGAATCCATTGTTTTGAATTTATTTGCAATTATCAACACAATTAGCTCAAATATCATGATCAGAGAAACATCTAGAAAACCTGTCTAGAGCCAACCTTCGACAAAAATTATTATATTGCTAACTGAATTATCAAACACAGTATCTTGTGCAGGCATTAATCATATATATAATGAAGTAAAAGATGTGATAAAGCACTAGGCATATATTAATAATATAGAGGAAAGAGTTTTCCATTTACGCTATATCAAAACCCGATATTTTCCTCCAACATTGAAGCTAACCAAACGCGATTCGCACAAGCCAAACGTGAAAAGTTCGTTCCCCTGATCCGCAATCTCAATTTTTCCGGATTCCTCCTTGATGGCCGACGGCCGGAGTGATTCGGACGCGTGTGCACAGAGCTCAGCTAAGCGAATTGCACGACGCATCGGCGCTTAAGTCTGGATGCCGGACCTAGCGGGAGGGAGGCTACTGGAGTGTAGGAACTCTGGCATATCCGTTCCGACAGATACAAATACTGTCGAAGGAAGTCGGCCGACCGTTCCCACGGCTGCAGAATGAGATAACAAAAGCCTTTCATTATTCCCTCGCAAATGAATAGCAGCTGATCATTTCGCCTCTCCCCCGCACTAGGCTTTTGAAGCCATTCGCCGCTTTTTCCTTTGCCTCCCTGTGACTGCGGACGGACAGAATAGGGCTTGTCGTTCCGTTCTTTATCCCCTGAATCGAGAGCTTCCACCACATTCGGATCCGAAAGCATGAAATTGATTTTTCAGAGTATGATTGTAGAAGCTGTTTTGAATTATGTTTCCCACGCTGATATCGATAGTTTCGGCTTTTTGGTGGCGCTCTATCATGACGATGCGAAAGCTCTCGTTTCGGTAATTGTTCGAATTGTGTGATGGGATGTAGAATGGCAAATTTGATTGAGAATTTTTGGACAGCATTATAGATTCATTTCTATGGATCCGGAGATAAGTTTTATTGTTTACTAATCTTTAAAAGAGAAAATTCATTCTTTTTCAAAGTATGTTAGTTATTAAAATTGAATTTCAATATTTCTGACCTCTTGCAATCGATTATTATGCTGTGGAAATGATGCATATGAGTGGCTTGGATTGAAATGAGAAGTTTGGAGAGAGTAGCTGACGCGAAAATCATCTTTTAATGATGGAAGTTGTTTGGAAAATAACTCATTCTTATAACTGACTGCTACGAAAATTCTCCTTTTCCATTTAACCCATTGTCGTATTATATACAGCTATTAATTATAAAGTATTAGCAGATAATTTTATTACTACAGCGTAAACAATCAGTCTTAAGCTCTTAAACTATTTCTTCTCTTTGCTGAATAAATAAAAATTCAGTTTTTTACTCCGTAAAACAACCTTCTATTTTTTACTTCGTTTTCCACATAAGTTGTTAAAAATTATATATATTATAGTTTAATACCTTGTATCATGTGATTTAATCGTATATTGTGCCAAATTCTGACAAGGGCTAAATAGAAGATGGGACATAAATTCCACGAAGGAAGGCGTAGTTTTGTAGAATTCCATTGCATTATATAAGAGAAAACAGGAATACTTTTTCCAGGTTTAAAACTGCGGAAAAAGAACACTCCTGTCTTCCTCTTGTTTTAAGAAGATATTTAGTCCCAATTTCGCCCAGTAAAGACGTACTGTTTTATATTATATTAAAAGAATGAATGAATAATATCTATGTGAAATTCCATACGAAATTCCACATGAAATATTGCATCAAGATAAGTTACGAGCTACACTTTTATTATCTGGTAGAAGATAAACACCATTACCAGGTTTGGACAGCCAATTGTATAAACATGAATATAAACTGGAATTTTGACAACCGTTAAGAGATTACAGGACTTCGAGATGTGGTTATGGCTTAGAATGAAAAAGTAAGTTTGGTCGCTAGAAAAACAAACACTGAGACACTAGATATGGTTGGGTAAGAAAGGGTTTCAATCGAAGTAATTAAACGTCGACAGAGAGAATGAGGGGAACAAATATTAAGTGGAGAGGGACTGCTAAAGAATGTAATTGAGGATAGAATATAAGGAAAAAAGTAGAGGGGAAGGCAGAGACAAAAGTTGGTGACATCAAGGTTCGGGGTAAGTTACCAGGAACCGAAAGAAATGGCGTTGAATAGGTGAACATGTTTTTATTTCCAAAACGGTTGATGTAAAATATTTCAGGTGGATTTTTGCATGGTGATTACTACTATAACTACTACTATTCTAAATATATATAAAAGTAAAATTACCACTATTATAACTCTTCCTTTTCCTCTTTCCAATTCCTTTAAATACTCCACCTTGAAGTGTGCTCCGAGATTCAATATGCTCTTTGATATACATTATTCTATAACCTATTAATTTCTCTTGAGTTTAGGTGACATCGCATATCCTCTCTGAGCGCGCGTACGAGTATCCCGTTGCTCGAAAATCCTATCCACTGACCCCACCCATACTTCTATTGGCTCTTTCAGCTTCGAAATATCCCCGAAACAAGGCCATCCAATGGAAGGCTCCGCGAATAAAGAGGTATAAAATCCCGACGGTGTTAAAGCGGCGTTTAATCTACTCTCTCCATCCCCTTCGAAAACACTTAAATTCCTCTCCCGCTCTCCCTGTCGACACAAACCCTTTCATAACTGAATCACCTCACCCACTCCCTCATCTCGTCCGAGCGAACGCCGCTATCTCCCTTCTCCTCCACTGAATCCGGGCCTCTTGTCCTTCAGGGTTAAAATCCATCCGCTAAACGATTCTGTCCAAACTCTCTCACACCCCGTTCCTTCCTCCCTTCCCTTTACCAGCCCTATCTTTCTTCTTTTATGGCTTCCCGCCCGTTCTTTGGGACGTAATTGATTTATTTCTCTTGTATGACTTGTTTCTGAACCAGAAGAGGCTGTGTAATTCAAAGCGCGGATTGCCAAGTTTCTCCGTGCGGAAACCTTATTAACATTGATTCTCTCGTACGGACACCTAATGCGCACGATGGATTATTCGAGTGAATAGTAATACAAATGAGAAAATCCAAAGTTTCAAACCAACGAGCTCGTTGTGAAAAATCGGAGATTACAATTGAGGGTAATTTTCTTCCACTAACCCAACACCAAAATCCCAAAGATCAGCGAAACGATTTTGTGTGAACTGAGTGATATGAGGAGAGACACGAGACGTTACGAATATATGAAGCTTTGTTGATGGAAAATCGTAGTCAAACTGATGACCTCCGAGAGAGAATATGCAAAGACGCGTTTGCAACCGATCGTACCTGAAATATCCTCTGAAAAAATAAGAAATTCTGGGCTCCTGGAAAGCCAAGTGGGCAGCGCGTTCGACTTCGGCGAAAGCGGTTCCGGGTTCGATTACCAGTGGGGGCCTAGGTGCGAAATGACCCCAGCAGTCGAAGTACTTTTAATAATACTACTACTAATAATAAGAAATTTCTCGCTCTTTGGTTACAAATGTAATAAAGGGAAAAGAAGCTCAGTTATCGGTAAACACGCGCCTTAAAATACTTTTATGTTGAGTTTGTTGATAAGTATACGAAGTTCTTCGCGAATATACTCTGTTTAGAGATTATTTCCTCTAATAGTTTTCCTTTTAATTTTCTAATTGAATCGAGGATAAATATATAGGCTTCATTAAACTATTGTTTAGCATGAAGTTAATGCTAATATCTTACATATAATTAAGTCTTATGAATGCCAAGCAAATTCCGGAGCTATTTATGTAATACATTTTAATGTTGTACGCTGGTTTGATGGATCACAAGCAAACATTTGCTCCCAAGATCCATAAGTATGTTATCTAATACTGCTTTAAGCGACTCTAGCATTGCATAACAATGTATCACTTAAATACATACTCTATTTGTACTCGTATTTGGTTATTTGTAACTTTACATTCGAGCATCAACTCATTTAGAAATCAAACACATTTTGAGTACAATACGTAAATTTTAAAAATGTACGTATTTTGGGAACCATTTTTGGCAACAACGACTCATATAAAACGTTTTAGTTTTTAGTTGTGAAGAGTGTTTACGTAGCGTTTGTCAATTTCACCTCTACTTATGTAAGGAATGAACGTAACGAAAAAAGTGAAAATTACTAAAAATATTGTAATAAGTGTGAGCCAAACCAGTATATATCTTAGACTTTTAATGGCGATTGCATAAATTAACGCGTTTAGTTTTTATCCGCGTTTATTTTTAGCTATTCCGTAAATTTTATGAAAATACTTTAGAATGCTATAACTCTGTTATGTGTAGCTCGTGTTATTTTCTATGATGTATAAACGCGATTATAAATTTAGATATCCGGACAGAGATTGAACTAATCTTTTGGCTGTCACGAGAGTTTCATATATTTTGCTACGTGTACATTTATGCTTCTTTTTGAATTGTAATCATGCATATGATATAACTTAGATAAATGATTTAAATTAACGCTATCATATTAGGTACATATTTATTAATAAATCTAGATATATCTGAACTGATCGATTATGGCTGAAAGATATACGAAGGCAGAATATGAAAAATATGTAGAGCACCCCGCCACAGATTAACATCGGTTTAAGCACCACATATCAGCTGCACCCGCCCATCTCCACCTCAAGCCATTTCTCTACCCGTCGCTCTGTCCGATACACTTCCCACGCCTCCTCTCCCTTCAGTTGATTGAGATGGCTAATAGTGTGAGGGCGGCCTTTTTCCAAGTGCCCCGCGCGGTCGTGAGCTATGGTGGCCGCGGGCAAGCAGGATCTTCGCTGGCCTCCCGTAGATTTGCGTCGCGGCCGAGATGCGGTCTGCCCCCGGCAGCGTATCTGGGATTACAGCCACGGCTCTTGACAGGAACACTGATTCTCCTCCTTGCCTTATTACAATCGCTATCACAAACTCCGAGAGGATTGGTTACCACCTAACGTTTGCCTTAGCCACACGTCTCGTAAACACGCTCCTACACTGGAGGCAATATTTTCACTGTTCGCTACAATTTATCGCTGGGAATGACTTTTCCATAAAACAACAGCAGTGTTAAGCCAAAAAGGACAATATCATGAACTTTCATGCTTTATTTACCATACTGTTCATTCGATTGTGTTATTAACGATGAATGATAAGTACATCTACGTCTACATTAGTACCCTGCAAGCCGCCTTTCGGCGTGTGGCAGAGGGTGTAAAAACCGAGCATATGTATATTTTAATACATTAAATGACAAAACTTGTACAAATCCTAAAAATAAAGTAGTTGATTTGTACAAGTTTGGTCATTAAATACATTAAAATTAATTTTGTAAATTTGAACGAGTATCGTCATTAAATATATTGAAATATATAAATAATGAAAAATCATTCATTTTACCGAGTGTTTGAGCAAATTACTTAATTTATTGTTAAAGCATATCGCACGCGAAAAAAGAGAGTCCTTAGAACGACTTATCCTTGCGTCTGTTTCTCTTAATTTAAGCTCATTGTAGGTTCGGCCCAAGCAGCAGGGTCCTATAATACAGATTACGTCTTTCGCAAATATAAAAACTTTCTCTGAATTTATCAAACAATCGCAACCTATCTTCTAATCTCCTTTTTTCGATGATTTCCAGCCGGCGTGTGAGGATTTTTGAAACGCTTGCTTTTTAACAGAATTTTTGACTAATCGTATCGCCTTGGCTGCACTTTCTCGAGTACACGGGTAAGGTTTCATCCGCTGGATCTCATATACTCACCGCATATTCCAGATGGGTGCTGACCAAATTGAAATACTATCGTTCTCTAACCTTTTTGTTTGCATCTACCATCAGCGAGACTTATAAATTATGCGTGCTCTATTTTCATTATTTTTAGGGGTGATTCCGGGATATTCGACTAACTAGACTATATTAGTAGTCGTTTCACTAATTTTGCACGGGCATTTCTGTCACAACTGTTCCCTTTCGAAAACGTTAACTAACGAGCATTTACTTGTATTAAGATCCAATTGCAGTTTTCGTACCACCTTTTAATATGAGCTAAATGGTTTGGTACTGGAATTATCTTTGTTTGTAGATAATAGATATTTCTCTCTATATATGATTAGTTGAAACCCGTATTGCTAAGCTTACTCTCTATGGGATTTCATTTAACCTATCGTTCTTGTTTTCTTAGATATTTCACTGAAAGTCGATTTCAAACTTAATCCAAATTATCAGTGTAAGTTATGCAGTTATCATTCAATCTTCATTATGTTATAATCAGTATTTAAAGTAAGGAGAATATTTGGAAATTGGTCTCGTGGCAGAAATAAATTCAAATTAAAGTTCATCCACTAACCCAACACCAAAATCCCAAAGATCAGCGAAACGATTTTGTGTGAACTGAGTGATATGAGGAGAGACATGAGGCGTTACGAATATATGAAGCTTTGTTGGTGGAAAATCGTCGTCAAACTGATGACCTCCGAGAGAGAATATGCAAAGACGCGTTTGCAACCGATCGTACCTGAAATATCCTCTGAAAAAATAAGAAATTCTGGGCTCCTGGAAAGCCAAGTGGGCAGCGCGTTCGACTTCCAGTGGGGGCCTAGTTGCGAAATGACCCCAGCAGTCGAAGTACTTTTAATAATACTACTACTAATAATAAGAAATTTCTCGCTCTTTGGTTACAAATGTAATAAAGGGAAAAGAAGCTCAGTTATCGGTAAACACGCGCCTTAAAATANATACCTCGATTAATACAGACTCAGATAATGGAGACCCTATTGTGCAACAAATTTAGCCATAGAGTTCGTGTCCAAGGAGCTGTTTGTAACTCACGACCCGCTGTTTGCCAATTCTAAATATTTATAGAGCCCATTAAGTGAAGAGAAACAACGAGCCCATGAGATTCACCTTCGGTTCATTCATGCGAATCACTTAGCCCCAGGAAATGTCAGCCGGCAACCTAAACTAAATCGCCTTCCACGCGAATATCATTCTATATGAATAAATGTTTACATAACTCACAACACCTTGCTCGCACAAATTTCAATATCCCCAGCACACACTGCAGATGAAATCATGGACAATTTTTGCGACGGCAGTTTGAAGAAAATTTTATCGTGCTTAATTAACTTCTACATGAAGGGAAAATTAGGCGGAAGGGCGGATAATGCAACCGAGGGTCATTTATCGAGACCACAGAATCACTGTGGAACATCATTCACTCTTTGGGCGAGAGCCCATTCCCCCAGTGGTCCTTAAGTAATTGCTCCCAGAGCAGCACTTGGTTTGAGCGGAAATTCGCCAGTCGCTTGATTCGTTTTAAAAGGCCCGTGATTCGGTTTTGCTCACGTAATTACGGTTCCCATAGAACTCGGTAACGACGTATCAGAGGTTTTAGTTGAGAGAATAATGAAACGGGCCCGTTTTAATGCTTTGTTACAGCCAAGGAAGGGGCGAAATGCGGATGAAATGCGGGATTTTCCTACTGCTGCCTGTTCCATGTATTTTTCGGTCTCTCCTTGCAGTGGAATATGTTCTATTTTACAATTTTGGATAGAAAAGTACGTTGCGGATCCTCATATAATTTGATGTCACTGCTAACATTTCCTTTACTCAAATAGGGAATATTTTATTTTTTTATAAAAAGGTGAACAGATAAACTTCCACAGTTTAATTTTCTCTGAAAGACACAAACTGTTAAAAAGAAAATACTACGAACAATGTCTGCATCCTGGAGTATTCGGATCTTCCTGAGGTTTAAAAGAAAGCTTTTGGTTATGGAAATGTATCTGTATAGTACTTGTTTTCTCTCAAAAAAAAGTAAATAAAAAAATGTTACTCATTTAGCAGATAGACAAACATGAACATAAAAAGGCTTTTACGAAAGAGTCGAAAGTCAAACCATTGCGAATATATAGCAAATTGCTTCAAAAAATATAGGAACTATATATAAATAATATATTTTATCGATACTCTATTTACCTTTTAAAATAAAGGGTAAATATTTATAATACTGGATAATTAATTATTTGCCCTTTAATATAAAGGGTAAATACTAGTTAAAGGGTACCATACCCTTTAAAAATATAGTAAAAGTTAAGATAGTTGCGGGTTCGATGCTCGGTGAGAGGGAATTCCAACTTTGAATTCCTAAAGGCAGGACAAAGATACTGTAATATAGAAAAGAAAGATGTTAAAGGTTTGAGTTATTTATTTATAACTGCTTTTTTCAGTGCAGAATAAAAAAATCACAACTGAAATTTCAAACTGTCAATATTTACGTTACAGAATATCTACTTAAGTCGTCGTAATCAGTTCAAAAATTTAAATGAAATACATCATTGTTCGAAATGTATGGAAATTGAAATCTAAAATCAGGCTTTTACTAGAGAGCACGTGTATCGAGCCAGGGAAAATATTTGGATTGTTTTCCAAAATGCTTTTCAAGTACAGGAAAACGGGTAAGGGTAATTTAGGCAGTTTGAAGGTGCGCACCCAAGGAAGAATGGACTTGAAAAAAGTCTGACGGGACCGGGAAACGAACCCGGGTCTCCCAATTGCCGGTCGGGTGCTCTGTCCGTTGAGCTATCCCGGCAGAGGATTTCTCCACGCCATTTAGGAATCTTTGTGGGCAAGGACGTTGCGAGTTCGTCCACATGATGGCATCGTTCGCGGTCTCAGCTTCATAGAAGCACCGGCCACACAAAGTGATGGAAAGAATACCCCCTTCAGGTTGTAAAAACAGGAAAACGAGTAAGGGTGATTTTGCGCAAGATGGTGCGCACCCAAGAAAATTCCCAAGGAAGAATGGACTTAAAGAAAGTCTGACGGGACCGGGAAACGAACCCGGGTCTCCATTCTTCCTTGGGATGCTTTTCAAGTATTAAGGTAAATATTTCCTCGAAATTCCACAGAAAAGAAGAGAAATTTCTCTTCCCTTTCTTAATTCTTGATGTAGGAGAGCAAAACCTGCCTCTGTGGCAACCTAACATTATTCGAAAGCGATGCGTATATAAAACCAATATGAGTTGGCCGGATATCGTGGAAAGCCATGACAAAGTTCTCAATTAACATTTGTAGTTACGAAGTACTATGTGATAACTGAGAACTTTTTCGATGAATATATCATATACAAATTAATGAGGGAAATCTC
The DNA here is from genome assembly GCA_000376725.2 of Ladona fulva. Classification (NCBI taxonomy): domain Eukaryota; kingdom Metazoa; phylum Arthropoda; class Insecta; order Odonata; family Libellulidae; genus Ladona; species Ladona fulva. The sequence goes on along the minus strand of KZ308187.1, from coordinate 2,265,707 downwards.
AGTTCGTAAAGCAAAAGTAGAAATATTAAGAAAAGTTCATCAGAAGAACATTATTTTGAAAAAGCGACGAAAAGTTTTGCTTTTAGTCAGCCAAGCAAAGCAAAGACTTCAAGGTCCTTTAAGTGAATTCACTCAAGTAATTTCGATTATCCGAGTTGACTGGGGCCACCTCGAATAATAGGGAACGGTTGTCTCGCGCCCGTAAATTATGAAATAAAGGCGCTATGTTCGTCCCTTGCTGTATTACGACGTGAATTTACAATTAAACAATCATTTTCATATAAAAATGTTGAATAAAATATTTCTCTTTGCCTTCATAACATATCTGTCTATTAGTCAGATGAATGTCTCGTCTTTTTTCCAATTATCTCTAGATTATTATGCAGAAGTTTGTTTGTCTATGCTTAAGTGGTATGGTGCAGTTACAGCAAAAGTAATTTTAGCGGTGTGGCGGTAGATATGTGTGTAAATGAAAAAGACAAAGCACACAAATACCTCGAATACCAAGTACCTCGAATAATACAGACTCAGATAATGGAGACCCTATTGTGCAACAAATTTCGCCATAGAGTTCGTGTCCAAGGAGCTGTTTGTAACTCACGACCCGCTGTTTGCCAATTCTAAATATTTATAGAGCCCATTAAGTGAAGAGAAACAACGAGCCCATGAGATTCACCTTCGGTTCATTCATGCGAATCACTTAGCCCCAGGAAATGCCAGCCGGCAACCTAAACTAAATCGCCTTCCACGCGAATATCATTCTATATTTTGTTCCTCAAATATATACATAAATTCAAAATAGGTTCAAGGAATAGGTATAAGTTTGTAATATCCACAAGATGTGTTATTACGACCAGTTTCGGCTAGGACGCCATGGTACCTGATTATAATGATATAAACCAGTCGTAATAAAACATCTTGTAGGTATTACAAAGTTTTACTTATTCTTAAGAATATCTTTCCACGAAGTCTGGCCAGCTTGGATAGAATGTATTTAAAATAGTCTGTTCATTACATTTATTTATAGACATTTATTCTCCATAGAACTGCGAATGGCATATTCATGAACAACCTACCTGTAACGTTGCAAGTTTAACTTGAGTATTACAGTCAGAAGAGATTACAGATTCAACTAAAGATGCTTCCAATGAATAACTTCGAAACCATGTAGATATTCTAATGTAAATTTTTTAGGGGCTTTAAAAAGTCCCAAACAAAACCTAATTAGTCTACTTTTATAGGTACATTTGAAGTATGCAAGACTTTCGTGCAAAATATATACTTTTATCACAAAAAAGCTGAAATTCCAATTCTAAATTACTTTAACGTTCAAAAGGAGATCAATATACGGTAAAGATATTACGGTATTTCTCCCTTATTCAAATAGTAACGAATTTAATAAACCTGTTCCTACGGGCTGGATGTATTAAAAAAGAGCAAAGTACAATCTTTTGACGTGTAGATAGAGTAATTGTCAAGAGTTGTCTCATTAAGATATCTTTTTTGTTTTCTACCATGGATAATAATTTATTTTTTTGTAAAAAGACACATAGCTAGAAGTTAATGCGATGCTAGGGCTCTCAGCTAAAGATCATTCTAAGTAACATTCTCCATTCTAAACACAATGAACATATATTGAATTGCAAAAATTGTCTGTTCCTTGAAATCTTAGTTATATAGGTTCGACTGTATTGGGATGGGAGAGTCAAATTTATGGAAATTTATGGAATTTTAGCTCCTCAGATACTGAGGAGCTAAAATGTTACAGAACGGCCCCTCTATGACATTCAATAGTGGCGAAATTCAAAGATTCTAGGAGCCACCATTTCACAGATATGCGGATAATTTAGTTCGTCATATCTCTCTTCAGCATGGCTATTCCTGTACATTATCATACTAAGGTATATACCCTATTCAGATTAGCATCTCCAACGTTTACCGCAGGTAAATCCATTTTCACAATCCCGGCAGTATATTCAGATCCACCGTACGGAACTATCATATCTTACAGCGTTGACCTTAGCATGCTAATAATATTCCCTGAAATATCACCATTGTAGTAGTACTTTCACTTTCCAACTTCCTCCTAAGCGGAATACATTTTCGTCCTGAACGTAAATTCCCCGTGTTTATTATTGTTGCGCGACGTGTTCTAGAGGAAAAAAACAAAAACTTGGCATTACGGTGCGGTGCCGTATCTGGAGGAGTTTCCATAACGGTTATTTGCGCCAAGAAGGGAGGCGTTATCGGAGCAACCAATGAAAACGCATTATCGCCGTGGCCGGAGGGAGGATTCCGGCGAAAGCAAGCAGGATTTTTTTGCGCTGTGCTCCTGATAGTACTAACCTTCACATCTCCACCCTTCTAACGTGCGCCTTCTCGCATCCTACTGCGCGCGATAAGAGTTCTGCCGCCTTCTTTTCACTTGTGATGTGTTCATTCTAGTGCTTGAAATATCCCGAAGTTTTTACAGTCCCGGGAATCCGGGATAAACATTCTCCATCCCGGCGATTCCCCGGGATTAAAATTCAGAGTCAAATTTACAGTAAAATCGTACAAATTCCTTTCGGAATTGCCCTTGATTTGTTTAACTGGTTTATCGCTTTCCTTTTTTTATTCTAAACAGTGTTTTAAACTTCATAAAACTTACTTGTGTGGTTGTCAGGTCTTTACTTCTATTTATGCTGGAACAATTTGACAAACATTTTGAACGATTCATTTTTGTTCTTGTTAACTGTTTTCAAGTTATTTCATCACATTTGTCCATTCTCTTTCACACTGCATCAGCAAAAGGGGGTTTTTAAGCTTACTTTGACCGTAGCGTTTTGTCCGCCGTAGGTTTTAATTTCATCGTTAACCCTTCCTGAGATATCCTCCGAAGGTTGCTCAACTATCAGTCTCCTGGCACCTTAAAAAGTTTTTTTTATCTCATAAATAACAACAAGTTACATACAGTATTTTGATAAAGGATACAAGACTTTATTACGCTAATGTACAATTATAAAATCCTGTAAAAGAGTAATCATAAAATTTAGAAAAGATATAGACGAAGAAATTTGAAGAGAAGAAGTCTGCCGCAGCCGGGAATCGAACTCGGGTCCCCCACTTTCCGGGCGGGTGCTCTGTCCTCTAAGCTACCACGACAGAACGCCGGGTTCGATTCCCGGCTGTGGCAGACTTTTTCTCTTCCAATTTCTTCGTCTAAATTCAAGTATGTGAACCATGCGTTTCTCATCGCTTATCTAGAAAAGATATGTAATAAAAAGTATAATAGTGTCACTCATGTACCTGAAAATAACAAAACATTACAAGATACCATTATTCAAATCGCTATATATATGTACATAATTAATTATCATTCGCTGAGCCTCGTCAAAAGAGGTGAGCATTGCTTTCTGCATCTGGAAAACATATTAGGGTGCACTTCGTGTAACATCGCAAGAGAAGGATAGTGCTCGGCCAATTGTTGAAGTTCAAAAGAGCTGTAAAATATCCCCATATCAAGGAAGGAATTTCTTAAGACTAATCTCAACTTGTGAAAAGGCGAGATATCCCGGAACATATGTACTTTGGCTTATCTGGGACACAGAAACGTTGTCTTACATTAAGGATCTTAGGAAAGCGGGATCCCAGAACGGCAAGCACTGGTTCACACAGTTTAGGTAAAGTAATTCTTTTTCGGCAGAAGAAGGAAGATGGAAAGATTACTTATTTAATAGTAAACAGAACAAAAGGACGGACACTTGCAGTCTTTCTGTGATCAGGAAGAATTGTGATTAGCCGAACCTTGATCCCGAGTACCAAGCGTTGGTAGACTAGCATAATAACTACTCCGAAAAAATTAATAAGATACTACAGAAACAACTTTTATCTAACGATGTACATAGTATGAGTATTCTTAGGTGTACTTGGTTTCATATTACATATCTAATTCTAACGTCTAAATATGCAGCATATGCGAATGATAAGCCCTGTAGCATTGAATGGCAGCATTAAATTTGCATTATTTTTGAAGACTTGCAAACCTGGCGAAAAAAGAGGCTTAAAAGCCCCATATTTTAGTTGCCTGATGGGGGTAGGCTACATCATAACAGTCTATCTTAGCATTAAAACATTGGATGAAAATAAGTTAAATAAGTGCTATATTAGAAGAAAAGCAAAAGCTTTTACATCTATTGATAAGAAGAAGAATGTGTCCATCTTGGAATAAAAATGTTGTAGTGGGTGTCGAAAATATAAATTTATAAATTACGCCATCTGTGGAGATACAGTCACGGTTTATAATTTCAGACTTAAATTAAGTATAACGAAAAATGAAGAAATAACTGGGAGAGGATGAATATTCCGACATGGGAAATTTGATGACGAAATTATGAGCTCTAGTAATTTTTACGTTTATTTTCTAATAGATTAAACATTACGAAAGGTAAATAACATGTTGATATAGTTGTGTATTTATCGTTTTAAAATTTGCTCTGAAAATGTGTTATGTTTGGATGAGGAATCAAATAACCTCATTCCAGTTATTACTTCCTGCTCGAAAAAGAATTCGAGTAAACAAAACGGGAAATAAAGCTAAAGCTATTCATGACCGGGACCTGGTTAATCACGAGCATATGTTTGATTATTGAGGCAAAAAATGATGAATATCAGCAAAGAAACATCGTTAACCGAATTTATTATTCAACCGGAACATTTTAGCGGTAGCTACAAAAATGTTTATTTATTCAAGCACAACAAATTAGTCACAAGGTTTAGGTGGAATTGCAGTACTTAATAAAAAGATTATGAACAGGATGTCACGTGTGGAATATTCAGTTTTTTGATTCAGTTAAAACTTATATTAACTTATATATCTTCTTTTCGCGGGGAACTAATGTGGTTAAAACCAGACGTGAGAAGGAATTATATGCTTGGTTCGTTCTTTTATTTATTATTTAGGAATCCGTATCCACAATATATTTTAGATCTCTTTACCTGTAAAGGTTGAATTTCTTCTGTTAACACTAGATCCGGCCCTAATTTCCTCACTCTATTCCACATACCAGCACTTATGTTGACTCCTTCTTAATAACAGCCTCCTAATTTTTGAAACTCTTTACGAGATAGGATTAAGAACTCTACTTCTTTAAGATCTTTTAAAGACAAATTATTTAATCCTCTTTTTATTACTTATGATTAATCTTGCTTGTTTTCTTCATGTACTTTGTAAAATTTGGAACATATTTTGTAGTCCTTATTTACTTTTTTCTATTTTATCTGTTTTTGAGAGCAATAATGTACTTATTTTCCAGCTCTGATGGGTATTTCCCCCAGAGCTAATAAAATATTATATTATTATTATATTTTATTAAGGTATAACCTTATAATATACTTAACTATTCTTAACTTAATAATTATGATTTGTCTCCTGGTACTGGATAGAGAAAACAGTAACTTTCTTTTACTTTTGTCCCAGACTTTTGTCTTGTTTGTGTAATGTATGTTATTGTATGACGTATATTACATGAAAGCTATTTAAGGTTGAGTGCTATTGAAGGATGACATTCATCTTGGCTACTCCTTATAAACTTCTATTAAGAGAGATACTCATACTCGTAGACTAATTATGTTGCACTTAAATGGACATTTAAACTTTTTACACTCTGTTAAACCCGAAAACCTTCTCTTATCCCATTTATTGATAATATTTTAGTTTCTTTGAATAATATAACTATGATCTAAGCTTTTCCTCAATCTTTCCTTTGCCTTAGAGTCTTTTCATACGCCATTTTCTCGTCGTCATTGGCGCCCATATACCTGTGGGCACTTGAGTAAATATCTGTAATATGTAAATAAGTACCCTTTTCTGAGTACCTTAGTTTAAATGTTTCTTCACTGTAAATTTAGCTCTTCATCTGCATCGGCAAAAAATATACCTTAAATACAGAATTACTTTAAACTTGCTGTGATTTTTATTCATATGAGTTGCGTTATAGTCACTAACCGGGAACCCTAGGAAATTTTACACGATAAGTAATATTGACATGTAGAGTTAATACTATTTCAATTTATTTACAAATTATTAGAATTTTTTAAAGATGGACATACATGCTTTTGGTAAAGGTTGTGGATGAATATGTTAATTATAGCCGTTTAAATTGTAAATTGGTGTTTCTTAATCTAATCCATTTAGCGGATGGGTTTTTATGTACTATTGTTCAGTCATTTTATATGCAGAACTTTATAATTTTGTACCTTTGGGTTGTTGATATTGGAATAAGGTAACATCGCCACTTCACCTAGCGTCTTACTGCGACGAAATTAAATAGTAAATATTTGTGTATTGAGCTCGTAATAAATCAACGAAGTCAAAAGGGCATATAATTAAAAATCCGAAAGTAGATGTTGTAGTTGTAATACTTTCGATTGAAATCGAAGCGAAGAAAATTCTTTGCTTGCATAAGAGAATAAAAATGCAGTTAGAGCTTTGAATGTCTCGTTAGTTACTGCGGTTATTGCACTTCCATAGTTAGATAGGTAGAGCGAATACATTTCTCCTTATCTCGTCATTATCCTCGGACCAGTATCTTAAGCTCCGTAAGACGGACGAATGCAAACATCGCTGCACGGCCCACGCCTTTATCTTTCCAAGCACCCATCTCTTCCCCGCCTATTTCCCACTTCTCCCTTCTTTCTCTCTCTCCCCATCCCTCCTGGAGCGAACCCTTCCCAGTCATTTACTTTTATGGCGTTCTATTACTCGTGTCGCAATCGTCGGTGGATGGCGGAAACATTTTTTCACCGTTCTTCTTTTTTGGTTACTTTCCGATTGTTTGCGAGGGAGTGGGAATTGTGCTGGAGGGATACAGAAGGTGGGGAGAAGGTTACAAGGGATTGGGGGCTCAAGGAGGGGTTACAGAATGGAGTGGGTTTACGGAGTCGCTGGCTGTAATACGGAGCGACTACGAGAATGTGTGGTGAGCGAAGGTGTTTGGTTATGTTAAAAGTGCGAGGGGTGTGTGAGGTTGAGAGAAAATAAATGTCGGTGCAATGGGCTGATTCTTTCTTCATGAGGGTGAAGATTGGGAAAAGTAGGTGAATTCAATTGAATAGAAACACACTATTTGAACTTTGAGGTTTAACTATATTACCGTAATTCCCGATAACATTTATCGGTTTGTAAGATGTGTTGTTACATCTTTGTCGGAAATATTACGGAAAATAGTTATAAAGCTAATTTATTATTATTAGGAAAGCATTGGGTTATTATGTATCAAATGGACCCACTATAATGATAGTTATTCATATTGAAGACAAATAGAAATAATGCTGAATTTTTATTGAACAACCATGGTTTCAACCCGTTAGGTCATCCTCTAAACATGGTCGTTTAATAAAAACATTCTGTAGTAGAGGTAGAAGTATTATTTCTATTTATCCTCAAGATGGAAAGCTACCACAAGGTCAAGGCTAAGCTATTGGATTCTAATAGTTATTCATAGTTAAATATAATAGTTGTAATAATTTTCCATGATGTGAAATGTTTCATTGTTAAGTGTAGTTAAAAATTTCCCGGCATGATCCGGTGAGAAATTAGATGGCGCTGAAAGACCGTGCTGAAGTGAATCGTTTGATCTTCAGCAACACCCTCCAATAACTTTTAACGCTAACGTTAAGGATATAATATTTCCTTGGAAAGAACACGAGAGATGCTTATTACCACCTTGAGAAAATATCTATGCATTTAATAAAGCTCTAACTGGAGCCGTGCCTGTACATACATCGAAGCAATTTACAAAAACTTGTTTATTTGATTATTAGGGGTGACATTGAATGCAAAACACCTCTTTTTGTAAGTCTTGTTTGTCTGTCATCGCATCACGCAAAACTATTCAACCCATTTTGATGAAACTTGAGAGGATGATAAGGTACGTTACGTCTTAGATAGGTGGATAAGCAACAATTCATTTACCTAACTGTCCCCGGTTCGACTTCAGACGAGGTAACGGCTCTATTTACCCCAGTAACTAAATCTAAACCTTGTAGAACTTTCAAAATTGGTATATCATTCAATCTATACCGCACGCAGATAATAGGCTACTTTGTATCAACCTGTCTCCGGTTCGACTCCGAGTCCGAGAGTTTCAGTGAGAAAAGCATGTGGTTCGTTTTTATCGCTAGCAGGGTTTATTTCATTTGCAAAATTAAATTAGGAAGAATAGCTTTACGACACCAAAACAAGCACCATAAGAAAGGAAATTAAACGAAAATTCTTATTTTGGTTACGGAATATTCCTATAGATTCGAAATTGCGAGAATGTTGACAAAATACAGGAACATTTCGTGAAATTTTGTGGTTGTGAACAACTGTAACTAACCAACCAAGAGAATCGTTGAATCCGAGCTCTTGCATTTTCGTTCAGTATCATCGTTTGCAAGGTTTTTTTAAAGCTAAATTAGAAACATTAGCCGTATAAAATGGAGACAAGCAGCAAAAGTAGGAAAATTAATACAATTCTTTTGTTAGTCATTAATTATTGTTTTCTAATAAAAATTCCAGGAATTTTGGAAAAATAAACGAAAATTTTCCAAAATTTTAAGGTTGCGAATAAACCGTCTCTCAGACGGCTAATTCCATTCTTGAATCCGAGCTCATGCATTTTCCCCAAAGAGCATATTAGTAATTGAGGTCCATATAAAATACTTGGTGAGAATTAATGGTTATCTTTATAAAGAGGAAAAAATGTTATGAGATTTTATCATTTGCAGTTACAAATGATTTGTATTGACGACTCACAGGGACACACATGACTATTTAGGATTGTTTAATTAATAAGCCCATTTTGGTCAACGGAATTTCACAATGATGAAGCTTTTAAGTATGCTTTACGTTGAGTAAATCCACATCTACATATGTACTCTGCAAACCACATTTCGGTGAATGGCAGGGGGTGAATGAACCATGGCTTTGCTTTCCTAATCGATTACTCTCACTTACAGAAGTAGTGTGTGCAGTAAGAAATGAAATTTCTTGTCTAATTTATTACATTTGCTATCTATTTTTTCTTGAGAATCGAGTGAGTTGCAATTAGTATGGGACTTATCACTTTTTATTTCTCATTGTTTTTTAACTGACAGTTCAAATATTCTGAGCGTGGGGGTGTATGCTTGAATGTTTGCCTAAAACTAGATAACCGATATTTGTAAGGCACGAATAGATGCACATTTTTTAAAACCGACGTCACGCGGATTTCTTTTCGTGTCTCTATTTGTTTCAAGTTCGACCTCGACGAGTCAGTGCGTTCCCATTAGATACAGATTTAAACGTCATTTTTATCTTTTGCGGGCTCTATTTCTATTGCAAATGGACAAAGAATCATCTTACGAACTTAAGACATTTTTCATAAGAAAGACATTTTGTAGAAACATTTTCGTCAACTATAGATTTTGAAGGAATAACAAGTGTGAAAAATAGCGACACGACTGGGACCGAACCCAGGTCTCCCACTTTCCGGGCAGGTATTCTAACCACTGAACTACCGTGCCGCGTCTCTCTCACACTTGTTATTCCTTTGGGATTTTCCGTAGGTTTTCAATCTACTAAGACACCTTCCTTTCCTTTAATCCTATAGATTTTGGCTCCAAATTATGAGAAGTTTGATAAGATATCCATGTTCTCAATGAAAATTTTCGTTTTCGATAACTGGTTTCATTTAACTAACTTCATTTGAGAGATGTTAGTTTCCCTTTTGCACAAATAGGACTATTAATCCTATTATTTAAATCTATCTTTATATTCACCCATGAAAATCAACGGGCACTTAAGCTTGTATTCAACAAATATTCATTTTACGTGAATTTCAGTTCAAATCTCGTTTAATATTTAACATATCATTATCCAAGACTCTAGATCTTGTACAAAACAATTCAAAACAGCTCTATTAAAATACTCGCTGTGATATTTTTATCGGCGTCAATCCTGTTTTATTTATTCGTTTTGAATAATTAGCCTATCCGTTGACTTTTTATTTCCTAGCATATATAAGCCGATCTTAAGCAAATAAACACTCACAGTACTTGGAAATTTTAAGCTTAAGGAGGTCTTATGGCGGAGTAATCCTACCAGGTACACAGATCTCTTCTGCTTTTCCCTTTTTCCTCTTTTTTCTTGCCTTTTCCTGCTCATTCTCCGTCAGTTTTCTCATTTCTCAGGATTTCATATTCTTTAAAATTAATCTTTCATCTTAAACTCTCAATTGACGTCTTAGTTTTTTCATTCACCGTTTCCAACTTGATATTCTCCCATATTCTTTTGAATAGTGGTCCAAACATGATTTATTACCACAGTCTATCCTCCGCATAGCGAAATTTTTCCTAAGATTTAACTTAGGTTTCATATCCAATCATAGTTTCTCCCTTTTTCTCTTTTTTACCGCTTTTTCCTTTCCTTTTAGTAAAATTAAATGGTTTAGATGTAACAGGGGAATTCATAGTCCCAATCTCGCCCTCAACTAAGATATCTATTCTGTTCTCGCTGCTTCATAGATATTTCCTTACGAAAGTTCTATTGGTATCAGAAGGGAAAGGCTCTTAGGTATTATTGTGTTTGAAATGTTTCAAAAAAACTGCAGAAAATATCAATATAGAGTACAAAATCATGCAGGGATAATCCAGAAGATACAATATAATAATATAATAATAGACAGATCCAGAGAATAATCCCCCTACACATAATCGGAGTTCAACGTGCTTAAGGCACAATAATTTTAATAATCGCCTCATTAATTTCTAGAGAAACTTTAGAAGAGATTAACCAATTTGTTTTTCGTCGTGGAAACTCGTTCATTTCCCTGTTTGCCTCTACTTTTCCACTCTTTCTCACGCTCGCCCTTCTCCGAATCCTCTCCTTCCCAATCCGTTTAGCACCGCTCACTTCATCGTAAAGAATATCTGCGAGGGGATTTGGCCTGGGGAGAGACCGCGGCGGAAGACGCCGGTGAAGCTAATGCCATAAACTGGCACGATTCCCACGCTCAAAAGACTCCCAAAGTACCTTAGCACCTCCTTAGAAGGGATTATGGAGCCTATCCCAGCGCCGGCCGAAATGAAATATTCCAGAGTGAAAAAAATTAAAATTCAGATGAGGTATTAGCTCGTACGGATGATGCTTCTCAAACTGCAGTAACCGTAAAGATAACTGCTTATTCTTTTCCCCTATCTCTGCTTGTTTTTCAAGTCTTACTGGAACTCTCCTTTAGGCTTTGAAATGTTCCTTTGCCTTCGCTAAATGGAGGAGGATTACTCGTGACTCGTCGGCTCATCTTTTGATTCATTTGAGTCACTATCTGTCTGTGAATGGAATAAGCTTCTGATTCCGTTTTCTCATTCTCTGTCTCTTCTTTTCACATCATTTCGTATTCACGTCTTAAGTTATAAATTAAGCAAAAATGAGGAGAGGAAGGTTATACGATAAGTGTACGAAATTTAGAATCAACTGCTTGGGCCATGACTTCGAGGTAGGATTCGATGAAGGAAAAAGTAAGGTCAAATTTCCACAAACCACAATGGTCATATACAATATGGTCACCTTGCAATAAATATTGTGGTTTGTAAAATTTAGAATTTTCCTCTTTCCTTGTATGAAATCTTTTGGACTATCTCTTTTGCTGAGTTTAAACGGTAAACGTAGTACTTCTTTTACAATATCCTGCAGCTTCTTTTGATCACATTAAGTTTATCCTCTCTAAATCACTGTGATGACATAAAAAGACGGAAGTTCCTCAGGAAATGGGTGTGGCGTGGAATGGAAAAAGAACTATAAATTCTGAAATCTAAGGCGCGCCAAAGTTTTCGAAGCCATGTAGCCAAATCGATGAAGGGCAATGCGATCGTTGATGGTTGCTGACGGAAAAGATGTTGTTACACTTGGGGTAAAATGAATTATAGCAAGTAATTTTAGAACTGCTCCGACAGCTGACGTCAGTGCGCTCTCACCAGATGTCGAACCCGAATCCGCTTTCACCGAAGTCGAACACGTTACCTACGTGGTTATCCGGGGGCCTCTGAATCAAAGCTTGAAACGTTAAAGTAACTTTTGTATGCGATACCTGATTTACGATAATTAATTAAGAACGCCAATCTAAGAAGCACCCAGAAGCTCTAATAACTCAAAGGAGGCACGTCTGAAACTCAAGAATATATGGTAATATGAGTTGAAAGAAAAATGCTTGAGAAAGAGACGCGAAAGTGCTTGAGATGTATTGGAAAAGAAGATAAAATTTCCATTAAATGTAATAAACCGACAACAGAAGAAATTAGTGGGTCTGATATTTAGAGAAAACGGATTTCTTAATTAGGTAATTGAAGACAGGATGTAAGGGAAAAGACAATGGCTAAAGATAGAGGATAACATAGTGCAGGTAAGTTATCAAGAATAAAGGAAAGGGGATTAAATAGGGAGATTTGGGCGAATGAATATACCGTGAGCTAAAGATATGATGATGTCTACGTTAATATAACAACCGCATTTAGTGAATCAATACCTGGGAACATAATATTCTAGTTGAAAGGGTGATGAATTATTAATTAATGATTTAATGATTGAATTTAGATGTTTTTCTTTGCAGCCTCTAGTAGCAGAACCACGGAGTATTTCTCATAAGCTAATCATTTTATTTATTCATGTTTTCATCTGGGGTTCAATGGAGTTAGTTAGTCCTCTAACTGTTTCATGTAATAGGTTATATTTATAGAGTAGTTTCCCAATGCTCGTTAAAAATCCGAATTGATAACGTCCATATCAGATTAATTAAAAACAATTTAATGCGACTCGTAAATTGCGTTTAGAGTTAACTATCCAAAAATATCTGTTCGCAAAATATGATGCATCTAACGTATAATTCTATAAGAAAAGTCGCTTTTTTCTGTGCACTTTTTCAAACCATCACTTTTACATTTCAAACTACGAGAGATTAAATGTAAGATTAGAGTTGGTAGTCTCAATTTCGCCCGAAAAGAGTCGCATTATCATCATTATTATTATTCAGTGAAGTTTTGCAACGGAGAGCTTAAAAATTAAGGAAAACGAGGAAAGGAAAAGTGAGTGGGAGGGCGAATAGCAAAAGTAAAACTTGGTGGAACAGCAAAGTATCGAGAGGTGGTCTCTCCGCCGCCTAAAAAAGGTCACTCCCCGCCTTTCTTTCATCTCCACCCCCGTAACCGCTCCCCACTGTTCCCTTCTGTCTCCATCCCAATCTCGTTTGCATAAATTAAACATTTCCTTTAATTGCTTTAAGGGAAAATGCCCTTAAGGGTATTCGCAGCTAATTAGGTAACAAATCTTTAACAACTTTCCGCCGCTCGGAAATCTTAGAGAGAGCCCTCCTTCCTCTTCCCTCCCCCTGGAGGATCTCTTTCTTCAAACCCTTGTTTCCATATCGGTGACGCATTTTTAATCCGAGCGGAAGACTGTAAAGGAGAGGCGGTCGGAGGTAAGGAAGTACGGAAGGAAGAGAGTAAAGTTGTGCTTAAAGAGAGGTAAATGGAACCGATTTAGAATAATACGATGAGTCGGGATTGAATTATGGAGCGGAAAATGTAATTTGCGATGTTGGTTGTAATTTCTCGGAAATAGTTTTAGTTAGGAGAAAGGCCATTAACATACTTGAATGAACTCTTGCAGCCATAACATTTCATATTAAAGAATGATAAAATGGATAAATTGGTTCATTCTGCAATTATTGATAAATTAAAAGATATACAATGCTTTACAGAAAGGATACTACAAATGAATGTGATGATATTATGAAGAGCATCATTATAGTATCTTATGAATTATATTTCAACAAAAGTGCAGCAATGATGTCATGAATAAGAAGAAGTTACATTGTCAATTCATAGGCCAATGGTCTCGATTTAGCTGTCCTCAGAACACGTATGAAAGCAGTTTTCTGTAAGCGATCAGTTACGTAAATAAATCCTCTAATGGAAAAACAAGTGTGAAAAATAGCGACATGACTGGGACTCGAACCCAGGTCTCCCACTTTCCGGACAGGTATTCAATATTCACTCGGAAAGTGGGAGACCTTGGCTCGAGTCCCAGTCATGTTACGTAGTCAGTCTTGTGAAATCCTCTAATGTTTAAGATTTGGATTTAAAGAATTTCAAAGGACCAAGAGACAATTGACTTATTCGGAGTCTCCTTTCGAATGGTCTAGGTAGGCTGAAACTCTTTTCTCTTCTTGGGTACTTTTTAGGAATATCTTAGATCCTCCACTATTTCCAACCCCTGCGTTTTATTTCTTAACTGGCTAACCTGATGTTTTGATTACTAATCATCGCTAAGTACTCGTTTATGACTCTTGAATAAGCGGCTCGTGCATGAAATTTGTCTCCTTCGATTAATCATAATCTCGGTTAACTCTATAGCAAGATGATCTGCATTAATGACAAGTGGAAAACCGGCCGTATGATGTGTTATATATAACCCAGGAATTTCTTAAATCAGATGGAAATTTCCGTACTCAGAGAAAAGATCTCCAAATGATTTGAGGTATAACTTTATTCATTCTATCGACCCAGACTTATCAAATCTAAATTATGACATTATCTAAAATCATTTATGATACATCGTGGCCTCTACTTTTGCTTTGTCGTCATCTGATTTCAACTTTACAGATAACTTGCTTTAAATTGCCTTTCAAAATGATTGCAATATGTCAAAATGAGTCACGTCGTGAGAAGCCCATCTTTTCCCCATGTAATATGGCTTCTTCCGCAATATTAAAAAAATGGCAAATGTCATCTGTGGTAATTTAAGTTTTGCGCCGTCGCCGTCGTCATGTCGGTTCGACTTAGCGGCTAAGGAAAGTTTTGATGACGAAATCGACCGCAGTAGTGTAACACGAAGACTTCGTTTCTTGAATGGGGTGCCGAACAAAAACTACTCGGAAACGTTAATTAAGCGCAAACGTTGTTTCCGAAGTTTTATCGAGGGAAACTAAAGCACCGGTGTGGATATAAAACTAAGGAACGAGTTGCTCGAAAGATATAAAGCGATCGGCAAAGCAAATTTTCACCATTGAAGTAATTTCTGCGAAACTTCTTTCACGTCAGTTGAACTCGGCTTTTCAATTCAGTTAAAACTTTTAGTAGTGGTAGTAATATTAATAATAATAAAACGTCTTTATTGAGGGGCGAGAATGAACCTTCTTATATCTTACCTTTTGTCATTAAATATTTCAAAGAAGGAGATAGCTTTTGGGAGGTGCAAAAAAGAAAACGTAACATCACAAAGGGAACATTCTGCGGGTTAAAAAACTCCTAATGCTGAATTGAGGGGAAAATCTGGGATATTAATGCTGCAAGATTGGTATCTAACTCCTAGAGCACATAATTTTGAATTGATTTATGATTTATTGGTAGTTGTTTTGCCGTCTATTATATTTATTAGTAACGAAAATAAAGTAATACATAATTAACACCGGTAGATGTGGATTCCTTCTTTCGATTTCCAGATTATTCGAAATTTCAGAAATTGGATACATAAATAGATAAACCCTTAATTGGCGAGGCATCCTCCTAACCTCATATGTACAGATATTAATTTTAATACAAAAAGAATCAGGAGTGTAAGGGGTGCAACTTAATGTTGACCAAAAGAAACCTATGTTGTGGGAAAACATCCTCAACAAAGGAGGGAAATCATATTTTTTAACGGGCTCCCGGATAGCCAAGTGGGCAACGCGTTTGACTTCGGTGAAAGCGGTCCCGGGTTCGATTCCCTGTGGGGGCCCACGTGCGAAATGACCTAAGCTGTCGATGCACTTTTAACAATACTACTACTACTATATTTTTTAACGAGAACGAAGGAAAATTCAAACTAGAAGTGGAAAAAACCCTAATAATCACTAAACTAAAAACACGTTTAATTTTTTTAAATTACTAAAATATCAGTATACCATTAAATTACAAAAGCACCTTAAAATAAAAATAGTATATCTAGAAAATAATAAAAGAATATTTAATTCAAAACTATATATAAATATTATATTTTAACTATGTCGTTCCACCAAGTATCGCTGGACATCATTAATGTTTTTAGTATATCTAGATTAACTAGTGACTACAGACGATAATTCCAGCCAGAGGCCATCGCTGAATCACATTTGGTACATCTCTTCCGAAATTCTAGAGCGATTTTCCAAGTTGGTAGCAAATAAGAGAAGATATTATCACAGTCCTCCACCTTTCAGCAAGACGAACTTTCACTGGGGATAGATCCCATTTAAAAACTTCTCGCAGGTTTCAAAATGAATGCCGAAGTATAATAGACAAATTCCTAGTCCCGGAGAAGCGACGCGGAATCTCATCTATCTTTGGCAGAAAAGCTATCTCTCGAGCAGACAAAAAAGTGAAGGAAGAAAACTAGTAGAGACAGAGCAGACGGAAATGGACAGATGTTTATCGAGCGGTCGTTCATCAAAGAAAAACAGTCTGGAAAAAGGAACAGATTCTTCTGTGGGACCTAAAAGATTCCCGCACTTAGAAATGGAGTCGGAAATCGAGAGAAGTTAGTTGGAATCGATAAGGGAAGGGCGGTCGAAGGATACGAAAATAACTTAGGATGCGGAAAGGGCAGTGTGTAGGGCGATTTGTAGGAGGATGTGGAGAAGAATAGACTGGCGGAGATAATAAATAGAAAGAGACAATGGAAGAGGATAAGGAAAATGGGGCCATTAAAATACGAAGGAACCCGAAAACAGAGTGGTGCCTCGGGTAAGGAAATCAAATGAAAATTATTAGACTGTAGAAGTGTAGTAAATGCCACATTACGTTCATGTTATTCCGTTAGGGAAACTACTATAGCTGGGAGCAAAGCAATGGGCGCTTCAAGGTCACTGATGACTAGGGGCCCTTACCAGAGCAAGCCTTCTCTATAAAGGGGCCTGGGTGCAAGATTATATAGTTGGGGCCATTTGGGACCCTAAATTTTTTGTAAAGTAAAAAAAATACAAACACGAACATATATTACTATGATTTTGTTTTAGATTGTACATGAATTACTACAGAAAAATTACAATTTTTTTGAATCCTCAATCGTGGGGCCCCGGTGCATAGCATCCGCCGCACCCCCCAGATGGCCGGCCCTGGCCCTTACTACCACCCGACCTATAATCTCCCCCACCCCGTGTACACCGTATTGGTGTATACTACTTACTTCCTTACCCTTACTTAGCTGTATTCTACTCGTGCGTCCATTGCATTTTGAGTCATTTTTGCTTGTAGGGGAAGGCAAGAGGCTGGTGGTGGGAATAGGACATTTGTCCATGAAGCGTCTATTGCTTTGCTCTCGACTATAGCAGTACAGTAAGACCCCGCATAACGCGGAGGATACGTTCCAAAAAGTTCGAGCGCTAAACGAAACAGCGTTAAACGAGGTTATCTTAGTACGTAGATAATGGGGATAAGTGAAACGGAACATAGAATATGAGAATGTATGTTTTTCGTTTAATTTTGTAAAATATATTGTTCAATACTTCTTTATTGCATTTATTTTATACATATCTATTGCTGATATCGACTTGTGTTCCTAAAGATTTCACAAAAATCAAAAAAGTCGATTCGTTCAGCAAGCAGATGTTTATAGCAAGACATCGCATCTAGTACACTTCTTGAATTTGAACTTTTATCAAAATTTAAATCACTTTGTATAAACTGATCCATAATTTCCTTTAAAGGGGATAAAAATTTCTTTAGAAAATCCGTTGAAAGTTCCTTTTCTTCCACATCTTTAGAAATGCTAATTAATTTGAATGAACAAAACCATGCGTAATTTCTGGGCATCTCAATACCACGTTCGATTTCGGGGAATCCGTATAAAACTGC
The DNA here is from genome assembly GCA_000376725.2 of Ladona fulva. Taxonomy (NCBI): domain Eukaryota; kingdom Metazoa; phylum Arthropoda; class Insecta; order Odonata; family Libellulidae; genus Ladona; species Ladona fulva. The sequence goes on along the minus strand of KZ308187.1, from coordinate 2,247,839 downwards.
GCAATACTGAAGAAGCGTAAAGCGGAGCAGCGTTAAGCGAGATCTTACTGTAATAACGTGTTAAAACGAAAGGTCCATGTAAGGAAAGACATTTGAAAACGATTATTTATCCATTTGAGTTCGAGAAAAGCTCCAAAAAGCTGTAGTGCGGAAGCATATTAGGAAATTCCAAGCAGCGGGGCTTAGGGTTCTCCTTGGTTGCGCTTTGCAAATAGTGTTCTCAATACATATTTCGGGAACTACGTCGCCATCTTCAAGAGAGAAGATAACAAGTTAATCCAGATACCCAGAATCGCGATATTGGTAGTTATTATATACGATGATTACGGATATTCTTCGAGATACGACGAAGTCACTTAACACTGAGCTATGGCACATCTGTTGGTAAGCAAAGTTTTACTAGCGACCTGCTCATTCTCTTGCCTCCCCTCGTTTCTCTGCTTCTTTCAAGTGGAGTGGTTTCTTTTTCCTCATCTTTTGAAATCTTCCCTCCACGTCCACTCCTTCTCTCTAATTTCCGCCAAAACATTTTCCCTCTTCATCTGTTTTCTTCTACTCCTTCGCATCTGTTTCCCTTGGTAACGCTTTATTTATCCAAGAGGCTTTCCTCGCGTTTACATTAATCCGACTGCTTGACGTTTCTCATCAACGCAAAATGTTCGTATTATTATACGATTGAGGATTAATCTCGCAGCGGCGTTTCCTTCCTGTTTAATTCTCGCTTAATTTGCATTATGGGAGATTAACGACAAATGTTATTATTATAATAGTATTTTAGAATTCGGAATCAATTATTTCCGGATTATGACAGCATTTCATTGGCTGCTTAGTCAATCATTAACATCCTATGAATATTAAGTAAGTTAATCCTTTGGTCGATTAACGCTCGATGAAATCATGAGGGTCAAAAATCTATTTTTGAAAGTTTCTTCAGCCTAAGTGAATCGATGATATAAATTGACCATTTTAACCTGGCCGTTTTGCTTATGGATATTGTATCCCTTCATTTCCGGAGTTGAACCAAGTAAGGGTTCATTAGAAGGGATTTAGAATTACAAGTTACGAAGTTCCATGCACCGGGAAAGATACAAGGGCACCCTCCGGAATAGCGTAGGATGCTGGTTCGAGTCCAAGTTACTTTTAACATTTATTCCCACCGGAAGTACCTTGGTTTTACGGTTTTATTCCATCATTATTTGAGCAAAATAAATTATATTTTCACGGTAACAATGGTAGGTCTAACTTTGTTGCTTTCAGATACTGATGAATACTGAAAGGCCACTTTGCTTTCGTCTTTGATGAACCTACACTTACATTGCAATTGAAGGCTTAGCAAAGACTGTAGTTTTGGGGAACTAAATCCCTCATAAGAACAGAGGCAACAATAAACAAAATCATGGGTGAGGATGACCTCTGGTACGCCTCTCGCATGTTTTGTTGCGTTGATTCCTGCCCTCAGATTGTAGGCAAAGCAGTAAACAGATTCAAGGAAAGCTACAAGGAAAATTTGAAGAGTGGAGGAAGGCTATTATAAGAGAGAGGGATGAAGATCAGCAGGTTGAAAACAATACATGACAACAAAAAACATAGAAGGCCTAATTGTAAATCTTAAGCGGAAGCATTAACGATTAGTTAGGAAGTTCAAGTATCTTGGATCTAACATACGGAACGACGGATGTTTGGAAACTTAAATTGGAAATGGAGTACTGTGCGATGGGTGAGCTGTGAAATGAAGGAGGGATAGAGGGTTACTTAAGTATGTGGTAAGACCTGCTAAGCTGTACAGGGCGGAAGTATGGCCGATTACAAGGGGATAGAAAGAAAACTGGAAGCAGCTGTAATGAGGATGCTACGTTGGATGTGTGGAGTAACGAGAAAAGACATGATAAAAATGAGCATATAGGAGGAACGTTAAAAGTAGGCTCCATGAGCCAAAAGGTACAAGAGAGTAGACTGTGATGGTATGGACCTGTGCAGAGAGGAACAGAGGACTATGTTGGGAAAAGTGTCGAAAAACTGCTGGAAGTTAGTGGGAAGTGGAGGAAAGTAAGACCAAAAATGAGATGGAAGGACAAGGTAGCAGAAGACATAATGGAAAAGGGTTGGAGAATAGAAGAGGCTCTAGACAGAGATCTATGGAGGTGAAGAATAAAAGAAGGAAACGCCGACCCCATTGATATGGGATGAAGTGACGAGAAAAAAGAAGAAAGAAGATTGTAGGCAACGTAGTGTTTAATCCATTGAGGAAACACGCCTATCGACAAATCCTAGCTACGCACCTGACTACAATACAATTAAACCAGCCCAAAATTTAGTCTAAATAATATTAGCTATTTTTTATCACGACAAACTAGATATCGGAAAATCTAGGTAGCAATATCGAGCATTGACCAGAATACTAGTTTCTATTTTAAAATTAGTGCAGGATACTGGAGGGTAAAGAGCAAAGTAGTCAAGTATAACATAAATGTAGTAATTTGCGTATAGTAGTATAGTTTTGATATGTAAAGTTTCTAGTATGAGGTGTGCCACGTTTAATACTAACGTAGAGACACTATAATATTACGTTGTAAAAGTTGTAATTAAATAACATTTTTCTCCAGTATACGTTGAATTAAAATGGCAAAATGAGACCTGTATTCGATAAAATTTTCTGGTAAGAGGGAATTGCAACAAAAATATGTGCCCTTCTGCTCCAAAAAGTTAAGATTTTAGGAATCTTTACCTATGGATCAATATGCCATGCTCTTTAATAAATAATAATAATTTCCATCACTAATAAAGACATTGGACGGGGAACTCTGCGTTTTAAGTTTTTGGCGACCGGCTGGATGTTCCTATATTAAAGGAAACTGGGAAGATCGGCATATATTTTCGGCTTAATCCCGGCAGTATCGCTTCTGTCATTCCTTGTATCCTTACTGTTCCCCTATATCTCCAACGCTCACTCTTTTCATCAGTTCCGGCAAGTTCCTATATGGTATAGAGACCGTGGGGGAAAGGAATCCGAGCACTTTCCTGCTCTGTTCCCTTCATCCAGATTTATTCCTCTCCGAAATTCGCCTCTCCCAAATTTCTTCTGATCGGCACCCTCTTTCTTTCTATTCGAGTCTCACCGGATAAAGTAATTAGGGAAGATTCCCTATGATACAATAAATGATTGCCACATTTACAATTACATTATACATTACATATATTTCTTCCATTATTTAATGCCTTTAACTTTAAATATTCGTTTACACATCGGTTAACACGTGACCGTTGGTTAGAATGCTAGCTTTCCAACCCTAAGGTCATCGGTTCGAGTCTCAACTAGTCGGATTTTTCCGGTTAGGGAATGGCTGAATTTATTCCTAAATAATGATAATTATAAAATTTGTTGTAATCTACCCCCCAAAAATCCAATAAGGAAATTTCAAAATGAAATTTTATATTACTTTATTGATATGTTTAACTAATACTTTGCTATTTTACTTGATTTTATTTATATGATAAGTTAATGACCATCACATATCACTTCTGCTTATATTGTTTGATTATTTCTGATTTTATCAAAGTTGCATACATTGAAATTTAGCAATGAATTTATTTGAACATAGTAAAATCCGTATGAGTTAATCGGAACACGAGACTTAATATTATCTCATCGATATATTTAACTAATTATCATGCTAGTTAATGATGGTTATTTGCTATTTTCTACTTACATTCATTCAATACGACCATAAATGTTTTTCTCAAAGTAGCATATCAATTATTTCAGTTATATATTTACGTAGAAGTGATTAAAGTTCCTCATATATTATTACTCTGTTACAATCACTATTGTAAGGTAATAATTTATGTTCGTAGCGAAGATTCTTACAAATTTTATTCGCTGAACATACATACAACTAAACTTACCCAAAGGAAAGAATAAGGTCTAATCGCGGCAGTAACATTAGGGGCATTTTTCCCTTAATCTTTCCCTCCCGCAACGTTCGATCCCCAGAGTTAAATTATTCTCCCATTTTCGCTATTTGCATTTGAGCCCGCGCAATCAGGAAAAATTCCATTTCCCGCATGTTCAACATCTGTTCCTAACAAAACATTCGTTGTTTTCATCCCCAGGGCAGTTTTCTTTTTATTATTCTCTGTTGTCGCAACGATTCGGTTTAATTAGTTTTCCTGTCAAAGGTCCATCACACACTGCTCGTTACCATAGCTAACTTGATAGGAATTTCTGCAAAATGCTACAAGCCTTTGTGATTCTTCTTTACCGGGACATCAGAGACTAACGATTTCCCATTTGCGTACCCGTAATCATTCGTACAGTTCTTTGATATACCAAGAAAATTGTTGGAGTTTAGATGTTTTCTCTACGCATTGACGATGTTACTGTTGTTACTGAAAAAAGTGCATAACACGGCTCAGTGAGTAATTTGAAAGGTGATAGCAAAAAAGGAATATATTTTTTATTTTTAAACGAATAACATTTTCGATAACGAATTGTCGTTCTTGATTGATTCTGGACTTTTATGCTAAAGTAGTTTTGTCTACGATGCACTATTGTGTTAGAAATGAATTTCTATACTAAAGGTAGCAGTTCTTTACAGTTGTGGAATACATGTTTAGGATGGCTGTGTTACTTGATTTTAGACGCCCAACCTCGTTGCAATGAGAGTTACTGTGTCTAAAAATTCTCGATACGTAAATATATACATATAAAGTGAATCTAGAGACAAAACAGGCTTTTCGGACGAATATGGCTTAAATTTTACATTTTCTTAATTTTAATTATTCATGTCAAAATGGCCTCTAAGACAATTTTTTTATAATCATCGTAAATCGGTTATCTCTCTCTCTCTTTACTTATTTTGTGTGTAATATAAGAGTTCTGTGCATCTGTGCTCTCGTAAATTTTGCATACTGTTCGAATTAACATTTATTCTAAATAGATCATATCCTCTATATGTCCTGAAAATAAAGTACCGTATTTCCCGGGCCATAAGACGAAGTTTTTTTCCGAGATAAGGTAATCTAAAATATCCCCACAACTTATAGACAGTGTTTGAGCATTTTCTGATGTCATAAATAGCCATACAATAACTGTAAACAACGTTGTACTTTGACTCGTGGGTTTTATCTTCTAAACGCCACTGAAGTCGTTCTAGCTATCTTGCGTTTTTCTTTCATTCTATGAAAAATTAACGCTGTTTTACGGATATCGTTTCTTTGTTTCACTTATAAGCAGCTTACCTTCCTGTGTGTATAATTTTTGCTTTGTTCACCTAAAACACCACGGTGAGTTTTATAGGCCGATTAATATATACTTCCCGGAGTTATTCGGAGTTATGTAATTGGGTATTTATCTTCTTTGCCGTCTATAGCTGGGATCGAGATGCATTCGATGATTTGGAAAAAAACGCAGTTGCATTGACAAGTGGGAGATAAAAATACATATAAATTTTCTAGCAATAGGTATAAAATATAATAGAATCTGATTTATGTGATTGAAATGCACGTGAAAGAGCTCTAAAACGCATCAAGAGGCGAAAGGAGTTCAAATTTTCGTTAATATTAAGACGAGAAAACGTTTAAACACCATTTTAATATACACTTCTAAATAATTATTTACCACGCAGGAAAAAGTATTAACTTATTCTGTTAAACTTTCATCTCATCTTCCACGAAAAAGTTAACATATACTTTACCAAACAACGTGTTGTCTGCATACAGAATGAATGGTCACTGAGAAGCTGTACTGAAATATTTTCATTTCCTCAGGAACATATGTAATAAATCATCGTACGTAGAAAAGCAATCATATGAACCAAGAAATTTTTTTCTATAAGGACATTCCGTAGAATTTGGAAAGCTGGAACGCTATATTGGAATACCAATTCACTCAATACCAATTTGGTGATGTAGAAATAAAAGGATTGTCTATTCGCTTGCAGAAACAAAACTTTTGGAGTGTTTTTAGCTGATTGATCCCGAGGGAGGGATTTCAACCAATTCCCATTCTCATCTATATTTCACATCTTTCGCGCCAAAGCAACGCAAGCAACCGGATGGACCGAAATAAACATCAATTAGGTTGTCTGTCTAAATAAACTCCACAAAGGTGGTGATCAGGATTGATTACGAAAGGCAGTATAGAGGAGTAGGTTTATGTCTGAGTGGGCTAGGAAACAATTTTAGGAATGGTATAGTGATTAAAAACTTATATTTTCCAGCAATGATTAGGGAAAGGTGTATAACTTAGCACGGAAGAGCCGTACGGCTGAAACAACGAATAACAGATGTGAAAAATTAAAACATGACTGGGTCTCCCACTTTCCGGACAGATATTCTAACCACTGAAAAACCATGCCGCGTCTATTCCACGCTGTTTGGGAAATTCGGGAAATGGGAGACCTTGGTTCGAGTTCCAGTCATGTCGCTATTTTTCACACGTGTTATTCCTTCCGTGAGAAATGTTTAAGGCTGATATAAACGCGCAGAAGAGGGAAAATCAGTAATGAAGCATTCTGGGTGGCCAAATAACATTTACAGGGAATTTCCTTGGGTGATCAATATGCAGAGTCGTAGCCATGGGGGTGTGGTTTGGGGGTTGAAATCCTCCCATGAGAACATATTCAATGAAGGATGAAAAATGAACCAACAGAACAATAAACGAAGGCATACGAGATGATTACTTATCGTAAACTCTGGAGATTCACAGGGTATACATGTTATAATAAATCATTTCATTATTTTCAAAGATTTTGGACGGATTCTTGACGCTGTATTGTAGGCAATACAGTGTTTACTCCATGGCTCTAAACCCCACAATGGACAAATTCTTGCTACGCCCCTGGACATTTTTTGCACATATCAAATAATTGTTTTGTTTTTTCTTACTTGTTATTTCTTTCTTAGATCCAATTTGTAACAACTCTTACTCAGATGGTCAAACTCTATTGAAATGGAAATTAAGCCACTTTCTTGATCATGCCAAAGTATTTGAAAAATGTAGGAACACCGTCGAGAGCCATACTGAAAGAAACAATACTAAGAAATTTCCACAGCAGATTTTTATTCGGCTAATTTTTTCAACGAGGTTGATGTCAAGAAGTCGTAGATATTAGAAACTAGTTTAAAGAATAAGGCAAATAAAAATCTGCGGTGGAAATATCGAAGTTTTATTTCTTTTATTATCTGCGTTGAGATATACAAAGTCACGCTTGGACATAATGATTGAATTTTGTAGTTACCTTGGTAGTAAAACAGTGTAAATGCAGTATTCTAATCTCAATACGTTATATTTTACGAAATTAAAAAATTACCTATATCATTGTGCGACCGTATGATGAACAATATTTTCAATTCTTAGTATTTTAAGGTGGCAATATGTGGTTTTGGATAAGCATGTTACAGGCCTGAGACAGAGGCGGTGACAACGTCATTGTATCGGACCTGCTTCTTTATAGAATACCATATGCTGATGACTCAGTCCTGTATAATAGTGAAGTATACTTAAGTAGCACAAATGTAGCTATAAAAGGTTTAAAAACACAACTTAAGCCTTATTTGGCGGAACTCGTGATAAAAGACAAACGGGAAGCTTCGAGTTACCGATTTCTGCCGAAATACGGCCTACGGAGTATTTTTAAACCTCTAATTAATTAACAGCCGTGTTCCAACTTTCTTTTCTTTTAACATCTGTAGCTGTTAACATTCACAATCATTGTAGTAGTAGGAATTTAATACTGCTTCGACAGCTAACGTAATTTGGCACGAGGACCCCAACCGGGGATCGAACCGGAACCGCTTTCACCGAAGTCGAACTCATATCTCACATAGCCATCCGGAGGCTCCTGACAATCACAAAACTCCAGATTTTTCATTGAGAATTTAATATATAAGTATTACACGAGCCCCTTTTACCCTAAATTCTCGGGAAACCGCGTTTCGTAGGATATATTTCTTGCCTTGTTTGCTCGTAGTTTTCTGGATGAGTGTACAAAATAGATGCCGCCTAGTATACTGCGATGAATCTCACTCATAGCTGAAACTGTCTCCGAAGAGCAAAAGTTAGGATGTATTTCGAAAGGGATAAATGGAGGAAAATAACGTTGGAGAGGCTGTAAAAATGGCGGAAGGGAAGGGAATTCCTCTCGAAAACAAATAAAACATGAGGAATGGGTTGGAGAGATAGTACCAACTCCGAGAAAACAGAGATGGAATGGGTAACAGCACCGCGCCACTAAAAAAATATTAGGAAAGCAGATAACACAGAAGAGATGAAACGCTGAAGAACCACATGTGCAAAAATTCGGAAGATTCAGAATACTTCCGATACTTTCTTCCAAATTTTCCAGCAAAGTAGCGGAATTACTGCTTCTTTAGTTGTCCTTTCGAAGCAGTACAAAAGTAGGATCTTGGAAGTAACGGAGCCTTAATGCAAATAATAAACGGATATTGTTTCGGTAATCTTTCCGGTTTGCATTTCTATTTAAAATTGATATCTATAAGGAAAAGGAACATGACTGCGGTAAGACATTGTATTTCCGGAAAAGCTCCAAATAGCCGTTGTTTGCGGTAAGCAAACTTACCGTTGAAGAATTCCAAAAATTTCAGGGTTTGGGTTTCTCATTGGTCGCACTTTGCAAGTATTGTTCTCGATACATATATCGACAACTATGTTGCCGTCTTCGGGAGAGAGGAATAACTGGAATACGTAAGATGTTATTCTTCTCTCCTGGAAGATGGCAACATAGTTGTCGAAATACGTGTTGAGAACAATACTTGCAAAGCACGGCCACTGAGAACCACAACCCCTGCTGGTTGGAGTAGTTTAAAATTGGTCTTTATCCCTTAGAGGTAAATCACGTTATCCATAAAGTTTCATAAGGTATGAGTAGGCTGAAATTACCTTCCGTTTTGCTTGGAAATTTCCCTTCCAGTTATAATTAAAAAATGTACTTTATTCCGTTGAAGAATTCTCCGAAATTTTTATTTCCTCGTACCTTTTCGTAGCGAAATGTTGAGAATGAAATAGTCGGCTACAACTAAAGTGAAGGGCTCAACTAAAAAGCAAAATTAAAATTCAACATATGTCCAAAGATTTACGTAGAAAATTTTGTTATCATAGGATTGTTAGCTTTTCAAAAGCTTTGTGGATATTGTAGAGAAGAACATTAGCTTCCAAGCACGATGTTATTTCATCTTTCACTCAAATGTATGTAACAAAATGGCAAAAAATTCTTTCAAATAATATATGAATTGAAGTAAGATAACATCCCTCGTAAAAATTTAAGCGAAAATATTTGTCCCGTTCTGCTGATGGGAAACCTGTTATCATCTCAGTTGTAGTGTATGGTCAGTCTACGTCCGGTGATTTTTAGTCAAGTAGTTTCTCTGATTTTATTATCGTGAATGTTTGATTATTTTTAATACATTTTACGCCACAGTCTATGTATCTCTCTCTTATTTTCCTTCCCATACGGCCCAGACCTTTCCCAGGTTTATCACGTCCTCATTCTCTATGAACATGTTTCTCCTTTACGTACAGTGGAAATATTTTCCACAATCTCACACATATATAACTTTATTCGGCTCCATGAAAGCCGGCCTTTTCTCTCCTATAATGTTCCATTTTACTGCATACTTCAAATTCTTTATTTAATATCTGTATTTCTTTGTATATTTTTGACAAAGGAGTAATTGGTAAATCAAACTTCCTGGATCTATTTTCCCTGTAAAATTGAATTTTATTTTATAAGGAATGCCGTAGGAGTTGAATTAACACTGACAAAGCGTACTTCCCCTCAGGTTAGATAGAAGAAGAGAATTTTTATTCTGAACATCTCCTTAATAAAGACCTTAAAAGTTTTTCAATTACTTATATTACCGATTGCTGTATATATTTTTGACAAAGGAGTAACTGTAAATTAAGTTCCCAATAAAGTCGTTTTTATAAAATTGAATTTCATTTTATAAGTCTTTCTACAGGAGGGTAGTAACACTGATATGGGAATCTTCTCCACCATTTTTCCTATCACTCTTCCAAAAAATACAGAAAGTACGAGATGAATTGTAAAATGTCTACTATTAGATTCCCTACTATAGCAATATAACGTACAGGGAAACCAATGATAGGAATTGTTTTAAGTGCGTACTTCTCCAGAGACATCGGAACAGATTACGCATTTGTCACATGGCACCTCTTTCCTTTGAGGAGATTCCCTAAATACTTGAACGGTAAAGAGGTGTCGCTCTTTGGAGACATTTTCTGTCAGTACCGGGTTCCTGAGAGACGACCAAGTAAAGATAATAGCGATTAACATATATCCGATATATATATATATATA